>JAWMRF010000109.1:3763314-3776971 GCA_035221435.1 Sphenopsis melanotis | reverse complement strand
CCATCCATCCATCCATCCATCCATCCATCCATCCATCCATCCATCCATCCATCCATCCATCCATCATCCATCCATCCTTTCTCACCCCCAAACTGGCAGCAGGGAGCCCAAACTGGGACAAACTGGGACAAACTGGGCGAGGGGAAGCGACTCGCGACCCTCAGGCTCCCTCCCGCCCGCGCACCGCCCGGCCCGCGGGAGCTTTGCCAATCAATAGAGACACTGATGCCTTAATTACCTTTCTCTAATTGCAGCCCATTAACCTGCGGCCGGCCCTGGCGCCCGCTGATCTCCCTACATCATTAAACAAGAGCTGGGAAGGGCCGGAGGGTCCCTGGCACATCCCAAACCCTCTGTTCCCATAATCTGAAGCCCCTCTCAGCTCGGGCACCCTTCACCCAACACCTTGGGGTGTCCCGGGGTGTCCCTGTCACCTCCCCTCGCGTCACTCCAACGGCACGGAGCGCCCGAGAACAACCGGGATCGTCCAGGGAAAGGAGCTGGGGGAGCCCTCGGGGCAAACCCGAGCCCCTCGGGCACAGCCACGGCCAAAGGGGGCTCGGGCACACCCAAAATCCCGAGGGTGACCCAAAGGTGACCCCGCTGTCACCCCCGCTCCGTCACTGTGAGGAATCCCTGTCCTCGCCTCGCGGAGGGTCGGGGACCCCCCAGGCCAGCCGGAACATCCCAAAATTCGGCCGTGCAGCGATTTCCCATCCTTGGGCTGTCTGCAGACACAGAAACCCACGGGTACCCACGGGTGGATTGTGTAATTATGGATCGATTGTGTAATCGTGGATATATTTAGGCACGGGGGGTGCACACACCCGGACCCACACAGGGATGGGGGGCTCTGGGGCTGCTCCCACCCCACAGCGAGGGGCTCCGACCCCTCCAACCCCGCCGGCCCCACACCTGCTCCGGCCCCGAGGGGCCCTGCAGGTGGGCGCAGCAGGCGGGAGAGGCTGCGAGATGAATTATGCATCACGACGACGATGATGATGATGGTGCTGCTGCCCGAGCCGCTCTGCCTGCCCGCCTTGCGCTGTGGCAAGCGAGGTAAAAGCAAGGAAGAGGGAGGGGGGAGGAAAAAATAAATAAATAAATTAAAACCCCAACAATTCCCCGTCTCCGGGGAGCGGCGTGGTGGTTGGCAGCGAGCGAGGGAGCGCGCACGCAAGGCGGGAGGAGAGGGAGGAGCACATCCTAATGCAGAGATGCTGCAGTGGCTTTGGGCACACACATCCACCCTCGGCCAGCCACAAGGCGAGCGCTGCCTCGCAGCCCAGCCCCCGGCAGCCGCCAGGCCCCGCGGGCCCCCGGCTGATGCCCACGCAGCCCTCTCGCCGCAGGTAAGCGCTTTGTGCCGCTCTGCTGCATCCCGGAGAGACGGAGGCGGCTGCGGGCGGATCGGAGCATCCTCCGGCCGGGGGGACGCTGCGGGGTCTCGGTGGGCTCCGAAGGGACGGGGACAGGAACCGGGGGTGCTTTGGGCATTCCGGAGAGGAGCCGAGGGTGCTTTGGGCATTCCGGGGTGGTTTGGGCATTCCGGCGAAGAACTGAGGATGGTTTGGGCACTCCGGAGAGGATCCAGGGGTGGTTTGGGCATTCCGGGGTGGTTTGGGCATTCCGGAGAGGAGCCGAGGGTGGTTTGGGCATCCGGAGAGGATCCAGGGGTGGTTTGGGCATTCCGGAGAGGATTCGGGGGTGCTTTGGGCATTCCGGGGTGCTTTGGGCATTCCGGAGAGGATCCAGGGGTGCTTTGGGCATTCCGGAGAGAAGAGGAGCCGGGGGTGGAGTTGGCAGGAGGCGGCGGCACTTGTGGCAGCGCTGCGCGGCCGAGGTCAGGGCGGCTGTCAGCAGAAATGTCTCTTACGGGGGAAAAAAAATATGGGGGAATATTTCGGTTCTCAGCGATTGTCGCGAGGTTTTTTCCCGGCGCGTTCCGGCCCGAGGCACTTCGGGAGAGCGCTGGGGGGGTGGATCGGGTATTTCCAATGTGCTGGGGGGGGGTCCGCAGGGGTTTCTGCTGCCCAAAACTACTTCAGCAGCCCCAGAAGGAGCTGGCAGAGCCCTGATCTGCCCCGGGGTCTCCTCTCCAGGGAGGGAGCAGCGGGGATGCCGTGGTGTCCCAGTTCACCTTCCTGAGCGCAGATCCCAGGGCAGGGTGGGATTTGGGGGTGCTCCGGGGGGGTTTGTGTGTCTGGGGCCGTGCCAGGGACACTCGGGGCTGTGCCAGGGACACTCGGGGCTGAGCAAAGCCGTGGATCCATTCCCCCCATGGGCATGGGGGGCACCCCACAACCAGGACACCCCTCTGTTCCCATTCCCAGAGGGATGAAAGCTGGGGGGGATCATCCTGGGGCTCCTTCTCGTGTCTTCAAACTCCCCCAGCTCCCTCCTCACCCCACCCACGCTGATCCCAAAACTCTCCCGGGCCGGCCCCGACCCCCACCAGCCCCCAGCGTTATCCCCGGGGCCGGACCGGGACGGATTCCCGGGAGATCGCGCCTCTCCCGGGAAACACCGGTTGCTGTGAGGATGGGAGGCAGCAGCCTCTGCATCCCGGAGCTGCGAGAAATCCCGAGGCTTCCCCAGAGCCCGAGCTCGGCCCTGCTCCTCCCAGGCAGATCCAGCAGGAATTCTGAGGGCGCAAAGAAGGAGCGCGGGGTCGCGCAGGAGATTTAGGATCAGGAAATGAACCTCTCCAGGCTGGGTGTCTGGGATTTAGCACAGAGACACAACCCCAAAAACCGTTTGCTTTGCTCAGCAGCGGATCCCAAACTTTCCAGGAATAACTGAGATTTCCAAGGAGTGGCTCAGAATTCCCAAAAACTCCAAAAAACGGAAGAGGGAGGGATCTTGTCCAGCCCAGCCACACTTGGGCTCAGGTAGGGTGAGATGAAGGGTTCCCAAAGCTCCTCTCCACCCCCTGACTAATTCCTACAAAACTGAGCGGCCACTTTTATCCCTTTGGAATATTCACCGAGGATTTGATGGTCTGGCTTAGGATTTTCTCCGCGGATTTACCGCAAATAAACCATAAAAGGGCAGAAAACCCAAACCGCGCCTTTAGGATTTCCCACAGCGCATGGAATTTCACCCCACAGAAAAGATTTGGGGTGGGATCCCAGGGAGGTTGGGGTGGGATTTCCAGGGAATTTGGGATGGGGTCCTAGGAATTTGGCGTGGGGATCTCAGGGAGATCGGGATGGGATTTCCAGGGAGATTGGGATGGAATTTCCAGGGAGATTGGGAAGGGGTTTTCAGGGAGATTGGGATGGGATTTTCAGGGAGATTGGGATGGGGTTCCCAGTGAATTTGGGATGGGGTCTCAGGGACATCGGGATGGGATTTCCAGGGAGATTGGGACGGGGTTTTCAGGGAGATTGGGAGGGAATTTTCAGTGAGATTGGGATGGGGTCTCAGAGAGTTTGGGATGGGGTCTCAGGGAGATTTGGGGTGAGGTTTTCAGGCAGTTTGGAATGGGGGTTTCAGGGAGATTTGCATAGGGTCCAAGGGAGATTGGGATGGGGTCTCAGAGAGTTTGGGATGGGTTTTCAAGGAGCTCTGGATGGGGTTTTCAGGGAGTTTGAGATGGGGTTTTCAAGGAACTCGGGATGAGGTTTTCATGGAGTTTGGGTGGGGTTTTCAAGGAACTCGGGATGGGATTTTCATGAAATTTGGAATGGGAATTTCCCCATCTCCCACGGGTTTGCTCAGCGCAGCTCTCCAGCTGCACGAAATCCCTTTCCCCGAACTCAAAATCTTTCATTTTCCATGAAAAACACCCCCGGTCTCCTGTTGTAAAATCCAGGATCCCACTGGGATGATCCCAGGGAGCACAAGGGACATTCCCAGCTGGAGCTGTCTGTGAATCCCAACCCCAGCCCTGCCCAGCAACCCTGACCCTAAATTGGAACATTCATTATCTACTGGGCAGCCGTAAAAACCTGGAGGGGCCAGGAAAATCTGTTTAGTGCTGATCCCTGACGAGGCTGGGAATGTTTGGAGCCCGAACCCCAAACCCAGGGGCAGGAGAGAAGGTTGGACACGGGGCTGGAGCATCCCAAGGAGCAAAAATCCAGCAGCGCCGCCGGGAGCAGCTGCAGCTTCCCCTGAGGGGCGATTTTAACCCCAGTTTGACCAGTACAAGCACCCAGCGGTGCTGGGAGGGCCGAGGAGCTCCGGGAAGCTTGGGAAGATCCCAGGAACCAGGCAGAGACCACCAAACCCCAAAACCTTGGGAAGGCGCTTGCTGTTGGATCAGAGCTCCCCTTTCCAACCCCTTCTCCAGGAGGTTTCCCGAGCTCCCAGCTCGTTGTTCCCGGCTCCCAGGAGCGCTTCCAGCGGCGGAGAGGGGCGGGAGCAGGTGGGAGCTGTTTAGACCTGAGCCACAGCAAAGCGCCGCCGCTCTGACGCCACCGGCAGCGCGGGCGGAGCCCGGGATAGTCCCGGCTTTAGGCTGAGCTTCCCCGAGCCGATCCGGGCCTGGAGCCCGGGATAGTCCCGGCTTTAGGCTGAGCTTCCCCGAGCTGATCCAGGCCTGGAGAGGGCGGTGGGAAGCGGGAATGGGGGGTTTATTTTGGGGAGGGGGGCTCAGCTCCGTTCTCGCTGCCTGAAAATCCCGCCCGGCCCAGGGAAGATCCCACAGGAACAGCCGGGATTTCCCAGGAAAAAGGAACATTTCCCGGGAAAATTGAACATTTCCTGGGAAAAAGGAACATTTCCCGAGAGGGGCTGGCAGCAGGGAAATGTGCCTGTGGGAATATCTCTGACTTTAACCAGGATTTGGGGCCGACGTCGCCTCCCGAATTCCCGCTGGAATCGCCCCTGGGTGGATTTTCAAGCTTCTCATCCCGGCTGCTCTGGGCTGAGCTTTACGTTGGAATTCGAGTCTGGAGGGCGAGTTTAGAGCTGCAGCCTGGCTTAACACCAGGCCCGTGCCCAGCCTGGGGGGAATTCCCTTCCCGAGCCAAAATTCCCCCATCCCTGAGGGCTGGAGATCCATGGAAAAGTCTCCTGGCTCTTCCAGTTGGTCCCCTTGGCTTTGTCACCTGTCCCAAGGCTTTGGCTCAGGGCTGGGGGTCCCGAGGTCTCACAGGAGGTGACCCAAACCCAGAACCCCCAGGAGCTCCAGCTCCAAACCCCTGGGAATTTTCCAGGGGTTTTTGAATAGCTCAGGTTGGAATTCCATTTCCCCCTGGAAGGCACAGAGGAGAGAGATGGGAATGGGTTTGTTTGGGGAGGAAAAAGACAATTAAAATATAAATAAATATGAATATAAATAATAATAACAATATAAATGTGAATATAGATAAAGATGTAAATATAGATATAAATATAAATATATAAATATAATTTTTAAAGGGAAACGAGCTCACTGCAAAGCTCAGATGTTAAATTCACTCTGCCCAGAGCAGGAAAGTCCCACTCATAATAAAATATCTTTTTTTTGGTTTCACAATTGGATTTTCCCCCCAAGCGCTCCCCGCCCACTCCCCTTTCCATGTCCGGACCAAAGGCACCTCCCGGCTTTGTCTCCCGCACAAAGGCAGAGTTTGGATCAAAAGGAAACTCCCCTGAGCCCTGGGAACAGCCCAGAACTGCGACCAATTATTTAGGAAAAGCACTCCCAGGATCAAGGTCTGATTGGGGTGAAAAACTCCACCCCAAGCCCCTCTTTTGGTCCTCATTTGGAGCCTTCTTTACTCAGGACGGGTTTGGAGTGGCCCAGAATTCCTGCAGGACTTGGAGCCACCGACAGATCCGACCCAAAAAAGCTCTGGGAAGGGCTGAATGCAGAGTTTTCCTCTCGATCCATCCCTGATTTCCAGGAGGACAAACCCGTGACAATGGAGCCGTTTGTCCCTCCCCAGCCACTCTGTGCCAGGACAGACACGATGTCCCCAACCTTGGGAAGGTTCTGAGAGTCAGAACCCAGGGAACATCACACGCCTGCCCTTTCCAGCTTGAGCCACGATCCCGAACAAAAGAGGCACAGGAGGAGCTGTGGCCGGAGCGATCCCTCCCTGGGGAACGCTGCGGCAGAAGGAGCTGCCCCACTTAATCCCAAACGCTCCTCTGGTGGCTGAGAGCAGGAGATGGAATTACACTGATTTATCCCGGTAATGGATAGCGCCGGACGCGGCATCTCCTGCCAAAATCCACCTCCTGACCTTCCCAAAATCCCGCTGGGATCGTTCTCCAGAGGATGCAGCTCTGCAGTCGGAGCTGGGGGTGCTGTTCCAGGCTGTTCCTCCTCTCCCAGCCCCTCTCCAAATCTCCCCGAGCTCCCTGAATCTGCCTCCCCTCTCATGGATTACTCCCCAATCCCGGCTCTGGAGGGAAGGGATCCTGTGGAGCTCTCTGCTCCCAGAGAGAAGGGATCCTGTGGAGCTCTCCATCCCAAAGGGAAGGGATCCTGTGGAGCTCTCTGCTCCCAAAGGGAAGGGATCCTGTGGAGCTCTCCATCCCAAAGGGAAGGGATCATGTGGAGCTCTCCATCCCTCCCCATCCCACAGGGAAGGGATCCTGTGGAGCTCTCCATCGCTCCCTGAGGTATCGGTGACAGCCTCCATTAGCAGCAGTGACAGATCCCCTCTCAGGACACCAGCAGGCTCTCGGGTGTCTGTCAAAATACCCTGG
This sequence comes from Sphenopsis melanotis, assembly GCA_035221435.1. Lineage (NCBI taxonomy): Eukaryota > Metazoa > Chordata > Aves > Passeriformes > Thraupidae > Sphenopsis > Sphenopsis melanotis. The sequence goes on along the minus strand of JAWMRF010000109.1, from coordinate 3,770,323 downwards.
GAACAGGAAAAAAACTGCTCCCTGTGGCCCTTCCCTAATGAGGGATGAGAGCAGGGCTCAATGTCCAGTGCAGAGTGATCCTGGGCTTTGGAGGAGCTGGGGGTCAGATCCAGGACCAGGAGCTAGGAGCTGGATAAACCCAGGAAATGTCAGAGAAATTTCCTGTATTTCAGAGCTGCCCCAAGGAGCTCTCAACCCCAGGAGGGAGGACAGGCCCAACCCCGACCTCCTCCCTCTGCCTCCTCCTTGTGGAAGGGATTTCAGCTGCCAGGGAGTGGGTTTAGATGGGATATCGGGAGGAATTCCTGGCTGTGAGGGTGGCGAGGGGCTGGGATGGAATTTCCAGAGAAGCTGTGGCTGCCCCATCCCTGGGAATGTCCAAGGCCAGGTTGGAGCCACCTGGGATAGTGGAAGATGTCCCTGCCCATGGCATGGGATGGGACGGGATTTAAGGTCCCTTCCCACCCAAACCCATCCGGAATTCCACAAAAATAACAAAATGCAGCTTTCCCTCTCTCTTTCCTGATTGTTTTCTAAGTGTGAGGGAGAGAGGGAACAAAGAGAGCAGAGCTGCAGCTGGAGCCTCCCCGGGCAGCTCCCGGGGCTCGGCAGAGGATTCAGGCTCCGAAAACGGGGCTGGAGCAAAAACTCCCTGAGTTTGATTTGCAGCCGCTGGTGCAGGAACAGCTCCCGCCTGTCCCAAAGCCTCTCCCAAGCCCCGGGGCGAGGGAACTGCGGAGATTTGGAAAAGTCAACTCATTAATTAGCGCAGGGCTGGCATCTCCCTCAACCCCGCAGCGCGCCCGGCTCAAAGCTGCCCCTTGTCCCCAGGGCGGAGGGACAGGCCAGGGGAACAAAGGGACAGTGTTGGCTGCCGGGCCGTGGGCTCGGGACGCTGTTTCGGGCAGGATTCTCGGTGACATCAAGTGACTCCATGTGACCGAGCCGCTCCAGGGCTGCTGGAACCAGCGGCTTCTGCGTGGGAGCGGCTCCCGCCCCGCTGCGCTCCGTCCCCAAATCCCCTGTCCCTGTCACAGCTCGGGCCTCTCCCACCTGGAGCTGCCGCCTCCCTCTGGGATCAGCTCCTCCCTTCCCTCCCGGCCAGGGGGGATAAAGGAGCTCCAGCTTTATTTTGGGGCCTGTCAGGGAACAAAATCCCAGCAGGGCTGAGGGCGGCTGTCCCCTCTCTGTCCCCTCTCTGTCCCCGCTCTGTCCCCTCCTGCCTGTTCCCTCCTGCCAGTCTCCTCTGTGCCCTCTCTGTCCTCTCTGTCCCCTCCTATCAGTCCCCTCTGTCCCTCTTCTGTCCCCTCTCTGTCTCCTCCTGTCCTCTCCTGTCAGACCCCTCTGTCCCCTCCTACCTGTCCCCTCTGTCCCCTCTCTGTCCCCTCCCCGTGTCCCCTCTCCGGCTCTCGGGGCTGGGGACAGAGGGGCACTGAGATCCAGCCCTCGAACCCAGACGAGACAAACCCCCAGGATTTGGATTTTGGATTTTGGGATGCATTTTGGGATGGATTGACTTTGGGATGGATTTTGGGATAGATTTTGGGATGGATGGATTTTGGGATGCTGGCAGCAAACCCTTCTCTCCGGGCGAGGACACAAAGAGCCCGGCTGGTTCCTGCAGCCCGAGCCGGGCTCTGCTGTTTGCTCAGGTGCTGCTGGTAATGAGGGGGGGTTGGGAAGGGGCCGAGCATCCCAGGGGATGCGCTAATCCCTGCTCCGAGGGCTCGGGGCGGACAGATGGGCAGGGACAGGAGTGCAAGCAGCACCAGCTGGAGCAGGGGGATGAGCAGCAGGAGCGGCCCCGGAGCTCTTGGCAGCATCTTCAGCTCCTCGCCGGGGCGTTCTGGGGAGGGCAGCGGGAAACGAGGCCCTGCCGGGCCGGGGGAGAGCTCCGTGAGCCGTTTCCAAAGGGTTTGTTAACAAAGAGGGAGAAAGCGGCCCGAAATCCCTGCTGGAGATCCGGGGGAAGCGGTGCCGGGGCTGGGGCTGCTCCCGCAGAGGGCTCGGGGCTGCACAAAGAGCCCAGGGTTTGGCTGGGGGTTGATTTTCGGGAATCTTTTGGGATCACAGGAGGCTGTGGAAGGGACTGGGAAGGCCATCAGGAGATGCCCTGGCAGTTAAAGAGTTTCAGTTAAAGATTCCTGTTTCAGAATTCCCAAATCCTGGAGTGATTTGGGTTGGGAGGGACCTTAAAGCCCACCCAGTGTCACCCCTGCCATAGCAGGGACACCTTCCACTATCCCAGGCTGCTCCAAGCCCCATCCAGCTTGGCTTGGGACAATTCCAGGGATGGAGAATCCTGTTCCAGGGCATCCCAACCCTCACCAGCCAAAAATTCCTTCCCAATATCTTCATTATTTTCACAAAACCCCGAATTATTCCTCCCTTCTCCTGTGCTTCTGACTTGGTGTTTTCCATCAGAAACACTTGGAAATGAGAGTTTATGGAGGAGGGGGGAAGAATGGGAAATAGCAAAGGAGGAGGGACAACAATTCTGCTCTCTGATTGTCCCCTCCCATGGGGACAAAAAGAGCTCCTTCAGCAGCTCCTGCTCCTCCGGGCACCACTGGAATTCTGCCCTGGAGTGAGTCTCACTTGGGCTGGTGGCCAGCGGGGAGGCACAGCTGGACTGTGGAGCCTCTGGAACAGCAGCTCCGTGGAATATCTGGGGCTGGAAGGGCCCTGCTGACCCTGGAATTGCAGTTCCATGGAATATCTGGGGCTGGAAGGGCCCTGCTGACTCTGGAACAGAAGCTCCATGGAATATCTGGGGCTGGAAGGGCCTCACTGACCCCAGAGCTTCTGGAATCACAGCCCAATGGAATATCTGGGGTTGGAAGGGCCCTGTTGACTCTGGAATTGCAGCCCTATGGAATATCTGGGGCTGGAAGGGCTCTGCTGACCCCAGACCCTGGAATTGCAGCCACATGGAATATCTGGGACTGAAGGGGTCCTGCAGACCCTGGAATTGCAGCCCCATGGAATATCTGAGGTTGGAAGGGCCCCACTGACCCCAGAGCCTCTGGAATTGCAGCCCCATGGAATATCTGGGGTTGGAAGGGCACTTTTGACTCTGGAACAGCAGTTCCATGGAATATCTGGGGTTGGAAGGGCACTTTTGACTCTGGAACAGCAGCCCTATGGAATATCTGGGGCTGGAAGGGCCCCGCTGACCCCGCTGTGTGTCCCTCCCAGGGCCGCTGTCCCCACGCGCCCGTAGAGGCTCCGCAGGACCCGGTGCAGGATGGGAGGCACCGCTGGGTTCATCCACACCTCCCTGGCCGTCGGCACCTTCCTGGGTAAGAGATTCCCACGGGAAGGGATGGAGGAGGCGGGAAACCCCCGGGATTCACCGGGAACCTCCTGCCTGTGGGATGCGGGCGCTGCCGGATCCCAAATCCCTGCGTGGTTTGGGATGGGCTGTTCCGTGTCTGTGCTATTCCCAAAATCCCTCTGGGCCAGGAGTGTTTGAAATGATTCTCCCTTTCTAAACCCAGATTTAAGAAGGTGCAGGAGGAATTTCTTGCATTCATTTCCTTCATTCATGGGCATTCATTCCACTCCCCATCCCACTTTTCCAGGGATTCCTTGCTGGCCAAAGAGATCCCCCTGCTCCTTAGGGAGCATTTCTGGATGCCAGGGAGGACTTCTGGATCTCAGGGAGAAATTCCAGATCTCAGGGACGTTTCTGGGTTTCAGGGATCATTTCCAGATCTCAAGGACCATTTCTAGATCACAGGGAGAATTTCTGGGTGTCAGGGAGAAATTCCAAATCTCAGGGACATTTTTGCATGTCAGGGACCATTTCCAGACCTCAGGGCCCATCCCTGGATCTCAGGGAGAAGTTCTGGACCTCAAAGACCATTTCTGGATTTAGGGGACTATTTCTGGATTTTGGGGACCATTTCCAGATCTCAGGGACCATTCCTGGACCTCAGAGAGAAGGTCTGGATCTCAAAGAGCATTTCTGGATTTTCGGGATGATTTCTGGATTTTGGGGACCATTTCCAGACCCCAGGGCCCATCCCTGGATCTCAAGGACCATTTCTGGATTTAGGGGATGATTTCTGGATTTTGGGGACCATTTCTAGATCTCATGGGCCATCCCTGGACCTCAGGGAGAAGGTCTGGACCTCAAAGACCATTTCTGGATTTTGGGGACAATTTCTGGATTTTAGGGACCATTTCCAGATCTCAGGGCCCATCCCTAGATCTCAAGGACCATTTCTGGATTTTGGGGACCATTTCTGGATTTTGGGGACAATCTCCAGACCTCAGGGCCCATCCCTGGCTCTCAGGGAGGCTCAGGCTGCTCCCTGCAGGTCCCTTTTCCGCAGGGAGACATTTCCTCTCCAGCTGAGCCTGGCTAATGTCCTCCAGCCAATCCATCACCTCGGGCAGAGCCTGCTGGCCCATCCTCATAAATATCTAATTACCTTTTAATGTTCTCTGCCTCCCTGAGGAGGCCCAGGCAGGGGAAGCTGCCCTGGATCCAGAGGCAATTATCCCGCTTGGAAATCACCCTGACCCCGGAGCTGGACTTGAGGTTTCCTACCAACCACCCAAGTTCAGGCAAAACCCCCCAAAAATCACACCCTGGGAAGCCTGGGAAGGTGATTTTCACTGAGCTTTGGCTGGTGGTGCCATGGAGATCTGAGGGCAGATGGGACAGGGGGGAAATCCTGGGAATACGAGGAGGGATCGGGACAAAAGGATGGAAGCGATGGATGAAGCTCAGGGAAATGTTATGGAGTGGGAAAAGAGCCAAAACCTCCAGGTCTGGAGGGAGATTTAAATATTTAAAGCTTCTGAAGTGCACGGAGACCACTCTAAAATCCCAAACTTTCCCCGGCTTTTGTTCAGTTGGGAAAACCTCTGGAAAATCTGGGAATGCAAGCCCTGACCCTTTGTTCCTCAGAAAACTGCTCGTTAAAAACAACCCAGAATAAAGCCTGAGTTCCTCAGAGAGCTGATCCTCAAAAACCTCCCAAATCCAGTTGGATTCTGGGCATAAAACTCCTGTAAAACCAATTTATTGCCCAGCTCCCCCCTGTGATCCAGGAGCTCCAGGGCTGTGCTGTGGATGTCCTCAGAAAAAGGAATTCAGCTTGGAAAATGTTCCACCGAGGAAATTCATCATTTCCTGGGCTCAGCACAAAGTGCAGCCTTCCTGCACACCTGGGCTTTCAGCAAATTCCTAAAAATATCCTAAAAAATATCCCAAAAGGGAGACTTTGGAGTCACCTCCCTGCAGCTGCTTCTCCAAATCTTCATTTTCAGGTGTTCTGCTTTCACCTGTTTCTCGTGATTTTGGTGTTAATTATCATTTTCCCTGATACTGAAGATTATTCCAGAGGCATGGTGAGGTTTTTCCTGTCGTTCCAGCTCTCCCAGCTGGATAAAACATGGAAAATTCCCAGCAGGTCACTCCTCTCCTTTGAAATTTGGCTTTAAAATCTTTATTTTGTGCCTGTCTTCTCCCTATTTTCCAAATGCCAGAGCTCCAGGACAGATCCTGCATTGGCAACACTAGAAATTGGGAATTCTGGGGTGAATGAAAAAAAAAATAATTGGGAATTCTGGGCAGAATGGGTCCAGATCTGTTTCAGAACTCCTGGGATTTATCAGTTCTTAATTTTAACCTTATCCCCATCTTGTAACTGTTTAATTACTGCCTTAATCAACCCCTGATTTGTTTAATGAGCGAAATCCAAGTGTTTCACCCCCCAGCACCTTGGAATTGTGGATTAAAATTCACCTGAACCCCTGGCATCGATTCCAAGCGGGAAAATCGATGCCTGGCACTGGCAGCCATAACCTTGGCAGGGACAAAGGGACAGCAGAGGAGAGCAAGGGGACACGGGCTCCAGGTGGGATCAGGAGGGAGGATGAGCCTGATTTGGCTTGATTGGAATAAAAAATCCCACAGGGAAGGGGCAGGGATGGGAGTGGTACCAATAGACATTTTATTTGTTAAATAAATAGAAATTATTTACCTTATGCTCCCTAATTAATCTCAAAATTAAAGCTGCTCAGCCTGGATCCCGCCACCGCCATCTATCAGAGCACAATTAACTCATCTATCAGCACTCAATTAATTCTTTCTCATTAATTCCCCATTAACTCATTATTGTTTCCCCCTCAGTCAGCAGAGTTTATTCCAGCCGGGACTCCCTCAGCACTGACCCGAACGGGAGAGGATTTCCAGATTTCCCTTTAGGAACAGAACCATCCTGGATGGAGAGGGGAAACAACCCCAAACCCGCTGCTTTTCCTTAATTCCAAACAATCCCAAACCCGCTGCTTTTCCTCAATTCCAAAGAATCCAATCCCAGCTGGGAGCCTCTCCCTGTGTGGCTCTGGGGACCATCCCATGAGAACATCCAAACAGGGAGAATATTTCCATTTTTCCCTTTAGGAATGGAACCATCCTAGAAGGAAAACAGCTCTGGCTGGGAGGGGAAACGACCCCAAACTCGCTGCTTTTCCTTAATTCCAAAGAATCCCAGCTTGGTGCCTCTCCCTATGGGGACCATCCCGCGAGCACGTCCAAATGGGAGAAGATTTCCAGCTTTTCTTTTAGGAACAGAACCATCCTAGATGGAGAGGGGAAACAACCCCAAACCTGCTGCTTTTCCTTAATTCCAAAGAATCCAATCCCAGCTTGGAGCCTCTCCCTGTGTGGCTCTGGGGACCATCTTGTGAGCGCATCCAAATGGGAGAAGATTTCCCGCTTTCCCTTTAGGAATGGAACCATCCTAGGTGAAAAATAGTGCTGGCCAGGAGGGGAAACGACCCCAAACCCGCTGCTTTTCCTTAATTCTAAAGAATCCCAGCTTGGTGCCTCTCCCTGTGCGGCTCCAGGGACCATCCCATGGGCACATCCAAATGGGAGAGGATTTCCAGCTTTCCCTTTAGGAACAGAACCATCATAGATGGAGAGGGGAAACGATCCCAAACCCGCTGCTTTTCCTCAATTCCAAAGAATCCAATCCCAGCTGGGAGC
>JAWMRF010000109.1:3735289-3761243 GCA_035221435.1 Sphenopsis melanotis | reverse complement strand
GACATCAGCAGGAATTTCCTCATGGAAAGGGCTGGAAGGGGCTGCCCAGGGGGGTTTGGAGTGCCCATCCCTGGAGGCGTCACCTGGAGGTGGCACTGAGTGCTCAGGGTGGGGATTGGGCACAGCTGGGACTCGATGATCCCACAGGGGTTTTCCACCCTCAACAATCCCACAATTCTGAGATGTTCCACCCCTCCTAGGGCACGGCTCAGATCCAAATCCACCTCCAGCTGGAAATACACCGGGCCCAGCCCCATGAACGGGGCCATGGGCATTTATCCCTGTCCCTGCCCTGTTTTTTCCGGCAGGTGGAAGATGAACGGCACGGAGCTGAAGCTGGAGCCGGATTCCCGCTACAGGCTGGTGGCCGGGGATTTGGTGATCAGCAACCCCATGAAGGCCAAGGATTCCGGCTCCTACCAGTGCGTGGCATCCAATTCCAGGGGCACCGTGGTGAGCAGGGAGGCCTCGCTCCGCTTTGGCTGTAAGTTTGGCACCGCCAGGTAAATTAAACACAACCCCAGTTAGGCTGGGCTTAAACGGAGCCTGCCTGGGAAAAGGCTGGAGAGAATCTCTCCAGCACATCATCCCATGGAGAAATCTCCTGGCACTTCCATAGAAATTTGGAGAATTTGGAGATTTATAGAGAAAGCCAATGATATTTTTGGATCTCCCACCCGAGGAGGGGCAGAGAGAGCTCAGAGGTTCCTCCAGCTGTATTTTCCTGTCTGGGTTTCACTCTGCCTGTTCAGTTTTGCAGGAATTCTCAGCGGAAGAACGGGACCCCGTGAAGATCACCGAGGGCTGGGGGGTGATGTTCACCTGCAGCCCCCCACCCCACTACCCAGGTAAGGGGGACACAGCAGAGCACAGGGCTCCCAGATTTTCTGGGAATTCCATGGAAGGAAACTCGGGGTTAATTCAGAGTTTGTAACTCAACAAAGCAGAGGCAGGACACACTGGTGTGTCCATGCAAGGGCCAATTCCAGCCTGGAATCCCACTGGGTCCATCCCACCCGGGAGGACACAACAACCAGAGCAGTTGATTCCCTTTTCCTCCCATGGAAAGGCCAATTCCAGCTGGGAATCCCACTGGGTCCATGCCACCCGGGAGGACAAATGTCCAGTTCATTCCTTTCCTGTTCCTCCCAGGTTTATCCTACCGGTGGCTCCTGAACGAGTTCCCCAATTTCATCCCAGCCGACGGGAGGCGTTTCATCTCCCAGACCACAGGCAACCTCTACATTGCCAAGACAGAGGCCTCGGACCTGGGCAACTACTCCTGCTTTGCCACGAGCCACATGGACTTCATCACCAAGAGCGTCTTCAGCAAGTTCTCCCGCCTCAGCCTGGCTGCAGAGGGTCAGTGCTCTTGGGTTGTCACAAAAATGCCAATTCTTATGGGAAAAATCTGAATTAACAATCCCCCCAACAAAGCATTTGGGGACAGTGCCCAAGTCATCCTCCAAACTCTCTTAAGAGCTTCAAAAATATGGATGGGCTGGGATGGGAGGGAAGCAGCTCTCTCTCCAAGATTCCCTGTTTCCACTCCATCCATGGGGTTTCTCTATTTTTAAAGGAAAATCCTGGTACAGGGAAAAGGGAATTAAACAGGAGGAAGGCCTGGATGGACATGGATTGAAGCAACCTGGGATAGTGGAAAGTGTCCCTGTCCATGGCATGGGTGGGATTGGATGGGCTTTAAGGACCTTCCAACCCAAACCATTCCAGGATCCTGGGGAATCCAGAATTCTTGGGAATTGTGGAGCCCTGAGATGTTATAAAAGAGATTTTTAGAGACTTCAGCAAGAGGTGTCTGAAAAAGAAAATGAAACCTCTGTCCCCTCACCCAAACGGGTTGGGAAGTCACCTCATGGCTCCCTCTGCCTTTTGAGACACCCTGGGTGGCATTTCGGTGTCACCCAGGTCCCCTGAGCAGTGTTTTCCCCGTGGCAGATGCCAGGCAGTTCCCACCCAGCATCAAGGCCAGGTTCCCTGCGGACACCTACGCTCTGACAGGGCAGGTGGTGACCCTGGAGTGCTTCGCCTTTGGAAAGTGAGTGCAGCTCTGTGTGGATCGGGATCGGGATTGGGATTGGGATTGGGATGGGGATCGGGATGGGGAAGGAATGGCAGAACTTCCACACCTCCACTGGAAGACCAGAGGTGGAGGGAAATGGGCAAAGGGAGGAGCTGGCCAAAGCCAAGGCTCAGTGGGACAGGACTGGGGTGGCCATGTGGGGACTGAGCTCAGCCCGGGTTCACCGGCTCGGCTTTTCCACAGCCCCGTGCCCCGGATCAAGTGGAGGAAGCTGGATGGGCCGCAGTCCTCCAAGTGGATCGGCAGCGAGCCCCTGCTGCAGATCCAGCAGGCTGGATTTGAGGATGAGGGGACATACGAGTGTGAGGCAGAAAATGCCAAAGGGAGGGACACCCACCAGGGCCGCATCATCATCCACGGTAACGCATCCAAACTCGTCCCTTATCCAAGGGACAGACCAAACACATCCCTTATCCAAGGGGACACACCCAAACTCATCCCTTATCCAAAGAGACACACCAAACACATCCCTTATCCAAAGGGACATATCCAAACTCATACCTTATCCAAGAGGATGCACCAAACACGTCCCTTATCCAAGGGGACACACCCAAACACGTCCCTTATCCGTGGGGACACACCCAAACTCATCCCTTATCCAAGGGGAGACACCCAAACTCATCCCTTATCCAAAGGGACACACCAAACTCATCTCTTATCCAAGGGGATGCACCAAACGTGTCCCTCATCCAGGACACAACCAAACGTGTCTCTTATCCGAGAGGACACATCCAAAAATGCGTCCTTCATCCAAGGAATACAATAAACACATGTACTTTACACAAGGAGCACATCTAAACACGTGACCTTCACCCAGAGAACACATTTTAACTTTCCAGGGTGGCCCAGGAAATGGTCTGAGGCTTTGGGACTAAAACCACCCCCTCTAATCCTGCCCCTTACCAGCCCTAATTAAAGGTGTTGCAAAGCCTCAACCAAGACCTGCGGGGATTGGGGAAACCTTTCCTTGGTGGACACATTTGGGCTGTGGCAAGGAGAGAGAGAGAAAGAGCTCTTAATAGGCTCTAAAATCATCACAGTAAACATCAGGGAAGCAGGGAAGGAAGGAGAGTGCTAAAAATCAAACTTGGCTCATGCTCAAGATCCTCTCCAAGCCTGACAGCTCCCACCAGGGGTAACGCTCTGAGCTGTTGAGCAGATCTAGTCAAGTTAAAAAACTTAAGCTGGTTACCTTATCCTGATCCCAGTTTTTCCTGAAGTTCAGGAATGGCCTGAAGCTGAGAGAGGGAAGGTTTAGAGGAGATGTCAGGAAGAAATTCTTTACTGTCAGAGCAGCGAGGGCCTGGCACAGGGTGGATGGGGATCGTGGCACAGGGGCTATGGCTTCCCCATCCCTGGAAGTGTTCCAGGCCAGGCTGGACGGGACTTGGAGCAAGCTGGGATGGTGGAAGGTTTTCCTGCCCATGGCACTGGGGGATCTTGAAGTTCCTTTCCAACCCAAACCATTCCATGATTTGATGGTTCAGGAATGGCTGAATTTACTCCTAAGAAGAGAAACCAATTCCTCAGCCCTGATCTTGCACAGCAGGACCCGGCCGTGCCTCTCCCTGCACAAAAGGCCGGGGCTGTTCCTGTGGCAGATCCCGCTGTGCCAACGACTGTGCCGGCAGCGCTGGCACAGGGACATCCTTCTGCCAGCCTGGCACCGCCACCTCTCAGCTGAGCTCCTTGGCTCTGCCCTCTCTCTCTCTTGTCCCCTGCAGCCCAGCCCGACTGGCTGGACGTGATCTCGGACACCGAGGCCGACATCGGGTCCGACCTGCGCTGGAGCTGCGTGGCCTCAGGCAAGCCCCGGCCCACGGTGCGGTGGCTGCGGAATGGGCAGCCCCTGACGTCCCAGGTACCCCCCAGCCAGCTCTGACCCCGCTCCTCCAGCCCCAGCCCTTACTCCTGCCTCGCTCCTGCATCCCTGCCCCGGTTCTCACCCCGCATCCCTCCTCCATGTGCCCCCATCGGGCTGCGAAGCGACGGCACCATCCCCTAATTCCCTCTCCTGGCGCTGCCATCCCAGCCATTGCTTCGTGCAGCTGCAGGGACTCACAGCCGGCCAGCAGGGAGGACAAACAGCCCCTCGTGCCTGTCCTGGTGTCACCTGCACGCTGCTGCTCAGGTGTCTCGGCAAGCACAGCACGGCGACGCGGGGGAGTGACCGCACAGACAAAAAAAACAATTCCTGTGTTTTCCCCCATGGAAAACCAGGCCACCCCGAGGAGTCTGTGACGAAACTCAACCCCGACCCAGCTGAGGACTGAGTTCCATTTTTATTTTTTTGGTTTTTCTCATCTAATGGGTTCATCCTCTTGTTTGCACAGAACCGCATCGAAGTGAGCGGTGGAGAGCTGAGATTTTCCAAGCTAGTCCTGGAGGACTCTGGCATGTATCAGTGTGTGGCTGAGAACAAGCATGGCACAGTTTATGCAAGTGCTGAATTAACAGTGCAAGGTAATTCCTCCTTTCCCAGAACTCTGGGTTCCAATGGGACACTGAAAAAAAATCTCTTCCTAATATCCTGATGTGATCCTGACATTGTGATGTCGCAGTGAGATAAGAGCGGGCAAAAACTGCTCCACTCACCACTGAAATGGTTGCTGGTTCAACAAGACACTGTGCAAGCCTTGAAATTCTAAATCCTGCGTAAATTCTGCGTGAAAGTGGACAAAAAAATCTGTTTAGCCACAGGAAGTGGACAGGACACCCAGCAGCAGCACTACAACCTCTCTTCCACTACAAATTCCTCTTTTTTGGAGGAAAGAGGTCAAAAAAAAAAAATTCAGCCTCCATTCCACCTGGTTTGATTGATGGTGACTGGAGCTGAACTGCTGCCAAACTTGTTCGACGTTAGTTCAAAAGTTTATCTCCTTGTGGAGATGCCAAAGATAAATTAAAGGCCCTGAGCACCAACTGCTCAACATTAACACACCGAGGCCAACAGGTAAATCCTGATTCCATCTGCAATTCCAGGAGGAGTTTCAGGCAAGCTGGATGTCTGCATTGGTCAGGATATTGAAGAGATTATCCTCGACATGTTCCAAAGCAGCTGTTGTTGTGTCTCTCAAAGACCTTGCACTTGTTAGGGTCATTCCCATTGCTCCGTCCCACTCGTGTGCCACATAATTCCTGCCTGGCAGGCATCAGGATCCACCCTCAGCAGCCAAGGAATTCCTCCCTTATCCCGCTCTCCAGACTCTGCCTCGCTTCTCTTACCGAGCCATCCAACAACAAATCAATTCCCACTCGCACGGCGCTGAAATTCCCCCCAGGGCAGCGTTTCTAATCGTGCCTTAATCCTCTTTTTTTATCCCTGTAGCCTTAGCTCCAGATTTTAGACTAAACCCGGTGAAGCGCCTGATCCCGGCAGCCCGGAGTGGGAAGGTCATCATCCCGTGCCAGCCACGAGCAGCACCAAAAGCCACCGTGCTCTGGACCAAAGGGACAGAACTCCTGGTCAACAGCAGCAGGTAGCAGCACCGAGTCAGCTTCCACCTAGAAAATGTAGCTAAAATAATTTTATTTTTTTTAACAGAAGACTGGACTCGATGATCCAAATGTGCTGCTGGCTCCCTGAATTTTGTTACTCCTCTAATTTCTTCTTTAGCAAACTCCTACACGATTTCTTTTTCCACATGATTTTGTCCCTGGTTTCTCCAAAATCAATGGAAATTCCCAAATGTCCAGTAGACATTTTAACATTTCTTTGTGTGGCTCCTCCTCCTTTGCAGGGTGATGATTACAGCAGATGGGACTCTGATCCTGCAGAACATCAGCAAATCCGATGAGGGAAAATACACCTGCTTTGCTGAGAACTTCATGGGCAAAGCCAACAGCACTGGAATCCTCTCTGTCCGAGGTAGGGATGTTCATTTGGGGTCAATCAAGCAAGAAACAGCCAAGAATGAATGATGTGATGTTTCTTCTCTCCTTACACTCCCCAAAACCAGAATAATCAGGGAATCAAAGTGATTTCAGGTGGAGCAGCAAAACTTCTGCCTGACCCACCAACAAACAGCCCTTGAGCAAAGCGTTTCCATTTCCTAGTCCCTCCTCTTCCTCCCATGAAGCTCCAGCTGTTGGAGTGGGATGAGTAGCTGGAAGAGATGGTTTGGATGCTGGGATGGGGACATTCTCTGCTAACAGCCCTTCCCGCTTGTTCCCTGCAGATGCCACCAAGATCACGCTGGCACCATCAAGCGCCGACATCAACGTGGGCGAGAACCTCACCCTGCAGTGCCATGCGTCCCACGACCCCACCATGGACCTCACCTTCACCTGGTCTCTGGATGATTTCCCCATCGACTTTGACAAGTCCGAGGGGCACTACCGCCGAGCCAGCGCGGTGAGTCCAGAGGGAATTCCAGACCATCCAAAAGGGTGGAAAATAATTCCACGCTCATTGTTTGAGTGTTTGTGCCCACCAAAGCTGCTCCATCACTTTGCCCAGAGTGGTTGTGAATTCCTCATGCCTGGAAATGTCCAAGGCCAGGTTGGACAGGGCTTGGAGCAGCCTGGGATAGTGGAAGGTGTCCCTGGCCATGGCTGGGGTGGAATGGGATGGGCTTTAAGATCCTTCCCAATTCAAACCATTCCATGATTCCATGGTCACTCCCCTCCTAAACTGGAGGAGAAAGGGAAAGGCCTGTGGATAAAGGCAGGCAGAGATCACCCAGTGATCCCTCAATGATGGATCAATGACCACTCATTGATCACTCAATGATCACTCAATGTTCAGTCAATGATCACTTAGTGATCACTCAATGATCAGTCAGTGATCACTCAATGGTCACTCATTGGTCACTCAGTGGTCACTCATTGATCACTCTTTAGTCACCATCCCAAGCCAAACAGACCCAGCACAGCCTCGGCCTTGGCCAGCACTGGATCCATCCTGGATCCATCCAGGATCCATCCAGCTCCATACCCCTGGGGGAATCCTTTCCCATCTCCCTCCTCTCCACCTCCACCACCACCCACCCACCCAAACCACCCCACACTGGATTCTGGCCTGTGACCAGTCACCTTCTGGTGCTGTCCCCACCATGTTGTCCCATTGCCCTGCAGAAGGAGGCCATCGGGGACCTCAGCATCTCCAACGCGCAGCTGCGGCACTCGGGGCGTTACACCTGCACGGCCCAGACCGTGGTGGACAGCGCGTCCGAGTCAGCCACGCTCACTGTCAGAGGTAATTCCCTGTGGGAACGTTCCCTGTTCCTGGCAAACCCAGAGCAATGACATGGCCCATGCCATCAGCTGCTCTGTAACCACCTCACACCCAATAATTCTGTGATACGGCCCAGCGGGTTTTATTTTCACCCAAAACTTGGGTTTGATCATCTTGGAGGTCTTTTCCAACCTTTCCAACCAAGCTGAGGAGCTTTTCCAGAGGCTAAAGCTGGCGGTGAGGCTTCCCATCTTCCAGAAAAGAAAGGCCCAATGTGAATTTAGGTCTTGCGCAATGCACAGAGTGATAAACCTCCTGATCTTTCATGTCAGTGACATATTTCCCATTCCTCCAGGACCTCCAGGCCCACCTGGAGGGGTGGTGGTGAGGGACATCAGTGACACCAGCGTCCAGCTGAGCTGGAGCCGTGGCTTCGACAACCACAGCCCCATCGCCAGGTACCTCATCGAGGCCCGGACCCTCCTGTCCAACCAATGGAAGCAGATGCGCACCAGTGAGTGTCCCCACGGTGGCACCGGTGACACACAGAGCCCACCGGCCACCATCCAGTCCTGCCTCTGTGCTGCTCCTTGCTCTATTCCTTCCCCTCTGGTGCTATTGGATTTTACAGATCCCATAAACATCGAGGGCAATGCAGAGACGGCGCAGGTGGTGAACCTCATCCCGTGGATGGATTATGAGTTCCGGGTCCTGGCCAGCAACATCCTGGGAATTGGGGAGCCCAGCCTGCCCTCCAGCAAAATCCGCACCAAGGAAGCAGGTGGGTGTGGAGACAAGCCTGTCCCTGCCCAGGATGGTTCCAAGGGATGAATCATCTCCTGGAGAGCTCCCAGAGCTGAGGCCACCACAGGATTTTCCATCTTTTGCCCATTTCTGTGTCAAAGATGAGCAGGGTTAGAGTTGCACTTGCCAGCACTACATCCAGCTGGGAATGTTTGTTCCATGTCCAGCTGCTTGGACAGAAAGGATGGGAAAACAACAGGAGAACCTCACCCAATCCACCAAATGCAAACCAGCTTCTTCCTAATAAAACTCCTCTCCACATCCCTGCTTTTGAGCTCCATCCTTGTCCCCTCAGACACCAAATCCTTGTCCCTAAATCACTGGTCAGGCACAAGCTGGAATTCCACAGAGCCCAGCCCTTTCCTGGGAGCTGTCCCATCCGGTGTCACCGGTGTCACGTCGTATTTGTGCTCTTCCATCACTCCCACCTCCTTAACCCAAACTCTGCTTTTTTTGGGGACCTCACAGCACCGACAGTGGCACCGTCCGGGCTCGGCGGTGGCGGAGGGGCTCCCAACGAGCTCATCATCACCTGGACGGTGAGTTGGGAACAGGGAAGGCACCAAGGTGGGACCACATGGCGTTTTTTGGGGGAAATCAGCACCACCATCCCAGTTTGGACACGGGGTTGAGCCAAGGACTGGTTTGGATGGACCAAGAGCACATTTCCTTTGGGAAATCAGTGCTACAGTCCCAGTTTGGACATGGGGTTGAGTCAAGGGCTGGTTTGGATGGACCAAGCAACACTTCCTTCGGGAAATCAGTGCTACAGTCTCAGTTTGGACACAGGGTTGAGCCAAGGGATGGTTTGGACGGACAAAGTGCACATTTCCTTCAGGAAATCAGTGCTGCCGTCCCAGTTTGTACAAGGGGGTTGAGCCACGGGCTGGTTTGGACGGACCAAGAGCACATTTCCTTTGGGAAATCAGCAGCACTGTCCCAGTTTGGACACAGGATTAAGCCAAGGACTGGTTTGGACGGACCAAGCACACATTTCCTTCAGGAAATCAGCGCCGCCATTCCAGTCTGGACACGGGGTTGAGCCAAGGACAGGTTTGGATGCACCAAGCACACATTTCCTTTGGGAAATCAGCACCACCATCCCAGTTTGCATGAGCCAAATCCCAGTTCGGATGGACCAAGGCTTTCTCTCTCTTCCCAGCCGACACTGCGGGACTACCAGAATGGGGATGGCTTTGGGTACATCGTGTCCTTCCGGAGGAAGGGCAGCCAGGCCTGGCTGAGGGCGCGGGTTCCACACGCGGAGTCGCTGCACTTCGTGTACCGCAACGAGAGCATCGCGCCCTACACCCCCTTCGAGGTGAAGATCAGGGCCTACAACAGGAAAGGGGAGGGCCCCGAGAGCCTCACAGCCATCGTGTACTCGGCAGAGGAAGGTAAAGAGCAGCAGGAGAGCTGGGAATGTTCACCTGGAGAGGAGAAGGCTCCAGGGAGAGCTCAGAGCCTCTCCCAGTGTCTGAGGGGGCTCCAGGAGAGCTGGAGAGGGACTTGGGACAAGGGATGGAGGGACAGGACACAGGGAATGGCTTTCCACTGCTAGAGGGCAGGGATGGATGGGATATTGGGATGGAATTGTTCCCTGTGAGAGTGGGGAGCTGGAATGGAATTCTCAGAGAAGCTGTGGCTGCCCCTGGATCCCTGTGAGTGTTCAAGGTCAGGCTGGATGGGGCTTGGAGCAGCCTGGGACAGTGAAAGGTGTCCCTCCCACGGCAGGGGTGGCACTGGATGAGCCTTAAGGTCCCTTCCACTCAAACCATTCCACGACGGCACAGAGTCAAAATTCCCTATTTTGTTCAACCCTAGCCAGACCCCTGTCCATCCGGGAGCTCGGACGTTCCTTTGGCTCCTCTACTCCTCCAAACCCTCAGAGTGAGGATTCCCTAAGCCCAGCCACGGCTGCCCCACAGCCTCGGGGCAGACACGGATCCCAGAGCTCACAGCTGTGGCCCTGCTTGTTCCTCTAAGTCCCTAAATCCCTTCCCCTTGCTCTGTAACACAACACCAGCTGTCTGCCAGGGCATGACGCTCCGGGAAAATCTTGTGTTCCCAACGGGACCCAAAGTCAGGAAAAGGATTTTATTCTTGTCTTTCAGAACCCAAAGCGGCTCCTTACAGGGTCATTGCCAAGTCTGTCCTGTCCTCGGAGATGGATGTGTCCTGGGAGCCCGTGGAGCAGGGAGAAATGACTGGAGTCCTTTTGGGATACGAGGTAGGAGATTCCAATGGGAACGGGAGACCCTGAGAGCCCAGTAAGGAAAATTCCCCCGGGTTATGTGAGGTGAAAGGAAATAGCGTTTTGATTCCAGAGGTGGGGGATAATTCTCACACCACGTGGTTCTAATGGGGCTGGCACTGCTCTCTCAGGAGAGATTAAAGGGAATCATCCCATTTTTCCTGCCTGCCTTTCCCGGGAGGCCGTGGCCTCATTCCTGAGCACACACAAAGCAAAACACACAGAAACAAACACCCAAAGGCCCTTCGGGGTGGGCTGACTCGGGATTTGCAGACCTCTCCTTCCTAAACCCATCCCGTCCTTTTCCACACAGATCCGGTACTGGAAGGACGGGGACAAGGAGGAGGCAGCTGACAGAGTGAGGACAGCGGGGCTGGTGACATCGGCCCACGTCACCGGCCTGAACCCCAACACCGACTACCACGTGTCAGTGCGAGCCTACAACCGGGCAGGGACCGGCCCCCCCAGCCCCGCCACCAACGTCACCACCACGAGACCTCGTGAGTGAGCCCTGAGCCCTCCGCCTTCCACAGGATCCCCCAAAATCACCCAGACTTTGATCTTGGTGCTCTTGTTCGATGTCCCCGGAATGCCCCACAATGGTGACAGCTCAGGGGATGGCTGGGACAGCCCTCTCCTACTCCCTCCCTGATTTACCCAATCCTGTCTGGTTTTGCATCCCTCAGCACCAAAAAGGCCACCTGGGAACATCTCCTGGACTTTTTCCGGCTCCACAGTCAGCATCAAGTGGGACCCCGTGGTGGCCAAGGCAGACGAGTCAGCAGTGACGGGGTACAAGGTACAGCCAGCATGGCTGGGATTCTCCTGGAGATGATCCAAGGAAATCACAGGGAACAGGAGCTCAGTATTCCCTGTTCCCACAGATGCTCTACAGGCAGGATTCCCACTCGGCCCCCACCCTGTACCTGGCCAGCAAGAGCCAGATCGACATCCCCATCCCTGAGGATTTCACTCACGCCTTCGTCCAGATCCGGGTGACCGGGCCCGGCGGGGACGGGACCCCAGCAGAAGTTCACATCCTCAGGAACAGCGGTACCTGTGCTCCTCTGGCCACACCCACCCCACTGACCACATCCCTTCAACTGACCACACCCATCCATGTGCCCCTCCAGCCACACCCACCCCACTGACCACACCCCTTCAACTGACTACACCCTTCAATGTGCCCCTCCAGCCACACTCATTCCACTGACCACACCCACCCCACTGACCACACCCATTCCACTGACCACACCCATTCCACTGACCACACCCATCCATGTTCTCCTCCAGCCAACATCTGCCCCTCTGACCACACCCACTCCTCTGGCCACACCCACTCCCTGTGCTTCCCTGACCACACCCTCTCCATGCCCAAATTCCCCTTTCCGAGGTTTTCCAAGGCCCCAGAGCTCACAGGGCACCTCCTGTCCTTCCCTTCCCAGCAGGAAGGACTCAGCCATGCCCCTCCCATCCTGGCCACAGCATGATCCCAATAAACTGTGTTTTAAAACCCCACTCTCCCTTCCAGGGCCACAGGAGAACGTCCTCCCGCAGGGTTTTAGGTTCAGACTCTGGAACTGGTCCTTTCTGGAATTGTTTTTTCCTGGAATCAGCCTTTGGTTCCCTTGTGCTGTTCACTCATAGGAATTCCTGACTCTTCTCCTTCTCCCCACTCCTCTTCCCAAACCCAGTCCAGCCTGACCTAGCTTTAGGATCTGCAGCCTCCAGACCCTACAAAACCCAACTTCCCAAGAGTTACGAGCTAAAAACCATTTAAGTTTTCCACTAAGAGTGAAACCCTATTTCTGTGGGGTCACAGCTCCATCAAATTCCCTCAATCCAGGGGCGAATTCCCAGCGCCCACCCCCAAATTCCTGCTCCCAGCACTCCCAGGAATTTCACCAGCACCAAACACACAAAAAACCCCACAAAACCTCCCTGAACAACAGCCCCATCCCTATTCCCTGTTTTTTTTTCCAGGGACGAGCATGATGGTGGAGGACTCGGGGATGAGGCCAGCGCCACACGTCGTGGTCGTCACCACCAACTCCCTGCTGATGGTGGCCCTGATCAGCTCCCTGGAGCTCTGACCTCGGCTCCTCCCCATCCCATGGGAACAACGCAAATCCCACGGGAACAATGCAAAACCCATGGGAACAACACCAAATCCCATGGGAACAACACCAATCCCATGGGAACAACACCAATCCCACTTCGGGGCAGCACCACGGGGAGAGAGAGGATTGGACCACGTGGTTGGAAGGGAGGAAGAAATTAAAAATAGCTTTTCTTTTTTTTTGGTTTGGAGGAACAAAAGCTTTCATACAAGACATGGGTCTTTAACTGATTAAATGTTTTTTAAGGAAAACGAAGAAAATGAAGAATTCTCCGGGAATTCTGCAGCCAGCTGCCCCCGCCCTCACTGTATCCATAGGTTTTCTGCCTTACTGAAGCCATGTATGAGATAACCAGACTGCTAAATTTGACTTTTTTTTTAACTCTGTACAGTGAATTCTGTGGGGGGACGGGGACTGAGGAGTTCAGGGACCAGCATGTTCCACACCCATCCCACCACAGCCAGCTCGGAGCATTTGTGGGACAGGATTGATCCTTTTTCCCACAAAAAAAGAGCCAAACCCTGCAGGAACCAGCCCAAGGAGACAAATCCACGGGAGGGTCGAGCTCTGCCCCAGCCTGAAAAGCTTTTTTTACTACTCTGGTGTTCACTTGCAGCCCCAGCCTGGTGCTTGTCTCAGCTGTGAGGTGCAAATTCCATTTTCCCATATCCCACGTGCTTTTGGGGTGGATTTGTCACCCTGTTTGCCTCTTTGGGAGAAGGGGATCCTTTCCCAGAATCCTTAATTTGGGCAGCTCTGCCTAAAAACGGAGGTGTCAATAAATCCAATTTCAGAGGGGCTTAAAGAAGGAATTTTTAAAAAAATTACAAAATTAAAACAGGAATGGGAGACTCCAGGAAGCCACCACTGGGACAAGAAGGAAAATTTGGACTCGGATTCATCTCCCTGCACTGAGAATTCACCCAGCCAAAACTCCAGGCTCGGATTGGGACTGCAAAGGCTGAGATCCAGCCAGGAAGAGGCTCTGGATTCCAGCTCTGACAGCTGCTGGACATCCCAAGGAAATTCTGGGATGCTGAGGAGCCCCCTCCACTCCAGAGGCTGGGAAAAGCAGGAATGCTGAGCTGAGCACCCACAGGACTGGCTGGGCATCGATGTTGCCTGTTGAAATCTCTGTCTCCCAGTAAAGCAGTTGACCAAAGTTAACGAGGATTGGTTGGTGTTGCTGCTGGTTCCATCCCAAGGGGGGGTTTTAGGGATTTTCCCTGGCTGTGATTCCTCAATCCCAGAGAAAACTGTGCCAGCCTGGGCAATCCCAACCCCGGAATTTCCTGGCTGGGCCCTGATGTTCAGTTTTCCCTTTAAATGCCAATTCCTCACCCTTTTTTAGCCCAGGTGGTGGCAGGGAAATCCCTCTTCAGACAGAGAGGGCAGCTCAGGCTTTGTTAACCCTGTTTTGGGCAGTCCCTTCTGCCATTCCATTAATCCAGGGTTGGGAGAGCCACGGGGAGGGATCTGCACCTGCAAATCCAGCATTTGCACCTTGGGAAATGACAAAAATCTACATTTAATGCCCAGCCAGAGCCACCAATGACAAAAATCTACATTTAAAGCCCAGCCAGAGCCACCAAAGGCAGGAAAAGCCTCAGAATCCTCCTTACAAACCTCTCAGAGCTTCCTAAAATACAGCCTAGGGCTTAAAGGTGTGCAAAGCTAGGGAGAGAAGTGGAATTCGGGGGATTTGGAGGGAGGAGGGAGAGGGAAGGATGGAGAGGGGGAAGGATGAAAGAAGGATGTAGAGAGGGAAGTTTGAAGGATGTAGAGAGGGAAGTGTGAAGGATGTAGAGAGGGAAGGAGCCCTGGCCAGCCCCAGCCTCTGGCGATGCCAAAGGTCCCAGAGTTCAGAGCAGAGAGAGACATTTTTTCCTAAATTTCTGCCCTTTATGGTGGGAATTCACGGGAAGTGATTAAGAAAAGATTGTTTTGCAGGGAGAAAGGGAAAAAAAGGAGGGATGGGGATGCTCTTCTGAGGGTTTTTACTTCCCTGCTTGCACTGAGCTCCATCCTCTGCTTTCTCTTTTCCTGCCTTCTCCCTTCCTTCCCCTATTATGATAAACATCCCCCAATCCTTAATATCCCTTCAAAAATCAAAGAGCACCCCCTAAAAAAAATCCCATTAAAGGCCCTCTGTGACAGCTGGACCCCAGTGGCCATCCCAGCCCTCGGTCTCCAAATAAAAACTCCAATTATGGATTCATTTTCCCTGCTCTGAGCATCTGGCTCCCCTCCGAAATTACAAAACCCCGCAATCCAAAGATGAAGGAGATTTTTGGCTCCTGCTCTGACTCCCCCAGCAGAGCTGGGGCTTTCATCCCTCTGGATTTGGGAATCCCAGCTGGGCCCAAGACACTGAAATTTCCATGACAAAGAGCAGAGAGGCTCCTGCAGATGGGGCAGCTCTGGACCATTAACTCCCAGCCCGCTGTGATGGGTCATTCCCGATTTTTCCATGTTCAGGAGGTGAAAAAAACCCTCTGGGAAACAGCTCTGGGAAGTGCCTGGTTTGCTTTTCATTCAAATAAATAAAATTATTTCCCTCCATACCCATGTTTTTCGTTATCAAAGCATTTTTGTGTCATTCTGGTAAAAGGAAAAACTGCGGACAACCCCAAGAATCCCATCCTGAATTGCTAATCCAGGCTCCAAACTGGCCGAAAATAGTAATTTATAAACTTTGTCTTTTGCAAATAAATTCTAAATATCCCATTAAATGCTTATGGGATCCATGGGATGTCCTGAGTTGGAAGGGAAGGATCACCAAAATCCAACTGTGGATGACCCGAAGAATCCCATTCTGAATTCTTAGTCCAGGCTCCAAAGTAGCCAAAAATATTCAATAATGAGCTGTGTCTGTTGCAAATAAATTCTAAATATCTCATTAAACAGTTATGGGATCCATGGAACGTCCTGAGTTGGAAGGATCACCAAAATCCAACTGTGGATTTTGGAAAGGGAGGACCACCAAAATCCAACTGTGGACGACCCAAAGAATCCCATTCTGAATTCCTGAATTCTTAATCCAGGCTCCAAAGTAGCCAAAAATATTCAATAATAAGCTGTGTCTGTTGCAAATAAATTCTAAACATCTCATTAAACAGTTATGGGATCCATGGAACGTCCTGAGTTGGGAGGATCACCAAAATCCAGCTGTGGATGACACGAAGAACCCCATTCTGAATTCTTAATCCAGGCTCCAAAGTAGCCAAAAATATTCAGTAATATTGATCAATCCATGGAACGTCCTGAGTTGGAAGGGGAGGATCCAACAATGGACGATCCCAAGACTCCCACCCTGAACTCCTGATCCTAACAAAGAGCCAAAGACAGGGAATTGCGTCAATCTCCGTTCATTTCTCGTGCTGCTCTTCTCCTGCAAATCCTGCCCAGGCAGCAGAGCCCGAGGCTGAACACCATCCCCATGATCACCCCGCTCCCAATTCCCAGCACGACCTCGTAAAACCACTGCTTCTCCCAAAAACTCTCCCGCTGCTCCGGGGGGGCCGTGGCGTTTTCCGGCACTTCCTCCCCATTGGCCGCCAGCTGCTGCTCCCAAGTCAGGGATTTCTGGAAGTCCAGATCCACCAGATCGCGGGGGATCACCCTGAGGCCGAAGTAGATCCTCTTGACGAGCTGGAAGGAGCTCAGCACCTGCACGTCGCAGCGGTAGGTCCCGGAATGCGACTCCAGCGCCGGCGAGAAGCTCAGGAAACGGCTGGGATTGCGGAAGGGATGGAACAGGAGGTCGTTGGTGGTGATGAGCCCCCGGGCGAACCTCCAGGTGTAGCCGAAATTCGGTCCCTCCAGGCTGGCGGCGTCCGAGGAGAGGCAGGTGAGCTGGAGGGGTTTTCCCTCGGGAACGCTGAGGTGCCGGAGGCCGCAGATCCAATCGCTGAGGCAGCGCGAGCGCACCAGGGAGCAGTTGCGGTGCTCCCCGGCTGGGCTGACCTCGCACAGCTGCTCCTGCTTCACACCCAGCCCGCAGGTGACGCTGCAGGGCGTGGAGTTCACCAGCACCATGGGCTTCAGCCCCAGCGGGATGGACTCCGCGCCCGGCGGGAGATTCAGGTCCAATCCTGGTTCTGAGGGAGGCTCTGAGGGAAGCTCAGATCCCGACAGAGGCTCTGAGCCCGGTTCTGAGGGAAGCTCTGAGCCCGATCTCGCTTCTGAGGGAAGCTCAGAGTCCGGTTCCAAGGGAAGATCCGATGTCAATCCCGGTTCCGAGGACAGTTCCGAGCCCGGTTCCAAGGGAAGCTCCGATCTCGATCCCGAGGAAAGTTCTGAGCCTGGTTCCAAGGGAAGCTCCAATTTCGATCCCAAGGGAAGCTCCAATCCTGCCCCTGAGGGAAGCTCTGATCTTGATCCCGAGGAAAGTTCTGAGCCCGGTTCCAAGGGAAGCTCCAATCCTGCTCCCGAGGGAAGCTCCACTCCCGATGCCGTGGGAAGCTCTGAGCCCAGTTCCAAGGGAAGCTCAGATCCTGCTCCTGAGGGAAGCTCCGATCTCGATCCCAAGGGAAGCTCCGAGTACAATCTCAAGGGAAGCTCTGATCCTGATCCCGAAGGAGGCTTTGATCCTGATCCCAAGGGAAACTCCAAGCCCATTTCCAAGGGAATCTCCATTCCCGGTTCCATGGGAAGCCCCATTCCCAGTTCCAAGGGAAGCGCCGCTGGAATGCACAGGGCACACAGCAGGATCACCACGATGGGGCTCTGCTCCATCTTCCAGGTGTTTCTGTGTCTGGGTTCAGCACTCCGAACCCCCCGGAATCATTCCATGGTCCTTTGGGATGTCTCTGACATCCCACCAGATCTAATCCTTCCACCTGGGAAAATCCTCCCGGATGTGGAGCTGGAGGCACTACTAAAAAAAGACAGCAAGGCGTTACTGGATCCAGAAGGGTGGGAATTCCAGGAATTCCATCGGGAATGTTCTTTGAACAGGACAGGAGGATGTTCTGATCCATTGGATCCAATCCAACTCTGCCCAAATTCCATCAGTTTTGGGTGTGTTCAGCAATTTCAGAATGAAATTCTCTCCTCTAAGATTCCCATAATTATTTTTGATGGGGTTTATTTTGGATGGATTCCCACTGGAAAAGGAGCAGCTCCAGTTTCATTTTCCCACCAAACTCCGAATTTCCAGCAGGAATCACTGCTGGAATCTCCCAAATAATGGAGGAAATCCCAACATCCCAGTTCCTCATGGAGGCCCTGTCCAATCCTCACTTATACAAACACATCCCAGCCTGGAGCAGTCCCCAGATCCACCCCCAACATTCCAACCTCTACTGGGGCTGATCCATGGGAATCCAGGGTGGTCTGAGCCTGGTGGGCTCCGATCACTCCGTGTCCACACCAGGCCCTGGAGCTGTTCCCCTGGGAGCAGCTCTGATGTCACAGCTGGGGCACAACAGCCCCAAACATTCCAAGGAAGAACCCTCAGGGAAGGTCCAGCAAATCCTGAGGGCCCCAGAAGCTCCGGGGGAAGCTCTGGATGAAATTCCCAACCTTGGAAGGAGCCACAGGAGTTGGGAGAGCTCTCAGAGCTCTCATTCCTGAGGGATCCAACTCCAGACAGCCACTGATGGATCCACAGGAATCATTCCCACGCTGCCATCCCAGGAAAACGCTTGGAGAGGAGATTCAGGTGGGATCATGCGGTGCTCAAGCATCCCAAAAAAATCATGCACTGGTGAAGTGTTCTTCCCTGGAAAATCCAGGGTTTTTTGATGGAGGAACTCCCCCCAGTTCTATGGAAACAAATCATGCACTGCTGAAGCATTCTTCCCTGGAAAATCCAGGTTTTTGGATGGAGGAACTCCCCACAGTTCTATGGAATCATGTTCTCCATAGTTTCTGACCGCAATTTTATGGAAAAGGCATCCCATAATCAGTCTCTCCTGATGGGCATCCCTGGATTCCCACAGGGATTTGGGTTTGCTGAGTTCCTCCGCCCATAATGAACATCCAGATCTACCTCCCTTCCTCACACTCCTCAAATTGAACTGAGGAGTTCCCAGAGCTCCAGGAGGATTTTCCACCCCCAATCCCCCCTGGAGCTCCCCTCCCCTCCCAGCTCCGAGTGCACTCAGGGATCTGGGAATTCCAGACTGGTTTGGGTGGGGAGGGACCTCAAATCCCACCCATTCCACCATCCCAGGATGCTCCAAACCTTGTCAGGCCTGGCCTGGGACATTCCCTGGCTGGGAATTCCATTCCCTAAGCACTCAGGGTTTGGTTTTTACTCCTTCCCCTTCACTAAAACCAACAAAAAATACCTTAAAAACTCCAAACACGGCGTGTTTGAAAGATTCCCAAATTCCAGCACGACAGAAACCCCCAACTTTTCCATGGAAAAGCCAAGATTTACCCAAGGATTTTAGGAAATGGAAGGTACCTCTTTATTTACAAACACAGAACCACCACCGCTGCAGGAGCTGCTCCAATATTGTACAAAACCAGGGAATAAAATAAGGGTGGGAATAAATCAGGAAATAAAATAAAATAAGGATGGGAATAATCAGGAAATAAAATAAGGATGGGAATAAAACAGGAAAGAAAATAAGGGTGGGAACAAAGCAGGAAAGAAAATAAAATAAGGATGGGAATAAAGATGGAAATACAATAAAATAAGGAGGGGAATAACCAGGAAATATAATAAAATAAGGATGGGAATAGCCAGGAAAGAAAATAAAATAAGGATGGGAACAAAGCAGGAAACATAATAAAGATGGGAACAAAGTGAGAAATAAAACAGAGATGGGAATAAGGCAGGAAATAAAATAAAATAAGGATGGGAATAACCAGGAAAAAAAAATGAGAACAAAGCAGGAAATAAAATAAGGATGGGAATAAAGCAGGAAATAAAATAAAGACGGGAATAACCAGGACAGAAAATAAGGATGGAAACAAACTGGGAAATAAAATAAGGATGAGAATAACCAGGAAATAAAACAATAATGGGAAAAAAGCAGGAAATAAAATAAGGATGGAAATAAAATAAAGATGGGAATAAAGCAGGAAATAAAAGAAGGGTGGGAATAAACAAAGGCATTTACACTGTACAGAGGGGAAGCTGAATTTGGGGGGATTCAACGCTTTAACCCAACCTGCAGAACCTTGGCCTGGGCATTTTTAATTTGGGGGGTCAGGCCCAGCACCCAGGGTGGGTTTGGCACAGCAGAGTCACCCCATAAGCAAAAAGAACAAAAAAAAAAGGAATTTTACACTCATGGTCATAAATTTCCCCAAATGAACCCAAATGTCCCCAAAGCTGGGCATGAAAACATCAAGTTTTGAAAATTTTCAAAACCTGTGATTTCCAAATGTTTTCTCTCTCCTCATTTTTACACCTGCACGGTTCTGGCTGCAAATTCATCATTTTCCAACTCCCTTCCCGCTTTTCATGTCTGCAGGACACCCAGGAAATTTAAATAGCTCCTGATAATCCCAATAATTCCACCTGGGGGAACACTGAGAGCAACGAAACTCCGAAGTCTGGGGAAGAAAAAGGGATTTAGGAATGAAATTTCCTTTGATCAGGATGTTGGTGTGGGATAAGAGCCAGGCTGTGAGTGCTGGACAGGGAAATGTCATTCCCATTCCTACAGGGATTCCTGAAGGAATAGAAGTTGGGAATGAGCTCCCAGATCCTGTTTTTAGCCCAGAAGTGGGAAAAACAGAAACCCTTTGGAAAAGTTCTGCTTCAGTTCTGACAAAAAACTGGTTTTCATTTATCAAGGAGGAGCCTGGATATTCCTGGAGGAGAATTTTCCAGGGAAGAAAAGGAACAAAACCACTGGGAAAGACAGGAGGGAACTCCAGCAGAGCTTTGGGAATCACAGGCTGGGAAAAAAAAACATTGGAAAATGACTTTTTTTATCTAAAGCTGCTCCTTCTGCCACTGGCAGAGTGGGAAAAAACAAACACAAAACCAAGGCAGATTCCAGAGGGGCCTCAGGAATTGGAAATTCCTGAAAATCTGGGCTGGGATCAGCAGCTCTGCCCTGGGAAAAGCCGGGCTCAGAGAGTTGGGAATTCCCAGCTGGAAAAGGAGGCAGGAGACAGTCAGGAATCCAAACTCACACTTTGGGCTGTTCTTCCATCCAGGAATGCTGAGAGATTTTGGGAGATAAAAGGTGGAGAGGCTCTGGAGTGGCAGGGAAGGGGCTCAGGTCACTTTGGGACAGGGATTTGTCCCCAAAAATTCCCGGCTGGAGCTCAGTCCCAGCCTGATCCATGGATGGAGCTGCTCCCTCTTGCAGAGTCATTCCTGCCCCAAATCACTCCCTGAAATCCTTGGAATTCAGTCTGTGCCAGTCCTGCCTGGGAATTCCAGCATTTTCCACCACTGGGGAGCCAAGAGAGAAAAGGAGACAGGGAGGGAAGGGAGAGTCTTCATAGCAACTCTGAGATTGCACCACCTGCTGAAGAGAGCAGAGACGGAAAAATGAGTGTGCAGCCCCATGGAGAGGCTCCCAGGAACCCAGAGAACCCCAGGGGGAGCAGGGAGAAATGGGAAATGCAGGGGGAAAATGGGAAATGCAGGGGGAAAATGGGAAATGGAGGGGAAAATGGGAAATGGAGGGGAAAAAATGGGGAATGTATATAAAAAAAGGGAAATGTAGGGGGAAAATGGGAAATGTAGAAACAAATGGGAAATGGAGGGGGAAAATGGGAAATGTAGAAACAAATGGGGGAAATACAGGGAAAAAAATGGGAAATGCAGGAGGAAAAATGGGAAATGCAGGAACAAATGGGAAATGGAGGGGAAAAAATGGGAAATGTAGAAACAAATGGGAAATATATAAAAAAAATGGGAAATGCAGGGGAAAAATTGGGAAATGAAGGGAAAAATGGGAAAAGCAGGGGAAAAAGGGGAAATGTAGAAAAAAATGGGAAATGTAGGGGAAAAATGGGAAATGTAGGGGAAAAATGGGAAGTACAGGGAAAAATATGGGAAATGCAGGGGGAAAATGGGAAATGCAGGGGAAAATGGGAATTTCAGAGAAAAAATGGGAAATACAGGGAAAAATGGGAAAAGCAGGGGGAAAATTGGGAAATGCAGGGGGAAAAGTGGGAAAGGGTGGGATTTTGTAGCTAAAACCCCAAAATTTCAGCACCAAGAGGCTGCTTGGTGACAGCTCTGGGATTTATTTGAGATTCTTGGAGTGCAGCACAGCTTGGAAATTCTTTATTCCCAAACTTAGCTGGCGTCAAATAATCCGTAATTCCCAAAATTTCTAAGGAAAACCAAGGAAATAAAGCCCCACCTAAGTGTGGGTGAAGCCAGAGAAGAGGATTTTATTCTGAACTGTAAAATGATGAAATTGGTCTTGTTTTTAGGCTGAGTTTAACACAAAAAAAATCTGATTTTAATGTTTTCTGCCAGCAGAAAATGAATTAAGAGAATTAATGAAGAGGATTAATTAACGAAGATAATGAATCCCAGTTCCAGCCATGCAGTTCCCACATGGAAATCCCAAAGATTTCCCAGGAAAACTCTCCCTGCTCCAGCACCAGGTTGGGTCCTGCAGGAAGCAGCAGAATTCATGGAATTCTGCAGCCAGGATGGGAAAGGGAGCCTGGATCCAAATTCCATGGGAATTCCAGGGGAGTTTGGAATGTTCTGGAACCTCTGGTGGCCCAAAATGTTGGAATTTTGGGTCCAAGGTACAAAGAGAACAACGGGAAGAGGGAATTCCATGGAATTCTGTGGCTTTGGGAAGAGCCAAGGGATGGATCCGTCCTCTCCCAAAGTGGTTCCTACCCAGATTCCAGCTCAGGAATTCCAGGAAAATGTGGATTTTCATGGAAATGTCATGGTTTGGGTGGGAAAGGACCTTAAATCCCATCCATGGGCACCTCCCAGGATGCTCCAACCTCAACCCTTGGGCATTTCCAGGGATTCCTCTGGGAACTCCTCACAATTCCAGGCAGGAATTTTTCCCTATTTCCCTTCATCCCAATCCACCACAGGCAGCAAAACCTAAAAGCAGATTTTAGGGAGCTCTGCCACCTCCAGCTGATGGAAAAATCCAGTGGGATTTGGGTCTGAAACCATTTTTGAGGAAAATAAATTCCCAGGTTGGCTCAGGAATCTTATCCCAACCTAAAAGCAGGGAAATGAAACAAATCCCAGAATTTCCTGCAGCAACAGCAAATCTGCACCAAAATCCTTCCAAACAGGGCTGGAAAAGGAGGGGGAAAAGCAGAAAAAGCAGGAGAGGAGTTTGGCTGCTCTGCTGCTGGATCTGGAACATTCCAGAAGGATTTTCCCGAAAGAAAAGCAGGAATTAGGGACAGCAGCTGAGTACAAAGTTACAATCAGCACCCCCCAGTAAGGAAATGTTAATTAAAAATTAAATTGTAATTAAAAATTAAACGTTAATCAAAAATTAAATGTTAATTAAAAATTAAAGCTGTTTTTCTGTGAGCAGCCCCTCCAAGATGGAAAATCCAAGGATCCTGCCCTGTTTGGAAGCCAAGGATTGGAATTCTCCTTGGAAATCCCAATTTTCACTTCCCAGGCCATGATCCTTTCTTATTTCTGCTGTTAATTATATGAATTAGCAGCGATGAAAGCAATAATTAACATGAAATTAATCATCTCCAAGCCAGCCCTGTGAGGATCCAGGTGCCATCCTTGAAAACACCCAAAAATCTTGGAAAATCCCTCAAAATTTCCACCCAAAAGAGACAAATCCCACCCAAACCCAACCCCAGGATGCTCCTGGCTGCTCCAATCCTGGATTTTTCCAGGTGGAAACATTCCCAGAGAACATTCCCAAGGTTTTCCCATCAAAAATTCCCATTCCTGGAAATAACAACGATCAGGACAAGCAACACCAAGGAGCTGAGCAGGAAGGGGAGGGAAAAAAGGGAATAAATCACTCCTGGAAATTAAAGGAATTAAAGGAATTAAAATAATTCCTGAATTCCTAAAATCCATGGGGGCAGCTGCTGGAATCAAGGAAATGCAGAATTTGATCCATCAAATCCATTTTTGGAGCTGGGTTGTGTCCCAAGGTTGAGTTCTGGATTAAAATCTTTTAAAAAATCATCATTGCAGCCAAAATTGTGCTCTCTGTGCTGGGCCTGGAGGAGCTTTTCCCAAAAAAAAGGAGGAAATTTCACCCCCAAAAAAGGAGGAAATTGGAGAATGGGAAATGTTTGAGACTCAGGGTCTCAACAGAGGTGTCCTGCTCTGGAAGCAGCAAAATATTGCAAAAAAAAAAGGGGGAAAATCTGAATTTTTGCCTATTTACAGCAATTGTGAAGGAGGAAAATCCCAAAATTCTCCCTATGTGCAGCCACTGGAGTTTAAATTGGAATTAAACTGGAATTAAATTGGAATTAAAGTGGAATTGAAGGGTTGCAGCACAGCTGGGAATAGGAAATGCAGCTCCTGGATTTTATGCCATAGTTTTTTTTCTCAGTAAATTATTTTTTATGCTCCTTTTTCCCCAAAAAATCAACTAAAATCCTGGTATTTTATAATTTCTGCAGGAGCTGAGGGAAGGAATTGAAGGAATTAAAATAATTTTAATTTAGGAACAGCTGTGAGCATCCACAAAATTGCAGAATCCTTCAAAATTCCAATTATCCATCAAAAATCAACCCCAAACCTGGGTATTTTATAATTTCTGCAGGAGCTGAGGGAAGGAATTAAACTACTTAAAATAATTTGAATTTAAGAACATCTCAGCACCCACAAAACTGCAGAATCCTTCATTTTTCCCCCAAAATATTTCCTGATTTCTGTAGGAGCTGAGGGAAGAAATTAAAGCAATTAAACAAATTAAAATAATTTGAATTTAGGACCACCATAAAACTGCAGAATCCTTAATTTTTCCCCCAAAATATTTCCTGATTTCTGCAGGAGCAGAGGGAAAGAATTAAAGGAATTAAAAATTTTTGAATTTAGGAACATCACAGCACCACAAAACTGCAGAATCCTTCATTATTCCCCCAAAATCAACCAAAATATTTCCTGATTTCTGCAGGAGCTGAGGGAAGAAATTAAAGCAATTAAAGCAATTAAAATAATTTGAATTTAGGACCACCACAAAACTGCAGAATCCTTAATTTTTCCCCCAGAATATTTCCTGACTTCTGCAGGAGCAGAAGGAAGCAATTAAAGCAATTAAAATAATTTGAATTTAGGACTAGCTCTGAGGATCTTCAAAACTGCAGAATCCTTCATTTTTCCCTCAAAATCAACCAAAATATTTCCTGATTTCTGCAGGAGCAGAAGGAAGGAAGGAATTAAACCAATTAAAATAATTTGAATTTAGGACCACCTCAACACCACAAAACTGCAGAATCCTTCATTTTCTCCCAGAATCAACCAAAATATTTCCTGATTTCTGCAGGAGCAGAAGGAAGGAATTAAAGCAATTAAAGCAATTAAAATAATTTGAATTTAGGACCACCTCAACACCACAAACCCCTCCATGTGCAGCACACAGAAATCACCCCCCCCTCCATTTTCCCATGCGCAGAACTCGATTTTATTCCAATTTCTCATTCAAAAACCCCCCAAAAAATCCAATTTTGCCTCTCCTTGCCAGCAGCTGAGCGGGGAGGGAGGATTTTGGGGATGCCACAGAGAGCTCTGAGGATCAGGGGTGACAAAGCAAGGCCACCAGGGAGGTGACACCGTCCTTACCTGTCAGGGGCTGGCCCAGCTCCGCCTGCACTTTACCCTTGGCTGCTCCTTCCAGAGGTAAAGAACCTCTGTCCCCTTTGTAGAGTTTCGGTTTAAATGGAGAATCTTTGTCTTTACCTTTTGATCCTTTGGGCCTGCCCGCCTGCTTCTTCTTGGATTTACCGTCGCCCTTCACGCCCAGCAGCGGGTGCACCTCTGGGGGGGGAAAATGGGGGGGAAATGGGGGTTTGGGGTGAGTTGGAACCCTGAAATCTTGGGATCAGATCCCTCCTAATACTCCAAAACCCTAAAGATCAGACCCCTTCCAACAGCCTTGGGATTAGATCCCTACCAATACCCTAAAACCCTGAAATCCTGATCAGATCTCTCCAAATGCCCTTGGGATCAGACCCTTCCCAACATCCCAAAACCCTCAGGATCAGATCCCACCAAATGCCCCAAGATCCTTCGGACTGGATCCCTCCCAACACCCCAAAACCCCTCAGGATCAACTCCCCAACACCCCTCGGGATCAGATCCCTCCCAATGCCTCAAAACCCTTGGGATTAGACTCTTCCCAACACCCCAAACCCCCCAGGATAAGATCCCTCCCAAACCCCAAACCCCTCAGGATCAGTTCCCTCCCAACACCCCAAAACCCTTGGGATTGGATCCCTCTCAATGCCATAAAACCCTTGGGATTGGATCCCTCCCAAAACCCCAAACCCCTCAGATCAGTTCCGTCCCAACACCCCAAACCCCTTGGGATCAGATCCCAACACCCCAAACCCCTCAGGATCAGATCCCACCAAACCCCCCAAAAACCATGGAA
>JAWMRF010000109.1:3701050-3712103 GCA_035221435.1 Sphenopsis melanotis | reverse complement strand
GACCATTTCACCCAAATTCAGGACCACAGCAGCTCCACCACCCCAATCCCCAGCCAATCCCCACCTGTTTGAGATAGCTGCTGGTGATGTGCACGGATCCCTCGCGGGGTTTCCCCAGAGTTTTTAGGCGTTTTTATGGCCATAATTTGATTATTTTATACAGGTTTATGAGACAATAGATTTACTGTATTATCTTCTGTGTGTTTTATGGCCATAAATTGCTTATTTCACACAAATTCAGGCCCATGGCAGTTCCAGCACCCCAATCCCCACCTGTTTGAGATAGTTGCTGGTGATGTGCACGGATCCATCCCTGGGTTTCTCCAGAGTTTTTAGGCATTTTTATGGCCATAATTTGATTATTTTATACAGATTTAGGAGCTAATTGATTCTCTCATGTGTTTTTTATGGCCATAATTTGACCATTTCACCCAAATTCAGGACCACAGCAGCTCCACCACCCCAATCCCCAGCCAATCCCCACCTGTTTGAGATAGTTGCTGGTGATGTGCACGGATCCATCCCTGGGTTTCTCCAGCCCCCGGGGCGGGTGCACGGAGCCCTCCCAGGACTCCTCCAGGCTCTTGAGGCAGCGCTCCAGGGTGCCCACGAAGCTCTCCCTCAGGTAATCCACAGAGCTGATCAGTTTGTTGGCCACAGCCTGGTTCAGCCTGGAGATGATCAGCTCCTGGATCTGCTGGATGCAGCGCTTGATGTCCTTGGAGCTGACGGGCTCGCCACTCTCGGGAATGATGATGTCTGCGGGGAAAGGGAGGGAAAACCATCCTGGAGATCTGGCATTGTTGGGAGAACAGTCCTGAGGGGTGCTCTGAGGGGCACACGCTGATCCTAATGGTGTTTTGAAATAATGATCTTCTCAATGGTCTCAGAATTACATTATTATTGTTTTAGACAAGATTATGATAATTTTATTCAAGATTATTGATTATTATTGTATGACTTATTATCATTTTCTCCAAGATTACTATGATAATTTTCTCCAAGATTATTATGATCATTTTCTCCAAGATTATTATCATTTTTTCCAAGATTACTATTATTTTATCCATGATTATCATCACTATTTTATCCAGTATTATCACCATTATTTTATCTATGATTATGACCATTTTATCCAATATTATCATCATTATTTTATCCAAGCTTATTATAATGACTTTATCCAAGTTAATTAATGATTTTATCCAAGATTATTAATGATTTTATCCAAGACTATTGATTATTTTGTCTAATATTATTAACGTTTTTATCCAAGATTATTAATGACTTTATCCAAGGTTATTAATGATTTTATCCAAGATTATTAATGACTTTATTCAAGATTATGACCATTTCATCCACAATTATTCTATCCAAGATCATTATCACTTCATGAAACAGATCCTACCAAAAAAATGGATATTGCCTGACCCCTGATTTTCATCCTTGTCTGGGGTTCTGTGTCCATCCAGGAATTGCAGGTTGGAGCCTCAATGAATTTCTGGAATTATCGTGGTCAGGATCTGCCAGATCCCTGATTTTCATCCGTGTTTGGGGTTCTGTGACCATCTGGGAATTGCAGGTTGGAGCCTCACTGAATTAATGGAATTATCGTGGTCAGGATCTGCCTGATCCCAGATTCTGATTCGTGGTTGGGGCTCTGTGTCCATCCAGGAATTGCAGGTTGGAGTCTCACTGAATTAATGAATTGTGGTCAGGATCTGCCTGATCCCTGGATTTTCACCCTTGTTTAGAGTTCTGGGATCATCCAAGAATTGTAGGTTGGAGTCTCACTGTATTAATGGAATTATTGTGGTCAGGATCTGCCTGATCCTAGATTTTGATTTGTGTTTAGGGCTCTGTGACCATGCAGGAATTGTGGGTTGGAGTCTCACTGAATTCATGGAATTATCAAGGTCATGATCTGCCTGATCCCAGATTTTGATTCCTGGTTAGGGTTCTCTGACCATCCAGGAATTGCAGGTTGGAATCTCACTGAATTCATGGAATTATTGTGGTCAGGATCTGCCTGATCCCAGATTTTGATTTGTGTTTAGGGCTCTGTGACCATGCAGGAATTGCAGGTTGCAATCCCACTGAATCCATCAGTGAGAAGGATTCCAATTATTGTGGTCAGGATCTGCCTGATCCCAGATTTTGATTCCTGGTTAGGGTTCTCTGACCATCCAGGAATTGCAGGTTGGAATCCCACTGTATTAATGGAATTATCATGGTCAGGATCTGCCTGATCCCTGATTTTCATTCATGTTTAGGGCTCTGTGACCATCCAGGAATTGCAAGTTGGAATCTCACTGAATCCATCAATTATTGTGGTCAGGATCTGCCTGATCCCAGATTTTGATTCACGTTTAGGGCTCTGTGACCATCCAGGAATTGCAGGTTGCAATCCCACCAAACCCCTGTGCCAATTTTGCATTTCTTCCCAACTCCCTCCCCGCCAACCACCCCAAACCCTCCAGCTGGCTCCCACCTCTGAACTCCATGCTGGCAGCATCCTCCAGCAGCTCCTCCTTCATATTGCCCAGGGTGTCCACGATCATCTCCTTCATCTCCTCCTGCTTGCGGTTGGCGATGCCCATCAGCGACTCGTAGAGCTCGTTCTCCTTCCTGCGCGTGTACTCCAACCTCTTGGGGGTGATCTGCAGGTCCCTCTGCATGTCGAAGGCCTGGTTGATGAAGATGTTGAGGCAGCGCCCGTGAACCTCGCTCAGCCTCGTGGCTGCCTCCACCAGGTGCTGCTGCAACACCTGCCTGGAGAAGGAGCTCAGCAGCCTCAGCTTCTCCAGCTGCTCCACCAGCATGGAGGAGCCGGGAACGCCGCAGCCGCAGGGGCTGGAGGGGCTCAGGTATTCCAGATCCAGCAGCTGCAGGTGCAGAGGGGATTTGTTGTCCTTGGGGGGGTTTTTGGGAGAGCTCAGCTCGCTGCCGGCCTCGGGGATTCGCAGGAAGAAGATGGGGAGGGAGAATTTTTGTTTGATTTCCCGAAGTTCTGCCTGGTCCGACGGGGACAGCTGGGGCTCGCTGATGGCGAAGGTGACAACGGGCAGAACCTGGTCCACAAACTCGGCCAGGGTGGACTCAGCTGACTGGAAGCCTCGGCATGGAGCCACC
Organism: Sphenopsis melanotis; assembly: GCA_035221435.1. Classification (NCBI taxonomy): domain Eukaryota; kingdom Metazoa; phylum Chordata; class Aves; order Passeriformes; family Thraupidae; genus Sphenopsis; species Sphenopsis melanotis. Next base: position 3,708,971 of record JAWMRF010000109.1, on the reverse strand, counting down.
ACGATGTCCACTTCCTGGGCAAAAGAAAAAAAAGAGGAGGTTTGGAGAGGTTTTTTCCGTTGAAAAATGCTCTGGGAGTCGTTCACACAGCAAAAAAATGGAATTCTTCAAAGCAGATCTGGAGTCTCAGCTGCAAGGCTGATCCCTAACTCCAAATTCCTTATTTTGGACCAAATCCTTGGAGTTTTAGCCCAGCTTAGGACAAGGCTGATCCCTAACTCCAAATTCCTTATTTTGGACCAAATGCCTTGGAATTTTAGGACAAAACTTAGGACAAGTGTCCTGGGAAAGAGCCAGCAAGGGACACTATTGAACAGGGCTGTGGCAATGCCACCCCAAACTCCCCATGGACCAGGGCAGGGACAATGGCAGTGCCACCCCAAGCTTCCTACAGACCAGGGACAGTGGCATTGCCACCCCAAGCTCCCCAGGGACAGTGGCAGTGCCACCCCAAGCTCCCCACAGACCAGGGACAGTGGCAGTGCCACCCCAAGCTCCCCACAGACCAGGACAGTGGCAGTGCCACCCCAAGCTCCCCAGGCACCGCGGCAGTGCCAGGCACGGTGCCACCCTGACCTTGAGCAGCGCGCAGGGCAGCACCACCTCCAGCTCTGCCACCCTCTGTGCGGGATCCTCGGCGTCCCCTGGCACCTGCAGGTCCTGCTCGGGGATGGTGTCCCAGTGCCCGCTGTGTGCCACCAGCGCCTGCACCAGCTCGTACTGCCCGGGCAGTGCCAGGCTCAGCCGCGGCCGCGCCCCGTGCGTGAAGCGCACCCGGCGGCGCCGGCAGCGCTCCTCGGTGCCAGTGCCAGCCCCGGGGGTGGGCAGCAGCTCCTCAGTGCCAGCCCTGGGGGTGAGCAGCAGCTCCTCTATGACAGTGCCAGTCCCAGCACTGGGCAGCAGCTCCTCAGTGCCCATGCCAGGGGTGGAAACCAGTTCTGCAGTGCCAGCACCGGGCAGCAGCTCCTCGATGACAGTCCCAGGGGTGGAAAGCAGCTCTTCAGCGACAGTGCCAGGCCCAGGGATGGAAAGCAGCTCTGCAGTGCCAGCACCAGGCAGCAGCTCCTTGGTGCCAGCCCCAGCAGCAGGCAGCAGCTCCCTGGTGGCAGTGCCAGCCCCAGGAGTGGGCAGCAGCTCCTCAATAACAGCCCTGGGGGTGGGCAGCAGCTCTGGAGTGCCAGCCATGGGCAGCAGTTCCTCAGTGGCAGCCTCAGCAATGGGCAGGAGCTCCTCGGTGCCAGTCCCAGGGGTAGTAAGCAGCTCCTTAGTGGCAGTGCCAGCTCTGGGCAGCAATTCCTGGGTGCCAGCTCCGGGCAGCAGTCCCTTGGTGCCAGTCCTGGGGCTGGGCAGCAGCTCCTTGGTCCCAGCTCTGGGCAGCAGCTCCTTAGTGTCAGTCCCAGGGCTGGGCAGCAGCTCCTTGGTGTCAGTCCCAGGGCTGGGCAGCAGTTCCTGGGTGCCAGTGCCAGTCCTGGGGCTGGGCAGCAGCTCCTGGCCCAGCAGGGTGTTGAGCAGGCGGCCCTTGGCGCGGCAGTTCTGGCCCAGGATCAGCAGGCAGGGCCTCCAGCTCACCGAGCGCTGCAGCTGCTCCTCCTCGTGCTGGGGGAACGACACCGGGCTGGGGCCTGCAACGGGAATGGGGTCAGGGATTGATCCTAAAAATGGGGCCTGAAACGGGACAGGGGTCAGGGTTTGACCCTAAAAATGGGGCCTGAAATGGGACAGGGGTCAGGGGCTGGGGTCTGAAATGGGACAGGACAGGGATCAGGACTAGGCCCTGAAAATGGGGCCTGAAACAGGGATCAGGGCTTGGCCCTAAAAATGGGGCCTGAAACAGGGACAGGGGTCAGGGGTACAGCCCTAAAAATGGGGCCTGAAACAGGACAGGGATCATCAGGGCTTGGCCCTAAAAATGGGGCCTGAAATGGGACAGGGGTCAGGGTTTGGCCCTAAAAATGGGGCCTGAAACAGGGATCAGAGCTTGGCCCTAAAAAGGGGGCCTGAAACAGGACAGGGGTGAGGGACTGATCCTAAAAATGGGGCCTGGAAAGGGGCAGGGATCAGGGGTTGGGGCCTGAAACAGGACAGGGATCAGAGCTTGGCCCTAAAAATGGGACAGTGCAGCCCCAGAGCCCAGCCCAGAGCAGCTGCTGATGGGGGAGTTCCTGCCGTGCCAACGCAGGACAAGAATTAACTCAGTGTTGTTACAGCAGCACAGAATCCCAGAGCCTGGGAAGGGATGAGCCCCAGGGAAGGCACTTTGCTGCCAGCCAGAAGGTTCTGGAACAGCCTCAAACCCCACAAAGTTCCCTCAGAGCCCACAAATATTGCTCACATCCCACAAACCTCCCACAGACCCCACAAAGTGCCCTCAGAGCCCACAAATGGCCCTAACACCCTACAAACGTCACTCTGACCCCACAAACCTCCCACAGACTCTAGAAAATTCACTCAGACCCTACAAACATCACTCAGACCCCACAAACTGCCCTCAGAGCCCACAAATGGCCCTCAGACCTTACAAACATCACTCAGACCCCACAAATGTCGCTCAGACCCCACAAACCTCCCTCAGACCTTACAAACATCACTCAGAGCCCACAAACCTCCCTCAGACCCTACAAACATCACTCAAAGCCCACAAATGGTCCTCAGTGCCCACAAACTTCTCCCAAACCCCACAAACCTCCCTCACACCACACAAACTGCCCTCACACCCCACAAACCTCCCTCAGAACCCACAAAATGCCCTCAGAACCCACAAACCTCCCTCACACCAGACAAATGGTCCTCAGTGCCCACAAACCTCTCTCAAACCCCACAAACCTCTCTCAAACCCCACAAACCTCCCTCACACCCCACAACCATCACCTGGCTGTGCTAATTCAGGCTCAGGGCTGAGTTTAGCTCCTGTTTTCTTTTTTTTTTTTTTAAAAATCCCAAATGCAGCTTTGGCAAGAGCTAAATTCAGCATTACCCTCGTGCACAGCACAGAATGACTCTGACAGCCCCGAAACCACAAACAAATCCCTCATCAGGAACACAAAAATCCCAGGGATGAAATTAAATGGGAAATGGAACAACCAGTCCCTAAAAAATGCCCAATTTTGAGAGGTACAAAGCACCAGGATTGCTCTGATACTGGAAGGGATTTTAAAGGGTTAAAAATTCTGTTTAAAAATTGCTGTTAAAATTCTTTTTTTTTTTTTTTTTGTTTTTCATGAGTCATGTTCTGGCAGCCTGAATTGTGAGGAAAACAAGATCCTCCCCTCCTCACACTTCAAACCCCATTAAAGAGATCCTACAACACATCCCTCTCCTCACTCTGACAGCTTAATCACTCCAGTTTAATTAAAATCAGCCAAATTTGGAGCAGTTTGTGTAGTCTTAGATTGGTTTAAAGCTCATTTAAAACCCTGCCCAAGCTTTGCCTTCCCCTCAAATCTTGCAGGATTTTGGAGGAGTTTTTCCACCCCAAAACTAAGGAAAAATCCTCTTTGGGGCTCAGCACTGCACCACAGAACCCCAATTCCCAAGTTTGGGAATGGTTGAAGGGAGAAATCTCTCCTTGAAATGTGATTTTTGGGATTGTTTTCCAAACAAGCCTTTCAAGAGCCACATCAAGTGACCAGAGGGCTGGAAGCTGACCAGGAGCTCACAAAAGATAAAGATCTGGGGAAAATCCCACAAAATTGCACATTTGAGCCTTGATCTGTAGGATGGCTTTGATCTGGGGACATTGCTTGGAGCTTCTCCTGGGATTCAGGATCTGGAGCATGACAAAAACAATTCAGGGAGGGCTGCACAGGCAGGGCCTTTTCTCTGCTGAGGCTTCAGAGGCTGCAGAGCTCCCTCTCCTCCCTCCAGGAAGGAGTGGATCCTTAAATCCAGCAAAAATATCTCCAAAAATATCTCCTTGGAATTGATGGATCCTTAAATCCAGCAAAAATATCTCCAAAAAATCACTGGGATACAGCAGCTTAAATGAAATTATTGAGGGATTATTTATATGGATGGAGAATCCTGGGATGGTTTGGGTTGGACCTTAAAGCTTCTCCTGTTCCTCTGCCATTCAGGGACACCTTCAGCACCCCAGGATGCTCCAGGCTGGTTTTGGACACTCCCAGGGATGGAACAGCCACGGATTCTCTGGGAATTCCATCCCAGCCCCTCCTCATCCTCACAGAGAGGAATTTTTTCTTGTATTCCATCTAAACCTTCTCTCATTCCCCTGTCCAGGTGAAAATTTCCCTTTCCAGCCTTCCTGGAGCTCCTTTGGCTACTGGGAAACTGCTCCAAAGTCCTGCCAAATCCTCCAGGCTTTGTGGTTGAAACACCCTTCCCAAGGTCTTCCCAAATCCAATTTTTCTCCAGGATCTGAGGTTAAAACACCTTCCCTGTGATCCCACACCCCATGATCAGCATGGACACAGATCCAGGGTGGGAGGGACCCAACAAAAAGCAGGATCAGAACTTCTCCTAAGGTCCTGCTACATCCATCTTTCCTCCAGGACACAGGGTTAAAACACCTTTCCTAAAGTCCTCCCACATTCATCTTTCCTCCAGGATCTGTGGTTGAAACATCTTTCCTAAGGTCCTCCCAAATCCATTTTTTCTCCAGGATCTGAGGTTAAAACACCTTCCCTGTGATTCCTGTGATCAGCACAGACACGGATCCAGGGTGGGAGGGACTCAACAAAAAGTGAGATCAGAACTTCCCACATTCCTGGGCAGTGCCAGGGGCTGGAGCTCCATCCCAGCTCCATCTCGGCTCCATCCCAGCCCCATCCCAATTCCATCTCGGCTCCATCCCTGCTCCACGCTGGTTCCATTCTGGCTCCCTCCCTGCCCCATCCCAGCCCCGCCCCTGGTTCCATCCCGGCTCCACCCCAGCTCCATCCCAATTCCATCCCAGCCCCATCTGATTCTATCCCAGTTCCATCCCTGGTTCCATCCCGACTCCATCCTGGCTCCATCCCAATTCCATCCCAGCCCCATCCCAGCTCCATCCCTGCTTCATCCCTGATTCCATCCTAGCCCCATCCCTGCTCCATCCCAATTCCACCCCAGCTCCATCCCTGCTCCATCCCAGTCCCATCCTGGCTCCATCCGGCCCCATCCCCATCCCAGCTCTATTCTGGTTCCATCCCAGCTCCATCCCTGCCCCATCCTGGCAGGAGCTCCATCCCTGCTCCATCCCAATTCCATCCCTGCTCCATCCCAATTCCATCCCTGCTCCATCCCAATTCCATCCCTGCCCCATCCCAATTCCATCCCAGTTCCATCCCCATCCCCATCCCGGGCCGGGCCATGTGACCGGCGCTGGCACCGGGAGCGGCGGGGCAGCCCCGGGGCACACATCCACACATCCACACATCCACACATCCACACATCCACAATCCCGTGAATTGCCGGGATCAAAGGAGGCCTGTCCACCACGGAACAAGGGCGGCTCTCACCAGGACTCCTCTCCAAATCCACCCAGAGCTCAGCAGAGCAACCTCAGCTCGCATTTATGGAATCTCCAAGCATTTGATCCATTTTTTTCTAATTTTTTTTTTCCATTTTATCCACTGTACAACCTGGTCTGGGACACTCTCAGGGATGGAGCAGCCACAGCTCCCCTGGGAGCTCCATCCCAGCCCCTGCCCACCCTCCCAGGGAAGGATTTATCCCCAAAATCCCATCTCTCCCTTCCCTCTGGCAGTGCCATTCCCTGTGTGCTGGCACTCCATCGCTTGGAAATATTGGAAATATTCCATTTTTCTCATCAGATCACCCCAAATCCTTCTCTCCTCCACACAGAACAATCCCAAATTCCAAACATCACAGCCTCACCTGGCTCTGCTCCTTCCCAAAATCTCCTTCCCCACCCACCTCGGTAAGAGGGGCAGCAGCCACTTCCCAAATTCCCAGTGTGCTGCCAAAACCTTTCCAACCACAACTCCACAATCCCACAAGGGAAAACAAACCCCAAATCAGCCCGAAACCAATTATTTTTTTTTTAGACACACACAGAAAAACTCAACACTTTGAACATGAAACCAGGATTTGGAGTGCAAAATGAGCAGGTCCAAAAAACCTGGACAAGAACCCTGGACAAGAATCCCAGACAAGAATCCCAGACAAGGGGCCACGAGAGATGACTCAGGAGCCTTTTGGGGATGAATGAAGAAGACCTTTATGGACATCTCACGTCACACTGAGCCTCTCTCACAAGACAGTCTCATGGAAACACCAAGTCCCGCCCGTGGCAGCAGAGGTGCCACCCTCAGCTCTGTTTGTCAACAGCAGCAGCTGAGCACAGAGCCCCCAGCGAGGCCACAATGTCCATGGAACTCCGGGACAAACAGGGAATGGCAGCCCCTCACTGTGCTGCCTCTTCTGAACCCCCTCCCCTCCTCTCCCTGCAGGGCTGGAGCTGCAGGGGGGGGTCAGGAGCAGAGGGTCCCCATCATAAATCCATGGAAGGGACCCACAGGGACGGTGGGTGCAGCTCCTGGCCCTGCACAAACCCCACAAAATGCCACCCTGAGCATCCCTGGAGCGCTGTCCAAACCTTTCTGGAGTTGTGCCCATTCCCTGGGGAGCCTGGGCAGTGCCCAGCACCCTCTGGGAGGAGAATATTGTCCTTATACCGATCCTGAATCACCCCTACAAAGCCTCTCCCACCCTCCAGGCACCCCCAGCCCTGTAACCTCCATGACAGCTCCTCCAAGCCGGACACTTCACTCCGCACCGCGACCCTCACAAGCCCCTCAGAGACCCCTCACCCGCAGAGGTTCCCCCTTTACCCCCCCAGACCCCTCACCCTCACACCCCGCCCGCCCCCGGCCCTCTCTCACCGCCGTCCCCGGGACCCCCATCCCCATCGCAGGCGGAGCGGGGGCCGTCACCGGCAGGCGCCGAGGCGAAGGGATGTCCCTGGGAGAACTTGACGTCGCGGAAGAACCTCTTGGTCTCTCGCAGGTTGTGCTGCAGCCGCGCCAGGTGCCGGTTGTAGTGGCCGAAGGAGCGGCAGAGCTCCCGCACGGCCCCGCCGGGACCCCGCCATGACGGGGCCTCCTCGCCCTCCATGTCCTCCGGGTCCGCCCCGCTATCCCCTCCCCACCGCGGGCAGCTCTCGGGCCCTGCCAGGCTGCCGCCGTCTGGGGAGGAACCTCCCCGAGGATTTCCTCTCCTCCCGACCCCCCCCACCCCCCGCCCCTCCCGCCTCCCCGACCCCCGCGGCCGCCGCCTTCTCCCGAGGGGAAGCGCCTCCACCGGCCGCGCTGCGTGTGCGCGGAACGTTTGTCGGCGCTCCGCAGGGCAAAGGGGGAGGAGGCCGGGCGCACCCCGCGCGCGAGGCACGCTGGGAGATGTAGTTTATTTACATCAAAATGAAGTTCATTTTCCCAGCCCGCGGGGGGGACGCCGGGAGTTGTAGTCCGTTTTGCCGCAAAGCCTCATGGAATTTGTAGTCTCTCGAAGGGCGGCCGCCGACCTCTCCCCGCGGCCTCTGCGCACCCCCGCGGGGCACGAGCAAAAATTCTCCAAAAAACGAGAACGACCATGAAATGATGTATTTAAACCGGGGCAGCAAAAGGGGGAGCTCAGGCGCCGCCTGCTGTTCCCCCATCCCGCGCTGCGCGGAGCGGCTCGGCAGGAGGCGGCGCGCCCCTCTCCAGCTCCGCTCCGCCTCCGCGAATCACCAGCGGCGGCCCCGCCCTCCGCGCGTCTTCATTGGTCAATTCCTCCCGCCAGCACCGCCCCCTGAGCACGCTCCACCAATCACCGCGCGAGGCACCTCCTCCCTCACACCGCCATTAGCCGGCGGCGCTGTCCATCAGGCGCGGCGGCGATGCCCGTGCCGGCGGCGGGCGCGGAGCCGCCGCGGCGCGGAGCCGCCGCCCGGCCCGGGCTCGGCGGGGCGGGCGGGCCGGGG
>JAWMRF010000109.1:3690426-3701025 GCA_035221435.1 Sphenopsis melanotis | reverse complement strand
GGCCGCCGGGGCGCCGCCCGCCGCCGCCGCCGCTGCGGCCGTAGGCGGCCCCCGTGCGGCGCGGGCACGGCGCTCCCGGGATGAAGCGGTGCCGCTCGGACGAGCTGCAGCAGCCCGAGGAGGATCCCGGCGCCGCGGGGGAATCGCCCGGTCACGGCGTGATGGAGGGCAAGGCCGGCGAGGCGGCGGCGGCCCCCGAGGCGGGCGCTGTCCCGGCGCCGCCGCGCTCCAAGCCCCCCGACCTGAAGGTGAGCGGCGGGAGCGCCCCGGTGGGACACGGGGGACGGGAAAATCCCGGAGGATCGGCGGGGGAAGGGGGATTTCCCGGTGGTGGCCGGGGTGGGGAGAGCCCGGCGGGGTCACCGGAGCGATGGAGCTCGGGAGTGCCGCCATCCCCATCCCCTCGGTCCTACAGGTGTGACCTTGGAGGATGCGGGATGGCTCCGGGATTGGGGGAATCCTGGGAATGGGGATAATCCTGGGAATGAGGATAATCCTGGAAATGGGGTGCTCCAGGGGCAGGAGACTCCTGGATTGGGGTGCTCCTGGATTGGGGTAACTCTAGGAATGGGATAACCCTGGGAATGGGATGCACCAGGGGGAGGAGACCCCTGGGAACGGGGTGATCCTAGATTGGGGTCCTCCTGGGATTGGGGTAACCCTGGGAATGGGGTGCTCCCGGGGAGGAGACCCCTGGATTGGGGTGATCCTGGATTGGGGTGCTCCTGGGATGAGGATGGTCCTACCAGCAGAGATCCTGATGGGATTAGGATGCCCTGTCCCTGTTCCGGGGATCCTACTGGATAAGGATGCTCCAGGGATGGAGACTCTGCTGGGATGGGGAATTGCTGGAGTAGGATCCTCCTGGGATGCGGCTGCTCCTGGGGTCGGGATGGGGCTGGCCCCAGGATGGGGCTGGTCCTGCAGTGGGGACGCTCCTGGGATTGGGATTCTGCTGGGATGAAGAAATCCCGGGCCTTGGGGGCTGCCCCTCTGCAGAGGGGCTGCGCTGATCCCGGGAAATCCCTGCTGGGATCCGGGGGGATATGGGGGGAGATGCTCCGGGAGAATCCATGGGGATGCTCCGGGAGGATTCGGGGAGATGTGGGAGGGATGCTCCGGCAGGATCCAGGAGGATCCGGAGGGATCTGGGGGGGATACTCTGGGAAATATCCAGGGGGGATGCTCCGGGAATATCCAGGAGGATCTGGAGGGATATGGGGGAGATGCTCCAGGAATATCCAGGGGAGATGCTCCGGTAGGATCCAGGAGGATCCGGGGCTGCGGCACCGGGAGTGACGGTGTGGAAATGTGGGAATGTGGGAATGGCCCCGAGGCTGCTCCTGCCGGGCCCGCGGGGCCGGAGGAGGAAAACAAAAAACAAACGCCGGACACCGCAGCGCTGCGGGAGGCACAGAGCCCATCCCGGAGGGGATGAAATCCCGCACGGAATTCCCCTGGCTTTGGGGGAAAAAAGCAGCTCCGACCCCCGGCGGCTCAGCGGGGTTTTGTTGGTGAATTCCCAGCGTGGAATTCGGGGTGTGCGGGTGTGGGAATGCCGTGGGCAGGGTGGGATCAGAGGGCAGAGTAGGTGCCCACCTTCGGTGGTGCTTTGAAAAAGCCCTGGAAAAAGTGGGAAATGTGGGATGCAGGATGGAGCCCCTCGGTGTGGCAGCCCTGACGGTGTCACCAGTAGGGTCAAGGTCATGATGGCACTGCCAGGCTCAGCCAGGAGATCAAATCCCTGTTCCCAGAGGAAAACTCGGCTGCTTTGAGCACAGGGAGCCCCCGTGGCTGCTGGAGGTGGCACCTGGGGCCTTCCCTTGGTGGCCCAGCAGCTCCTGAGGCTGCTTTGGCTTTGCTGCTGGGGGGAGCAGCTGCTGCTGCTGCCCCAAAACCAGCTGGAGGAGCCAGGGCCAGGCACATCTGTGGGATGGGAGGGTGGCACGGGGTATCCCAGAGCAGCTGTGGCTGTCCCTGGATCCCTGGCAGTGTCCAAGGCCAGGCTGGATGGGTTTGGAGCAGCCTGGGACAGTGGGAGCTGTCCCTGCCCACCCCTGGAACTGGGTGAGGTTTAAGGCTCCTTCCCAGCCAAACCATTCCATGATTTTCTGGCTCTCCAATTCCATGATCCATGAGCTCAGGGCAATGCTTGGCACATCCAAGGTGTTTTTCCCTGTCCTTTCTCCATCCCACGTGGGTCACAGAGGCTCAGAAAGGGGTGGGAATGTTGGCCCAAAGGAGCTGCAGCTTCCCATGGCTGTGCCCACCACCCCAAACATTCCAGGGCTGGCACATCCCACCCGGAGCTGGAGCTCCACAGCCTCATCCAGCAGCAGCATCCGAGGCCAAACAAACCCCATTGATTTTATCGAGCTGCCTGCGCTCCCTTCCTGCAGGTCTGCTGCCAGTGCTCACCTTTAATGCAGCAATTCATTAAAAGAAATCCTCAAACTGGGCAGAACTCGGGCAAGGCTGGGGCTGGCTGCTGCCCACAGCTGCCACAGCGTGCCAGGCATTGTGCCACCGCCACCACCAGTTAATAAATTAATAAATAATTAATTAATAGATCGGAGTTTTCCTGCCCCAAACCCCCGGTGGGGTGGGTGCGGGCTGGTTCTGCTCCAAATCCAGATTCCTGTCCCCATGGATGGGAAAGGATCAGAAATTCCTGTCCTTGTGGATGGGGCAGGATCAGAGATTCCTGTCCCCTTGGATGGGGCAGGATCAGAGATTCCTGTACCTGTCCTGTCCCCGTGGATGATTAAGGATCAGATTCCTGTCCCTGTGGATGGGGCAGGATCAGAGATTCCTGTCCCTCTTCTGTCCCCATGGATGGGGAAGGATCAGAGATTTCTGTCCCTGGGGATGAGAAGGATCAGAGATTCCTGTCCCTGTGCATGGGGCAGGATCAGGGATTCCTGTCCATTTACTGTCCCCATGGATGGGGCAGGGTCAGAGATTCCTTTCCCTTTCCTGTCCCCATGGATGTTTAAGGATCAGAGATTCCTGTCCCTGTGGATGGGGAAGGATCAGGGATTCCAGTCCCCTTGGATAGGGAAGGATCAGAGATTCCTGTCCCCATGGATGGAGCAGGATCAGAGATTCCTTTCCCTTTCCTGTCCCCATGGATAATTAGGGATCAGAGATTCCTGCCCCCATGGATAATTAGGGATCAGAGATTTCTGTCTCCATGGATAATTAGGGATCAGAGATTCCTGCCCCCATGGATAATTAGGGATCAGAGATTCCTGCCCCCATGGATAATTAGGGATCAGAGATTCCTGTCCCTGTGGATGGGGCAGGATCAGAGTAAACTCTTGGCTGCCAGTGAGATGGATCTGAGGTGGCACCCTGGAAACCACAGCCTGCCTGGTGTCACCTCCAGCCCTGAACCCCGGCAGATCCATGGCAGCTCTCCCTTCCCAGCCCTGGCTCCGGCTCCTCTGCTGACACCCCTGGGGAAAAACAGGGGAAAAAAAAGGAGTTCTGGCAAGGAGCAGAGCTGGTGTGTGGCAGCTGTGCTCAGGAATGCCTGGGTGGCAGCGATTTCTGCAGGAGTGATGGGATCCATCCAAAACCCTGCGTCCAAAACTGCCACTGCTTCTGAGCCAAGGGTTTTCCCTGGATTTCTGTTTTCCCTGGATGTGTTTTCCCTGGATTTCTGTTTTCCCTGGATTTCTGTTTTCCCTGGATGTATTTTCCCTGGATTTCTGATTTCCCTGGCTCTCTGTTGGTTTTCCCTGGCTCTGTTTTCCCTGGATCCCTGTTATCCCCAGACCATTCCCACACCTGGGCAGTGCATTCCTTGCTATCCCCACACCTGGGCAGAAAATTCCGTTATCCCAGAGCATTCCCACACTTGGGCAGTGAATTCTTTTATTCCCAGAGCATTCCCACGTCTGGGCAGTGAATTCTGCTATTCCAGAGCATTCCCACACATGGATATTGAATTTCCTGCTATTCCCTGCTATCCCCAGACCATTCCCACACCTGGGCAGTGAATTCTGTTATTCCCAGAGCATTCCCACAGGTGAACATTGAATTTCCTGTTATCCCCAGAGCATTCCCACACCTGGGCAGAGAATTCCTGGGTAGACCATTCCCACACCTGGGCATACATTCCATTATCTCAGAGCATTCCCACACCTGGGCAATGAATTCTGTTATCCCAGAGCATTCCCACACCTGGGCAGTGAATTCCCTGCTACTCCCAGAGCATTCCCACACTTGGGCAATGAATTCTGTTATTCCCAGAGTGTTCCCAAACGTGGACGTTGAATTTCCTGCTGTTCCTTGTTATCCCCACACCTGGGCAGTGAATTCTGTTATTCCCCACACCTGGGCACACATCCCGCTATTCCCGTTATTCCCGGAGCTCTCCCGGGAACTCTGGGCTGTCGCTGTCGCTCCGGTGCCCTGCCCAGGATGAGTCACGTTTGTCACATGCTGCTGCTGCTGCTGCTCTCAGCTGTCCCCGGAGGAGCAGCAGGCTGTGGGGGAGTGCTGCGTTTGCCGTTTGGGAACATCCAGACGTTCTCCTTGGCGTTTGTGGCAGCAGGAGCTTGGGATGCTGGGGGAGAAGGGGCTGGGCTGGGCTGGGCTGGGCTGGTTGTCACCCCTTGGGGACAGCTCTGAGCCTGTCCCCCAGCCTGGCTGGGTGGTGGCAGGAGCCTCTCGGTCCTGCCTGAGGAGGATCAGCTGGAAAAGCAGCAGCAGGGCTGGAAAACCCGAAAGGGGATGAGCAGGATCTGCCAGGATCCTGCTGCTGTTTGGGGGCTGTGGCCTCCCAGTGCCCTAAAATCTGGGGTGGGATGGGAGGAGACTTAAAATCTGGAATGGGATGGGTTGGGAAGGGATGAGACTTCTCCCCATGCCCTAAAAGATGGGATGGGATGGGATGGGACTTCACCCTGTACCTTAAAATCTGAAATGAGATGGGGTGGGAATTGATGAGACTTCCCCCCGTGCCCTAAAATGTAAAATGGGATGGGGTGGGAACGGATGAGACTTCCCCCCATGCCCTAAAATATGGAATATTTTAGGATGGGGTCAGAAGGGATGAGACTTCCCCCTGTGCCCTAAAATATGGAATTGCATGGGGTAGGAAGGGATGAGACTTAAAATCTGGAATGGGATGGGAATGGATGAGACTTCCCCCCATGTTTGTGCAAATGTTCCAAAGAGCTGCAGAGCCTTGGCTGGGGATGAATCAATAATTAATAATCCTAACAACTGAGCAGGATTTCTCAGCTTGAGGCCGTGCTGGGAGGTCGTGGCAACCAGATCCTCTCCTTGTGTGTCCGTGTGCAAGCTGAGGAAGGGGTTTGGGTGTCAGGGAATGGTTCAGAGAGGAGCTGGGAGGGTTCAGGCTGGGTGGCAGCAGCAGGAAAACCACCCTGGAGAGCCTGGCATGGCAAGGGCATTGCCAAAGAGCCCAGACAAAACTGTCCTCCAAGCCCCAGTTTTCTTGCAAAATGTCCTGATTTGGGCTAAAATGGGATTTTTTTCCAGCTGTGGAACATGGAGCAGGGGCTTTGAAGTCCATAAAAACAAGTCCCCACCACCAAGCAGCAGAGCCTGGCTGTGCTGATGTGAAAGCCCAAAGAAATAAAGATATTTTTGGATTCACCCCGGTGTTTTACAGCTGTCCACGCTGAGAAATGAATCTGTGTCCATTGCTGGGGTCAGTAAGCAGTGACTGTTCCAAAATAGCCTCTGCTCTGAGCCATGGGCGGTTCTGTGCCAGGAAAATGCCTCTGCTCTGGAAGTGCAGGAATATCCTGGGAAAACATGAGAAAACAGAGCTTGTGCAGCAGCACAGGACTGGTTTGTGGCCACCCCTCACAGCTCCTGAAAGCACACAAACCCAGAGCTGGACAAACAGAGCTGGGATCCCTCCTTGCTTCCCTCATTTTTTACTTTTTTCCGTGCAAATTTGTTTTTTCCATGCAGATCCCGTGCCTGCCTATCCCATGAAAACCTCTCTCAGGAAAACTTGGAAAGGGCCTGAGGGGATTTGTCTGGAAAGGTGAATTTTGCTCAGCTGGAGCTGTTGGATCGAGAAGCCCTGAGGGCATCTGGCTCCCAAAATCTTTCCTGCCAGCTCCACTTTCAGTTTGTTTTCATCTCCCTGGGGAAGGGAGTTGGTTGTTTCTTTTCACTTTAACCTTGTGCAGCTCCAGCTGAAAAGAAATCCAAAGTGCCACTTTGTAACAATTTCCAATAAATTTTCTAAAGAAAGAAAGCAATTTAAGTAATTTCAGACAACTAATCATTTAACTTAGTCGGTATTTTGTGTAAGAACTTTCACAGAAATAATATTAAAGGTGTTCAGCTCAGGCAAATTCACCAGCAGATCTAAATTTCAAAAAAAACAATGTGAAATGAGAACTGAAATTGTTTATTTCTGCAGGAGATCATTCAAGATTGGGAAGTCCATGTCACAAATAATTTCCCTGAAGGCTTTAGGGGAGTTGGTTGTTTCTTTTCACCTGGACCTTGTGCAGCTCTGGCCATGCCCTCCATGGGAGGAATCTGGGGGTTTGGAGCTCTTACCTCTCAAATGCTGCCTCTGTTTCCATAGAGACTCTATAAATAGAATAAAATTTAAATTGTTATTTCCCCAAGAAGCGATTCAGCACGGGAGATTTATTATCTATTTCCAAGGAAGAGCCTAAAAGGACGGAGATTTGTGTTGTGAGTGGCTCAGGGAAGGGTGAAAAGCTTTTCCTGCAGAGTTTGGGGACACAGGATCTCTTTGCTGGTTCCTCCAGGTGTGCTGGGAGTGCTGGGTTTGGATTTGTCTGGGATTTTTAGGGGAAGGAGCCCGTTCTGCATGGCCCTGGGCTCCTCCTCTGCCTGCAGCTCCTGGAGGTCGAGTCTGGAACATCTCAGCTTTCCCAAAATCCCGGCTTTGTGCCACTGGGGCTCTGAGGATGCCCTGAGCCCTTTGGAAGTGCTGGAATTAGGGATTTGGAAATGCTTTGGGAGTCGCTGCTCCCCGATTCTCCTCACACAGGGGATGTGGAGAGCACGGGGCCAGAATTTCCTGGGATGCAAATCTGGGTGTTCCAATGGAACCCTGAATTTCCAGTGGAACCCCGAATTTCCAGAGGAACCCCAAATTTCCGGTGCCTGCAGGGAAGAACCCTGGACAGATTCCAGTGGAACCCCAATTTTCCAGTGGCTGCAGGGAACCCTGGATTTCCAGTGGAACCCCAAATTTCCAGTGGAACCCTGGCCTCAAATCTGGGTGTTCCAATGGAACCCTGGATTTCCAGTGGCTGCAGGGAACCCTGGATTTCCAGTGGAACCCCGAATTTCCAGTGGAACCCTGGCCCCAAATCTGGGTGTTCCAATGGAACCCTGGCGAGATTCCAGTGGAATCCCAGATTTCCAGAACCCTGGTGAGATTCCAGTGGAAACCTGGATTTCCAGTGGCTGCAGGGAACCCTGGCCTCAAATCTGGGTGTTCCAATGGAACCCTGGATTTCCAGTGGAACCCTGGCCTCAAATCTGGATGTTCCAGCAGAACCCCAGATTTCCAGTGGCTGCAGGGAAGAACCCTGGCCAGGTTCCAGTGGAACCCTGGATTTCCAGAACCCTGGCCAGGCTGCCCTGGCTGTAATCAGGAGCAGGATCTGTTCCACCATCCATATTCATGATTTCATGGCCAGCTGCCACCCTGAGTCCCTGGGATTGTTTCCTGGGAATGTGGGATGCAGCCCCTGGAAAGGGGGAGCTGGGAATGCTCAGGGCAGTGGTGTGTCCCCGTCTCCTGCTGGAAACCAGTGGCTGCCCAGTTTGTGTTTATATGTTATTATATATTATTTTTATATATAATTATGATATAATTGTAATATAATTATGATTATATTATATATTATTTTAATCTATAATTATTATATATAATTGTATATAAAATAATATAATATTATTTTATACGGTATATAAATTTATATAATTTATAATATATAATTTATATGATTTATGTTATATAAATGTATAATATATACCATATAAAATAATATATAATAATTCATATAATTATATCTTATTTTATATAGTATATATAATAATTTTTTAGTATTTTTATAAATTATTATATATTTTTATGATAGTTTTATATTTATAACTATATAAACCCAGTTTGGACTGGGTTTGGTGACAGAGGGCTGGTTCATCCCCAGGAGCCAGGCCAGGCAGGCCCATGGAAAATGTCACAGGGAAAAAATCCCTGATCCTTGCTGGAGCTTGTGGGGCTCTTGGTCCATGGCTGAGGCCACTAATACTTAGTATTTCCAATATTTCCACCAATATTTGGTATTTTCAAGTTAGTATTTCCACTAAAATTTCATCTTTCCAAATACTAATATTTAGTATTTCCAATAGTTCTGCTAATATTTAGTATTTCCAATTAATAGAAATTAACATTTAGTATTAATATTTAGTATTTCCAAGTACTAATACTTAGTATTTCCAATATTTACCCATTCCCTGGATTAGCAAACAGCGCTCATTCCCTCAATTAATTAACAGCACCCATTCTCTCAATTAACAGCGCCCATTCCCTCAATTAACACCCTCAATTAACCACGCCCATTCCTTCAATTAGTACTCTAAATTAACAGCACCCATTTCCTCAATTAACAGCACCCATTCCTTCGATTAACAGTGCCCATTCCCTCAATTAATACCCTCAATTAACAACCCCATTCCCTCAATTAACAGCGCCCATTCCCTCAATTAATTAACAGCACCCATTTCCTCAATTAACAGCACCCATTCCCTTGATTAACAGTGCCCATTCCCTCAATTAATTAACAGCACCCATTCCCACAGTTAACAGCGCCGATTCCCTCAATTAATACCCTCAATTAATAACCCCATTCCCTCAATTAACAGCGCCCATTTCCTCTATTAACAAACAGCACCCATTTCCTCAATTAACAGCACCCATTCCCTTGATTAACAGTGCCCATTCCCTCAATTAATACCCTCAATTAACAACCCCCATTCCCTCAATTAACAGTGCCCATTCCTTCTATTAACACCCTCGATTAACAGCACCCATTCCCTAAATTAACAGCACCCATTCCCTCGATTAACGGCACCCATCCCTCAATTGACATCCTCAATGAACGGCACCCATTCCCTCAATTAACACCCTCGATTAACAGCACCCATTCCCTCAATTAACAGCACCCATTCCCTCGATTAACGGCACCCATCCCTCAATGAACAGCGCCCATTCCCTCAATTAACACCCTCAATGAACAGCACCCATTCCCTCAATTAACACCCTCAATTCCCTCTCTTTTCCCCACAGAAAATCCAGCAGCTCTCCGAGGGCTCCATGTTCAGCCACGGCCTCAAGCACCTGTTCCACAGCCGCCGGCGCTCGCGGGAGCGCGACCAGCAGAGCTCGCAGGACCCGGCAGCACCGGGGCCACCGGCGGCGGCCGCCACCTCATGCACACCCCACGGCGTGGCCTCGGACCACGACTCCCCGGACGAGAAGGAGCGTTCCCCGGAGATGCACCGCGTGTCCTACGCCGTGTCCCTGCACGACCTGCCCGCCCGGCCCACGGCCTTCAACCGCGTGCTGCAGCAGATCCGCTCGCGGCCCTCCATCAAGCGCGGCACCAGCCTGCACGGCGCCGGCCGCCGCGCCAAGAGCGGCTCGCTGGAGCCGCAGAAGGGCAGCCCCCACCTCGGCCGCAAGGCCCCCCAGGACAGCGGCCTCACGGCCATCCTGCATCAGCACCAGGGCAGGCCCAGGTCGTCCTCCACCACGGACACGGCCATCCTGCTGGCCGAGGGTGGGGCTGTCTACCTGCTGGCCGAGGACGGCGAGGGGCTGGTGGATAAGGTAGGGATGGGGTGTCTTGGAGGGGTTGTGCTGGAGGAAAGGAGGGTCTGGAGTGGTTTTGGAAGTCTGGAGCAGTTTTGGGGCTCTAATCAAATCCGTGGTGGGGTGCAGGTAGTGGGGTTGGGCTTTGCTCCCAGAATGAGGGGCTGGTGGATAAGGTAGGGATGGAGCGCCTGGAAGGGTTGTGCTGGAGGAGAGGGGGGTCTGGAGGGGTTTTGGGGCTCTGCACAAGTCCTTGATGGGGTGCAGGCAGTGGGGTCAGGCTTTGCTCGCCAATTGTTGTCCAGCACGGACGCGGCCATCCTGCTGGCCGAGGGTGGGGCTGTCTTACCTGCTGGCTGAGGACAGCAAGGGGCTGGTGGATAAGGTAGGGATGGAGCACCTGGAGGGGTTGTGCTGGAGGAAAGGAGGGTCTGGAGCAGTTTTGGGGTTCTAATCAAATCCCTGATGGAGTGCAGGCAGTGGGGTCAGGCTTTGCTCCCACAGTGACAGGGTAAGGGGACATCACCTTAATCTGTACCTCAGGAGGCTCAGGTTGGACATCAGCAGGAATTTCCTCATGGAAAGGGCTGGAAGGGGCTGCCCAGGGGGGTTTGGAGCCCCCATCCCTGGAGGTGGCACCTGGAGGTGGCACTGAGTGCTCAGGGTGGGGATCGGGCACAGCTGGGACTCAATGATCCCACAGGGAGTTTCCAGCCTCAACAATCCCACAATTCTGAGATCTG
>JAWMRF010000109.1:3673205-3684644 GCA_035221435.1 Sphenopsis melanotis | reverse complement strand
GACCCCACAAATACCAGGGGTTTTGGGAATTTTTGGGGGTTTTTGGGGTCCTGACCAGGAAGTGGAGCTGTGAGAGTCCAGGTGAGCTCCCACTCCCCACCTCCATCCCACTCCCCACATGTGGCAGGAGGATGAGTCTGTGAGGCTGGTGCTGGGAGCACCAGGGTGTGGAGACCCTACAAATACCAGAGATTTTGGGATTTTTGAGGATTTTGGGGGGTTTTTGGGGTCCTGACCAGGAATTGGAGCTCCAGGTGAGCTCCCACTCCCCACCTCCAGCTCCCCATGTGTGGCAGGGAGATGAGGGGATGCGTCTGTGAGGCAAGGCTGGTGCTGGGAGCACTGGGGTGTGGAGACCCTACAAATGCCAGAGATTTTGGGATTTTTGGGGGGGTTTGTGTTCCTCACCTGGAACTGGAGGTGTGAGAGTCCAGGTGAGCTCCCACTCCCCACCTCCATCTCCCCACGTGTGGCAGAGGGATGAGGGGATGAATCTGTGAGGCAAGGCTGGTGCTGGGTGCACCAGGGTGCAGAGACCCTACAAGTACCAGGGGTTTGGGGGATTTTTGGGGATTTTGGGGGGTTTTTGGGCTCCTCACCTGGAATTGGAGCTCCAGGTGAGCTCCCACTCCTCACCTCCATCTCCCCACGTGTGGCAGGAGGATGAGCCTGAGACAAGACTGGGAGCACTGGGGTGCAGAGACCCCACAAATACCAGGGATTTTGGGGATTTTTGGGGGTCCTGACCTGGAATTGGAGGTGTGAGAGTCCAGGTGAGCTCCCACTCCCCACCTCCACCTCCCCACGTGTGGCAGGAGGATGAGCCTGAGGCAAGGCTGGGAGCACTGGGGTGCAGAGACCCCACAAATACCAGATGTTTTGGAGGGTTTTGGGTTCCTGACCAGGAATTGGAGCTCCAGGTGAGCTCCCACTCCCCACCTCCAGCTCCCCACGTGTGGCAGGAGGATGAGCCTGAGGCAGGGCTGGTGCTGGGAGCTCCTTCCCGCGCTCCCGTTGGGATGAGCGCTTTGGAGTGAGCAGATAATAGCTGGAAAGACAAAGACACCCGAGATTGCTGCTTAATTAATTCAGGAGGAGAAGAATATCAGACTCTGCTACTGATTCACCCCTCGTGAAGAAGACATCGTGTTCCTCCTCAGCCTGGCTGACATATGGCTGTTGATTGCAGCCCACCAGCAGCTCCCGCTCCCGGCAGCATCCCAGGGGATTTGGGGGTGGATGCCCAGGGTGCAGGGCAGGATTTGGGGTGCAGGACAGGATTTGGGGTGCAGGGTTTGTGATCTCTCCAGCCCACCCCTGCTGCTCTGGGCTGGGGGCAGGATTTGGATCCAGAGGCTGGATGAGGGTCCTGTTTGTGGCTCCTCACCTGGCTGGGGTTGTGGTTTGGTCTCTCCCTGTTTCCCCCTTAAATCCTCCGTGCAGAAGCTCCCCAAAAATCCCCCCCTGGCTGGACAATCCCTGTGGCTTGATCTCTCCCTGCTTCCCTCTCAAATCCTCCATGCAGAAGCTCCCAAAAATCCCCCCCTGGCTGCACAAGTGCTGTGGTTTGGTCTCTCCCTGCTTCCCCCTCAAATCCTCAGTGCAGAAGCTCCCCAAAAATCCCCCCCTGGCTGGACAATCCCTGCTGGAGGTGCTGAGCTGTTGGGTTGGTTAATGCTGTGTCAGGGTCACTCCCTCCAGAGAAAACAACAGCTGGAATTTTTCCAAATATTCTCCAAGCGTGGGCAGGGCCCTGAATGGCTTCACCACTGAATTGTCCCTTCAGAGCTGTCCCTACAAGCCCAGGGCACAAGGGACAGAAGGGACAGACCCAGCTTGGAGGATGTGGTGAACAATTAGGAAATGCCGGGTTCTGCATGGCATGGACGGGCACGGACACCCAAGGGAGAATCCCGGGATCTTTCCATCTGTAAAACAGCTTTTCTCGAGTGCCCTGAGCCCTGGGGATGGTGGCAGTGTCCCAGCTGTGATGGGGACGGGGAGCAGTGGTGGCTGTTTGTTTGTTTGTTTGTTTGTTTGTTGGTTGGTTGGTTTGTTCCCTTTGGGACATGCCTGGCAGTGCTTGGAAATGCTGTTTGTTCTCCTGGCACTCTTGGAGGATTGGGATTGCACCCCAGCCTGTTTCTGCTCCCCCTCAGCCTGTGCTGCTCCTCCTTAGAGCCTCCTCTGCCCCTCCTCAGGCTCCTGGGCCATGGGGGAAGGAGAGGATCCAGCTCTGCCCGAGCTGCCCTCCCAAACCCTGCCCTGGCAAAAGGACCCTGCTCCTAAATCCTCTGCTGGGTGCCTTTGTGAGTGTACCCCCATCCCTGCTCCCCTTTCCAGGCAGGGATTTCCTATCTCCACTATAATCCTCACCATTGTCTAAGAAATTTAGGATTACCTAAACCGAAGGCCTTCAAAGCCTTAAACAAGAGTTAAACCCTCTTAGTTTCTGCTAAAGCCCGCAGGCCATTACCCTGCATCCCCTAAATGCAACTCAGGTGCTTTAATTAAGCTAGGACCTTCCAATTTACCAGACAGATGGGATTTGATCCCAGGATACTGTAGTTAGTGCAGGGGAAGGGGTGAGGAGCAGGGTGGGACCTGCAGGAGGAGCCCCAGGAGCCGCTTGCTGCAGACACCAAATCCACCCCGGAGTGGGATGCTCAGGAGCAGTGGGGTTGGGCAGATCTCCACCTCTATCAGCATCCCAATAACCCATCTGCAGTTTTCCCAGCCCAGTCAAGGAGGGTTTTTCCTGCTGGTTTTAATTCCTGCTTCTCTGTGCTAAGCCCAGCCCCAGGCAAAGCCAAGCCCAAGCCCCAAACCTGCCCTGGATTCAGCACAAGAGGACCCTCCTGGTGCCCAGACCAAGGCTTTGGAGCTGGACCCTGCCCAGCACAGCACAGCACACACCAAACCTGCCACGATTTTGTGGAAAATCCAGGAGCTTTCTTTGCCTGGGAGCTGGTATTGATTTCTAAATTTGCCTCATACAGTCAGGCCTGAAAAACAGCAGCTGGGGGGGAAGGATGATGGGGAGTGTGACAGCAACCCCTTGGGTAATTCCCTTGCAGAATTCCCTTTTTTCCTGTGCCAGGAGGGGTTTTGCATGCTGTGGAAGGGAGTTTGTGCCCTTGGGAGGGGAGATGCTGCCCCACTGCTCTGCCTCGCTGGGCTGGGCCCTCCAGCAACTGCAGTTTTGTTGTTTGCAATGATTTGTTAACCCTGGGCAGTTCAGCAGCTACGATTTTGGTTTTTTACAATGATTTGTTAACCCTGGGCCCTTCAGCAGCCACGATTTTGGTTTTTTACAATGATTTGTTAACCCTGGGCCCTTCAGCAGCCACGATTTTGTTGTTTGCAATGATTTGATAACCCTGGGCCCTTCAGCAGCCACGATTTTAGTTCTTTACAATGATTTGTTAACCCTGGGTGGTTCAGCAGCGAGGCTCTTTGTTGCTTGCAAGGTTTTGTTTCCCTTTCCCTGGTGCTGGGTGCTGGGAGCAGGTGTTCTCCTGGGAATCCAGCACCTGAGGATGCCAATAAGTCCCAGAAATGTTCTCCAGGGCTCCTTGCAGCAGCCTGCCCATCCTGGCTTTTCCTGAACATCCCAACCTTTATCAGGTCCTCACTCCATCAGCCTCCCCTGGGAATTTCCTGCTGCTCCAGTTTTTCCCAAGGCGAGGAGCGGGGTCTGTGAGCTGGCAGGGGCTGTGGGGACATCGTGGTTCCCCCTAGCATGGGTGAACCACTCACTTCCCAACCCCAAAAACCACACTGGGGAAGCAGCAGGGCTCCAGGGCCAGCCCCAGCAGCTTCAAGAAGGAACTGGCAAGCAGGAAAGGTGCTTTCCACCGGGTGCTGTGCAGCTGCTGAGCCTCCTGCCCTGCTGAGACAGCACAAGAGCCGTGGGAAGTGACCTCTGCCTGCTGTGCTAGAAGCAGAAGTGATGCTATGGCAGAAACCAGGACGGAGCTGACCAGGCCTGGTCACACCAGGAGCACCCACGGGGCTGGGCCAGGCTGGGCCATCCCCCCCTGGCACCCAGGGCTGGGCCAGGAGCCCACCCGGGAGGAGAGGAGCCCTGGGTGCTGCCGGTGCCATCCCCACGGTGTCACCTCCCAGCCCCGGTGCCATCCCCTCGATGTCACCATCCATACCCGGGGGCAGCTCTGCGGTGTCACCTCCCGGCTCCGTGTGACGCTCTCAGCAATCTCTGCCCCGTCCTGGCCCTGCCCTGGCACGGCCGAGCGTGGCACGGTAGGCACGGCTGGGTTTGGGTGGAATTTCCAGGGAATCTGCGTTTCCCTGTGGGGATGGATGGGGGCTGGCGTGGAAGAGGATGAGGATTTTGGTGCCGGGTGTGTTCTCCCCGTGGCAGAACGGGGTCAGTGCCACCCCCACTCTCATGGGGTGACAGGGACAGATCCAGGTCCTGCTCCAGGACACCTCCTGGTTTTGGCACGTGTGCCTCATTCCCGATTTTTAACTCCGGCTCCTTGCTCAGTGACAGGATTATTTTTCCCCGACTGTTTCCACTCGAGTTTTTCCTTTCTGGACGCCTCCCCCTGCCTTTCCCAGGCTCTTCTGTCCCTCTCTGTGACACAGCAGATGACAAGAGCCCGTCCCGACCTCCTGCGTCAGGGCACAGGCAGCGTATGGGGCTGGAGGCGTGTGAATATCCCGGCACGGGGATACGAGGGGGGGGTTTGGCATTACAGCCCTGAAAGCTCGGGCTGGCTGCGAGCTGTAAACAGCTCGGGCAGATTTCCTGAGTCGGCAATCCCGGCGGAGCGAGCGCCTCCGTCCCTGCGCGCCGGGAACCGCGGGGAGCGCTCCGGGAACGGCACCGGGAACGGCACCGGGAACCGCGGGGAGCGCTCTGGGAACGGCACCGGGAGCGGCTCCGGGAACGGCACCAGGAGAGCTCCGGGGACTCAGAGCCAGCCCTAACGGGGTTTACGAGAGGTTTCTCCTCTTCCTCCCTCCCCGCTGCTCCCCCAAAACCTCGCTGCCACCCGCTGCTACCTTGCCCAGCCCGCAATCCTGCCATGGCAGCCCGGGCAGCGCTGCCAGCCTTGGGGACACCGCGGGGACACGCCAACTAGCCCCGGGGCAGCCCAGCCCTGCCCGCCATGGAGGTAGGTCCTGGCAGATTTTGTGGTTTGGGTAAAATGATGGGCAGAGAGGCCCACGGGGGGTTTTGGTGCCGCCGTTCCTCGGGGAATGAAAGCAGAGAGTGAAACCCCCCCAACGCCATCAGTGCCGGGTGGGAAACTGCTGCAGCTGGAAGGCTGAACGTTAATCCCTGCATTATGTAAGGAAAATTATTGTCAGGCTGGGGAATGAGTGCCGGGAGCTGCTGCCAGCCCGTTGTGCCCATGCAGGGGTGGCACAGGGGGGCACAGGGCGCTGCCGGCCCCGGGCGCTGCTGGAGGGAGGGTGGGAATTGTGACTCAGGGCTCCTGCTGCTATTTTCAACACCTGGGCTGGGTCTGGTGGGAATAACAGCTCAGCTCGGGGAGGCACAGGGCTGGGAGCCCGTGTGGGGACAGGGACAGGACACTCGTGGTGTCCCCAGTGACAGTGACCAGCTCAGGGGATGCTGTGCTGGAAAAATGCTCTGAGGAACGAAATAACTGCCCCAAAATCCCCCTCCCCACATCCACCACACCCCTGCATTTCCGTGCTGCCCGTGGCCTCTCCCTGGTGGCATTCCAGGGCCACCAAGTGCCCCAGGCAGGGTGACACTTGTGCGGGGGAGCTGACGGGTCAGGGCAGCAGCTCCCCGGATCTGTCCTGGATTTGGCAACACTTGTTCTTGTTTTTTCCCTGCTGGAAGGTGCACATGGTCCTTCCCGGGGCTGTTTCGTCCCTGGGATGGATTCCAGGCAGGAATCACAGTGATACTTTGTAGAGAAGGTCCTTGCTTGGGGTGGGCACAGCCAGGGCTCATCCCCAGCACAGAAAACAGAACAGTTCAGGGGAGATGTCAGCAGCTCCAGAGCTCTGCTCTGAACTTTGCAATAATTGTGCCATTCCTTGAGAATGGGGTTAAAGCCAGGCATGGATGTGCTGGGACAGCCACGGCCCTGAGCTGGGGACATAGCCCTGAATTGGGGTGACAGCCTCAAGCTGGGGACATGGCCCCAAGGTGGGGACTTGGCCCTAAATGGGGACACAGCCCTGAGGTGGGGGACACAGCCTCAAGCCGGGGTGACATCCCTGAGTTAGGGGGACATCCCCGAGCTGGGGTAACAGCCCTGACCTAGGGGACACAGCCCCAAGCTGGGGTGACATCCCCAAACTGGGGTGACATCCCCATGCTGAGGTGGCATCCCTGAGCTGAGGGGACAGCCCTTAGCTGGGGTAACAGCCTTGAGCTGTGGTGACAGCCCTGACCTAGGGGACACAGCTCCAAGCTGGGGTGACATCCCTGAGTTGAGGTGACATCCCCAATTTGAAGTGACATCCCTGTCTGTGACATCCCTGTGACATCCCCAATCTGGGGGACAGCCCTGTGCTGAGGTGACATCCCTGAGTTGAGATGACATTCCCCAAGCTGAGGTGACATCCCCACGCTGAGGTGACATCCCCAGCTGCCCCTGGGCCCAGCTGTCCCCAGCCTGCAGCCCCATTAGCCCAGCATTGTGTGACCCCCTGAGCCCTGTTTGCTGCTCAGCCCGAGCCTTTTGCAGGTCTCAGCTCCGCTGGGCTCAGCTCTGCTGATCAGAATCATTTCCCTGCCCTCGTTGCTGCATTCCTCCCGCATCCCACAGCAGCTCTGCCCTCCCAGCCTGCCTGCAAAACAAAGCTCTGGAAAACGGGGTTTTCATCAGGATCAATTTCCTTTCATCCTGTGCCTGCCAGCGGGTTTGCTGCATGTAGGGAAAGTGTGGCTTTTCCTAATCCCCCCCTTAAATCCCCTGCACAGTTGCTGGGATTTAGCAGGCAGGGCCTGTTAATGCTCCAGGGATCCACATTGGCTCTTTTTGGGGGGGTTGTTTTCAAAGCAATAACCTGATGTGCCTTCCCCAGCATGGCAGCGAGCAGGGTTTGAGCCCAGAGCTGTTCCCTGCCCATCCCAGATGGAATCCCGTGGGTAAATCGTGGAATTCCAGAATGATTTGGGTTGGGAGGGACCATAAAACCCATCCAGTGCCACCCCTGCCGTGGGCAGGGACACCTTTCACCATCCAACCCAGCCTTGCACACTTTTAGGGATGGGGCAGCCACAGATTCTCTGGGAATTCCATCTCATCCCCCTCACAGCCAGGAATTCCTTCCCAAAAATCCCATTTAAACCTCCTTTTCTTTCCAAATCCAAAAGATTGGCTTTACCGAGGGCAACTCCCTCTTTAGAAACAGAGTTTGAGCAACTTTTCCCCTCCCCTCCCCAGCGGGTGTTTCCCCTCTGGGCCTCTCCAGAGCTGCCTTTTCCTTTGCCACGGTCACTTTTTCCCTTTTCTGTCCAGAGAATTGCACATCTGGGCAAAAAGTCTGTTTCCTGCTGTTTCTAATTTCTGCCTGGTGATAAGAAACCAAAGCAAAAACCCTCCGTGGAGGGCCCAGCCTAAAAATAGCCTGGGAGTGGGGTCTGAAAACCACAAGTTTGTTATGACTTCATTTTTATTTTTATTTTATTTTTTTTTTTTAATTGCCGTTGCAGACAGAGTGAATCCAGCTGGGATTGGCCTTTTGCTCCCATCCTCCAGCCCTTGCTCCATCACTGCTGCAGTGAGGAGACAGGAAAAGCTTTGAGGGGAAGCTGGGATGAAATCCCAACACCCCCAGACTCCCAGCAGGACACGAAAAACAGGGGGAAAAAAAAAAAGGAGATGGAATAACAGAAGGGTTCTGGCTTTTCCAAGCCCCTGCTCCAGATGGGATTGTTCCCAAGCAGCATCTTGAGAGAACATTGCTCCCTGTTCCCCCCTGCATTTCCTGGTGATAATAACACACTCCCAAGCAGTGATCCTGCAGCTTTATCCCTATTAAAGGGTCATTCGGGGAAAGTGGGATGGAAATGAGAAATTATTCAGGTCTGCCAAGAGTATTTAACTTTCAAGCAGCTCTTAATTAGAAGCCAGGAGCCATTTACACAACCAGGGAGGTTTTGCATAAGAATCTGCATATAAAACCCAGCAACTGGGAAGATTTAGGGATTTTTTTTTTTATTTATTTCTTTTTTCCCAACTGGCCAAGCAGCACATCCAGGTTGGAGAGCACGAGGCAGGGCCTGGGTTGCAGTTCAGGCTCTCCAAATGTGGCTTCAGGAGAGCGATTTCCTCTCCCAAAGCTCCAGTTTTGCCATCTGTAAAATGGAATTTTGGCGTTTGTCCGAATTCCCTGCGGTGGCAGCTGGTGTTTGCAAGAGGAGCTCGGCACTGCCAGGTGAGGGAGCTTGGGAAGGCAGAGGAGTCCCTGCACCTGCAGCTCTGGGAGCTGGAGCTGTCCCCAGCCTCCCAAAAATTGGGATTAGGGTGGAAAACTTTGGGGTGAAAGCAGGACTGAAATACCTCCAGGCTGCTCAATCCCTGTGCTCTGGGCTGGTTTGGGGAGAGATTTGGGGATGAATCCTGGTTTTCCTCACTCCTTTTTCCTGCCTGGCTGGAGAAATCCCATCTGGGCTCCAGGTGAGGGTGGAAAGGCAGAGTCAGTGGCTGCTCCCTGGTGAATTCCACTGGGGAAATCCAGCCCTGAACCCAAGGTGGAGTTGGGGGTTGAGCAACTGCTGTGCACTTTTACTGGGGTGTCCCTGGGGATCAACTGGTGTGTTCTGGGATCACCTGGTGTGTCCTGGGATCAACTGGGATGTTGTTGGGGTCAACTGGGGAGTTCCTGGGATCAACTGGTGTGTTCTGGGATCAACTGGGGTGTTCTGGGGTCACTTTAGGTGTTCCTGGGGTCACCTGGTGTGTCCCTGGGGACCAACTGAGATGTTGTTGGGGTCAACTGGGGAGTTCGTGGGATCAGCTGGGGTGTCCCTGGGATCACCTGGGATGTTCTGGGGTAACCTGGTGTGTGCCTGGGATCACCTGGTATGTTCTTGGGGTCTACTGGTGTGTTCCTGGGATCAGCTGGGGTGTTCCTGGGGTCACCCAGTGTGTTCTTGGGATCAGCTGGAGTGTTCTGGGGTCACCTGGGGTGTTCCTGGGATCACCTAGGGTGTCCCTGGGATCAACTGGGGAGTTCCTGGGATCACTTAGGGTGTCCCTGGGATCACCTGGGGTGTTCCTGGAGTCACCTGGTGTGTCCCTGGGGTCAGCTGATGTGTTCCTGGGGATCAACTGCTGTGTTCCTGGGATCACCTAGTGTATTGCTGGGATTCCAGCAGTGCTGGCATGGCTGGGAAGTCTCCAACCAACCCCAAAACTCCCCCAACCTCTCCAGTTAATTATTCTCCTGCCTCCTCCGTACATCCCCAGCCTGGTTCCTTCCTGTCCCCTCCCATTTCTGGACGTTTTCCTCCCTCCCCTGAGCATCCCCCTTTTCCTTTTTCTTCCCCTCCAGCTGGACAAGGGCGACGTGACCACCCTGAACCTGCCGGCGGGCGCCGGGGGGCACGGCGACGCCGACGGCCCCGTGTGCCTGGACGTGCCCGATGGCACCCCCGACCCTCAGCGCACCAAAGCCGCCATCGAGCACCTGCACCAGAAGATCCTCAAGATCACGGAGCAGATCAAGATCGAGCAGGAGGCGCGGGACGACAACGTGGCCGAGTACCTGAAGCTGGCCAACAACGCCGACAAGCAGCAGGCGTCGCGCATCAAGCAGGTGTTTGAGAAGAAGAACCAGAAGTCGGCGCAGACCATCGCGCAGCTGCACAAGAAGCTGGAGCACTACCACAAGAAGCTGAAGGAGATCGAGCAGAACGGCCCCAGCCGCCAGCCCAAGGATGTTTTCCGGGACATGCACCAAGGGCTGAAGGATGTGGGCGCCAACGTCCGCTCCAGCATCAGCGGCTTCAGCGGCGGCGTGGTGGAGGGCGTCAAGGGGGGGCTCTCGGGGCTCTCCCAGGCCACGCACACGGCCGTGGTGTCCAAGCCGCGCGAGTTCGCCAGCCTGATCCGCAACAAGTTCGGCAGCGCCGACAACATCGCGCACCTGAAGGACACGCTGGACGACGGGCACCCCGAGGAGGCCTCGCGCGCGCTGAGCGGCAGCGCCACGCTGGTGTCCAGCCCCAAGTACGGCAGCGATGACGAGTGCTCCAGCGCCACCTCGGGCTCTGCCGGGGGCAGCAACTCAGGGGCAGGGCCCGGCGGCCTGGGGAGCCCCAAGTCCAACACGCTGGACAGCCACCACAACAACTTCGACACCATCCTGGAGGAGCTGCGGGAGATCAAGGACAGCCAGTCACACCTGGAGGACTCCATGGAGGACCTGAAGGCCCAGCTGCAGAGGGATTACACCTACATGACCCAGTGCTTGCAGGAGGAGCGATACAGGTAGGGGAGGTGTCACCTGGGGTGGCTCTTTGGGCACCACAAGCTGCCCTCCTGGCCAAGACACATGGGGAGCTGCAGCCCTCCTCACTGCCAGATGATCTTGAGAGGTTTTCCCACAACCAGGGGAGGGTGGGAGGGGCTGGGTGGTGTCCCCAGTGCCAGGGGGGGCTCGGGGACGTGTCCCAGCCCAGCTGCCCTGTGCAGGTACGAGCGCCTGGAGGAGCAGCTGAACGACCTGACGGAGCTGCACCAGAACGAGATGACCAACCTGAAGCAGGAGCTGGCCAGCATGGAGGAGAAGGTGGCCTACCAGTCCTACGAGAGGGCTCGGGACATCCAGGTAGGGCTATGGGAGGGCTCAGCCCCGCTCTGCTCCCTCCAGCCAGGGGTGAGGGACAGAGCCTGGGCTGGGAAGGAGGGTGGCGCAGTGGGATCCCTTCTCCCTGCACCCTCCAGGGGAGGTTCTCCCTGTGCTGCTGTCACAGCAAGAAGGTGACTAAACCATGTCCCCAAAACCAGGGAATCCCAGGCTGGTGTGGGCTGGAAGGAACATTAGAAATCACCCGTGGCAGGGCTGAGACACCTTCCACTGTCACAGGGAGGAGGCAGCCACAGCTTCTCTGGGAATTCCATCCCAGGTCATCCCCACCCTCACAGGGAGGAATTCCTTCCCGACATCCCCTCTGTCCCTGCCCTCCATTCCCCCTTGTCCTGTCACACCACGGCACAGTGAGTCCCCTGTGTGTGACCACGGGCTGTGACAAGCCACACATGGGCCAGCACAGCCCCCTTTGAGCCATCCCCCAGCAGAAACCAGAACAAAACTCCCCAACAGCAGCAGCAAACCAGGGAGAGGCACCCAAATCCCTCAGGGGGGACATCCCTGGAGCCACTGCCACCACTGTCCCCTGTGATGGTGTTCACAGGGGTCCCAGGATGAGGGAAGAGACGAGGATCTGACTCCATGTTTCAGAAGGCTTGATTT
>JAWMRF010000109.1:3646731-3659028 GCA_035221435.1 Sphenopsis melanotis | reverse complement strand
AGGAAAGGAAAGGAAAGGAAAGGAAAGGAAAGGAAAGGAAAGGAAAGGAAAGGAAAGGAAAGGAAAGGAAGAAAGAAGGAAGGAAAGGAGGGAAGAAGGAAGGAAAGGAGGGAAGGAGGGAGGGAAGCTCAGCCCCCTCCCCAAAATGCACCCCCTCAGGGCAGCCCTGCGGGGTGGGAGTTGGGCTCAGCTCAGCTTCACCCCGACGGCCACAGCTCGCCGGTAGAGCTCGGTGCCGCCGTCACATCCCGCCAGCGACGCGCCGCTCTCGGCCAAGGGGCTGCGGCAGTGGGTGACAGTCCAGCGGCGCAGCCGCCGCCCTTCCTCCCGCTCCTCCTCCTCCTCCAGCCGCAGGAGGCTCTCGGCGGAGGCGCAGCCCCGCATGGCCGCCCCGGGGGCGCGGCGGGCGGGCAGCTCCAGCTGCTCGAAGGACTCTGTGGACAGGATGCTGTCCTCGCTGACGGCGCTGGCGGGCCGGGCGCGGGGGCCCTGCGGCAGCGACACCTCCCCGAAACCCCCGAAGCCGCTCCCGGGGGGGGTCCCGGGGGGCTCGGCGCCGCCTCCCGGAGAGGAGAATTTGCCGTTGTGTTTGAGGATTCCTTTCCTGCGGGCCGGCAGCCCCTGCGGGGCCGGGTCGGGCTCGGCGAACACGGGCCCGTCCAGGTCCAAGCTCCCCGCGTCCAGAACATCCCCGGACTCGCAGCACTCCAGGGACGAGTAATAGCCCGACTCCCTGGCCGAGGGCTTCTTCAGGATGCCCTTCCTGGGCGCTGCTGCCGCTGTTCCGGGGGGCTGCAGGAGCCGGGACAGCCCCGTGGGAGGGGGACCCTCCCCACCCTCCCCGGGCGGGGGGCCGGGCACCTTCTGCTCCACAGAGTTCCTCTTCTTCAGGATGCCCTTGGGCCGCTTGAGGACGGACTTGGAGGGGTTCTCGGGGCCCGGGGGCGCCTCCTGAAGGGCGTGCGAGATGTCGTTCTCCTTCTTGGATTTCTTGAGGGAGCGCTGGCGCTCCAGGGCCGCGCCGGGCAGGTGCTGCTTGAGGAAGCAGCGCACCTTGGAGCCGTTCTCCAGCAGCGGCCGGGAGGAGCGGCGCAGCCACTCGGCCACCGTGGCCAGCGGCGATTCGCTGTCCCGCAGCAGCTCCTCCTGCTCGCCCAGGGGCGTTTTGTAGCCCCAGTTGACCCACCAGTGCGTGGCGATGTCCTCGATGGTGGCGCGGCGCTCGGGGTTCACCATCAGCATCCAGCGGATCAGCCCGCAGGCGTCTGGGGAGGGACAGGAGGGGACATGGGGAGGGACAGGTCAGGAACAGAAGGGGACACGGGGAGGGACAGGAGGGGACATGGGGAGGGACAGGTCAGGAACAGGAGGGGACACAGGGAAGGGAGGCACTCAGGAGGATAGAGGTGTCCCTACCTGAGAGCTTCGTGGGCTCCCGGTAGTCCCCACTGGTGATCTGCTTGACCAGAGTTTTGTAGTCGTGGCCATCAAAGGGCATGGTGCCGTGGACCAGGATGTAGAGGAGGACACCCAGGGACCAGCTGTCCACCTGAGAAAGGGACACAGGAGCCTGGAGGGGACAGCAGGACCGGGCTGTCCTGGTCCCCACCCCACCAAGGTCTCATCAGGACTCTCAGCAGCCCCAGGAAGGGATAGAGTGTGGGGCAGCACACCCAGCAACCCCACAGTGCCCAGGCTCAGGGATCCTGTCACCCCAAAATCCACTGGGAAAACCCCCAGAGCCATTCCCACACCCGCAGGGAGGCAGAACCCACCTCGGGGCCCTTGTAGGGGCGCCCGTTGATGATCTCGGGGGACGCGTACAGGGGGCTGCCACAGTAGGTCTGCAGGAGCTTGTCCTGCTGGAACACGTTGGACAGCCCGAAATCTGCGATCTGGGGGGGCAAACACAGCTGTCAGCCAGCAGCAAAGACCCCTTCCCCAAAGACCCCTTGCCCAAAGTTCCCTTTCCCAAGTTCCCCTTTCCCAAAGCCCCCTTTCCTAAAGTCTCCTTTCCCAAAGCCCCCTTCCCCAAAGACCCTTTCCCAAGTTCCCCTTCCCCAAGTTCCTCTTTGCCAAAATCTCCTTTCCCAAAGTTCCCTTTCCCAAAGTTCCCCTCTCCCAAATGCCCCTTTCCCAAGTTCCTTTTTCCTAAAACCCCTTTTCCTAAAGTCCCCTTTCCCAAGTTCCCCTTTCCCAAAGTCCCCTTTCCTAAAGTCTCCTTCCCCAAAGTCCTCTTTCCAAAGTTCCCCTTTCCCAAAGACCCTTTTCCCAAATTCCCCTTTCCCAAACTTCCCTTTCCCAAAGCCCGCTTTCCCAAAGTCCCCTTTCCCAAAATCTCCTTTCCCAAGTTCCCCAAGGCTGAAAGTTCTCCTGGATCTCTCCAGGGATAACCCTGCTCCAAACCAGGGCTGCCCTTGGCTCTGAATCCCCTCAGCCTGGTTCTCCACCCTGAGCTCCCTCCTGCTGCTCTCTGCCTCCCAAAAACGTCGCTCCAGGAGCTGCCCTGCAGTGCTGGCAGCTGGAGCAGAGCAGGAAGGTGAGGCTGGAAACGCTTCCAGGCTCTCCTCCAGGTGAGCAGAGCAGGAAGGTGAGGCTGGAAACGATTCCAGGCTCTCCCCCAGGTGAGCAGAGCAGGAAGGTGAGGCTGGAAACGCTTCCAGGCTCTCCTGCAGCTCATTCCCAGCCACCCCAGGCTGCAGCAGTCCCCACCTCGCCCAGGTGCTCATTATCCTCATTAGAGCTGTCACCTCCCAGCCAGCAGGAGCTTCCCTGGCTGCCCTCGAGCTCCCAATTACTAAATTATCCCTGCTGGAGATAAACCCCGTTATCAGTGACCGCAGGGATGCCCAGGCCAGGCTGTGCCCTTCCTCCCTGGCAGAAATCACCACTGGGGGAGCTGGGATTTCCTGCCTGGCACACACAGAAAGCAGGAAAATCGTCCTTCTCATCCAGCCAGGGCTGATCTGGGCACTCAGAATTTGAGAATTTGCCCTTCTCATCCAGCCAGTGCTGATCTGGGCACTCAGAATTTGCCCTTCTCATCCAGCTGATTTGGGCACTCAGAATTTGCCCTTCTCATCCAGCCAGTGCTGATCTGGGCACTCAGAATTTGCCCTTCTTTGCCAGTGCTGATCTGGGCATTCAGAATTTTCCCTTCTCATCCAGCCAGCGCTGATCTGGGTGCTCAGACTTTGCCCTCTTATCAGCAGATAAGATCTGCTAAAGCCAATATCTGTTATGGCTCTGCCAGGCTCTGCCAGCTCTCCACAGCGTTCCAGGGGTGCCAGAGCTCAGTGCCCCGAGGGGACTGAGGCCCTGTGGGCACCTCCAGGCTGGGCAGCTCCCCCTGGGTGCCACCCCAGGCCCCTCACCTTGATGTTCCCGTTGGCATCCAGCAGGATGTTCTCCAGCTTCAGGTCCCGGTGCACGATCCCGTTCTGCAGGAAGAGAAGGGGTTAATTCGGGCAGGGTTGGAGGCAGGGAAAGTCCTGCACACCTGGAGGTCACTGCCGGGCAGGGCAGGGCAAACAGGAGCCACAAACAGCCCGGGTGTGGCCCTGGCATGGGTGGCACCAGCCTGGGTGGCACCAGCTGGGCAGCGGGAGCAGGGAGGTGCCTGTGCCTCCTCCATTGTCCCCAGCTGTGGCAGCACGCGGTGCCAGCCCCACCTGGGCACAGCTCCTGCTTGGGCAGGGCTTGCTGTGCCCAGAGGAGCGAGTCCCCAGTCTGGTTTGGGGTCAGGAGCTGCCCTGACACCCCCTGTTCCCACCGAGGGCTGGGGCACAGCCTTGGAGCGTCCTACAGGGAGACCCTCGGGCTGGAGGGTCCTGCCAGGGCTTCATCTGCAGCTCCAGGGAGGGTCCTGCCAGGGCATCACCCATACAAAGGGAGGGTCCTGCCAGGGCATCACCCACAGCCCCAAGGAGGGTCCTGTCAGGGCTGCATCCATACCCTGGGTAGGGTCCTGCCAGGGCATCACCCACAGCCTCAGGAGGGTCCTGCCAGGGCTCCAGGGAGGGTCCTGCCAGGGCATCACTCTCACCCTGAGGAGGGTCCTGCCAGGGCATCACTCTCACCCTGAGGAGGGCTCTGCCAGGGCTCAATCCACACCTGGGGAGGGTCCTGCAGCTTCACACTCCCGTCAGGACCAGGACAGGTGACCCGACCAGGACAGGTGACCCAGGCTTGGCTTCCAGCCCCGAGGGCAGCTCTGGGCGTCTCCGTCTGCTCGGGAGGGAGGGGAGGTGACAATGCCAGGCCGGGGTGGGAGGGGAGGGGAGGTGACAATGCCAGGCCGGGGTGGGAGGGGAGGTGACAATGCCAGGCCGGGTTAGTCACCCTCACGGCGCGGCAGCCGGGCCAGGAGCTCCCCAAAGCTGCCCGGGCACCGCCACACCCCTGGGGCTCGAGGTAGGCTCAGCCCTGGTGTGGGGAAGCTGGAGAGCCACGAGCTGCTCTCAGCTCCCGTGGGGCTGCAGGGAGGAGAGCTGGGGAGCGCTTCCAGCCAGGAAACCATCGGGAAACCATCGGGAGGAGGGCTCAGGAGCCCATCCCACAGGGAAACCATCGGGAAACCACTGGGAGGAGGGAGGAGGGCTCGGGAGCTCGTCCCACCATGAAAACATCAGGAAGAGCACTCAGGAGCCCATCCAGCCACTCTCCCACCAGGGATCCATCAGGAGGAGTGCTGGGGAGCCCGTCCAGCCAGAAAACCATGGGCAATCCATCGGGAGGAGCACCCAGGAGCCCATCCTGCTGGGAAACCATTGGGAGGAGGATTCAGGAGCCCATCCAGCCCAGAATCTATTGGGAAACCATTGGGAGGGGCACTCAGGAGCCCATCCAGCCACTCTCCCAATAGGAATCCATTGGGAGGAGGGCTCAGGAGCCCATCCAGCCCAAAATCCATTGGGAGGAGCACCCAGGAGCCCATCCCGCTGGGAAACCATTGGGAGGAGGGTTCAGGAGCCCATCCAGCCCAGAATCTATTGGAAAACCATTGGGAGGAGCACTCAGGAGCCCATCCAGCCAGGAAACCAACAGGAATCCATCGGGAGGAGGGCTCAGGAGCCCATCCCGCTGGAAAACCATTGGGAGGAGAATCCAGGAGCCCATCCAGCCTGGAAAACCATCAGGAAGAGCACTCAGGAGCCCATCCAGCCAGGAAACCAACAGGAAACCATTGGGAAGAGCACTCGGGAGCCCATCCAGCCACTCTTCCCCTGGGAAACCCCCGGGAAGCCTTGGGCAGGGCGGTGCCACCCACCCTGTGCCATTAGTGCCACCCACCCTGTGGCAGTGGTGTCACTACCCTGTGGCAGCAGTGACACCCACCCTGTGCCATTAGTGCCACTACCCTGTGCTATTAGTGCCCCCCACCTTGTGCCAGCGGTGTCACCCACCCTGTGGCAGCGGTGCCACCCACCCTGTGGCAGCGGTGCCCCCCACCCTGTGACATTGGTGCCACCCACCTTGTGGCAGTAGTAGACAGCAGACACGACCTGGCGGAAGAAGTGCCGCGCCTCCTGCTCCGAGAGCCGCTGCCTCTCGCTGATGTACTCGTACAGGTCGCCCTTGCTGGCGTATTCCATCACGATGACGATCTTGGCGCTGTTCTCAAACACTGTGGGGTGCAGGAAAGGGTTAAAAGGGATCCTCAAACCTCGTTAGGAGATTCCTGTTAATGAGCAGGTGGAGTTTTGATTGACCCTAACCCCAATCCCTGCCCTCAGTCTTGGGTTAAACGGGGACCTGCAGGTCAGGGCGGGCCACCAGAGCTGTCACCCACCCTCAGCCCCCAGTGCCACCAGAGCTGTCACCCACCCACAGCCCCCCGGGCCCCCAGAGCTGTCACCCACAGCCCCCAGTGCCACCAGAGCTGTCACCCACCCACAGCCCCCAGGGCCACCACGGCTGCTGGCTCAGTAGCTCTACCACCACCAAGGCTGTGCCACCACTGAGGCTGTGCTATCAGCAACTTTGCCACCACCAAGGCTTGTCACCACCAGCTGTGCCACCAACGAGGCTGTGTCACCACCAGCTGTGCCACCACCAAGGCTGTGTCCCCACAGAGGCTGCGCCACCACCGAGGCTCTGCCACCACCGAGGCTCTGTGCCACCACTGAGGCTCTGCCACCACTGGTTCTGCGCCACCAGAGGTGACTCAGGCGTGCTGTCTTTGCTGGAACCCCCGCCAAGGGGAAGGTGACAGCACCGGCCCAGCCGTGACCTTCCTGCCCACTCCCATCGCTGCCAAAAAAGGCTCTGCTGGAACCAGGAGCGATTTTTTGTTTTTTTTTCCTGTTTTTAGCGAGGCAGCCTCGGTGGTTTTGAATTCCAGGCGCCGCTGTGAGTCAGCCCTGCAAACAGCGCGGAGGAGCTGCCAGCCCTGCTCGCCTTTGTTTGCAGCACAAAAGGGCCCTGGATCCCTCACAAACACCGGGAGCAGGAGCAGAGCCAGCCCCAGGAAAGGCTCAGCCCAAGGACTGGGTCTGCTAAGCCTGACCCAGGGCTGGATTTAGGCCGAGTCTGGTTCTGGTTCAATTTCCCTCGGGTTACCCCAAGCCCAGCCCTGGCCATAAAGCCGAGCCCGGCAGCACCAGGAGCTCTCCCAGCAGCTGTGGTTTGGTTTTCTGTGCCCCGGGGAGGGAACGAGGACTGAGATTAAATTAAACCCTGCCTCGGGCTCAGAGCAGAGCCACGGAGATGCTGAAATCTCCGGGATGAGGCCACACTCAGCCCCTGCTCAGCCCCAAAAATCCACATTTGTGAGCAGGGAGCAGGGGATAAATGTGGATTTTGGAAGCCACCAAGATCCACATTTGTGAGCAAAGATCAGGAGTTAAATGTAGATTTTGGAATCCACCAAAATCCATATTTGTGAGCAGGGATCAGGGGCTAAATGTGGATTTTGGGAGCCACCCTGGGGCAGTGGAAGGAGGTTGAGCAGGGAGCAGGGGCTGAGTGTCCAAAATCCACATTTGCAGCTGGATTCCCTGTCTGGGAAGGAGGGGATAGGACAGGAAGGGCGATTTCTGGAGCAGGTATTTCCCCTCGCTGGGGAAAACACAGAAAACACAGCCCGGGAGCAGCTGCATTGCCTGGGAGTGGCCAGGAACGGGAGCCAGGTGCTGGAAGGGAGGAGAGGGCTGGGCTAAACCCACCCAAACCGAGCCAAACCCACCCAAGCCGAGCCAAACCCACCCAAACCGAGCCAAACCCACCCAAACCGAGCCAAACCGGGCCAAACCCACCCCAAGAGCCCCCAAGGGAGGAGAGGGCTGGGCTAAACCCACCCAAACCGAGCCAAACCACCCAAGCCAAGCTAAACCCACCCAAACTGAGCTAAACCCACCCAAACTGAGCCAAACCCACCCAAGCCGAGCCAAACCCACCCAAACTGAGCTAAACCCACCCAAACCGAGCTAAACACACCCAAACCGAGCCAAACTGGGCCAAACCCACCCCAAGAGCCCCCAAGGAGCCAAATCGAGCTAAACCCACCCAAATCGAGCCAAACCCACCCAAACCGAGCCAAACCCACCCAAGCCAAGCCAAACCGGGCCAAACCCACGCCAAGAACCCCCCCGGGGTACCCAGCCCATTCCGGATGCTCGGATCATGGCAAAGGGAAGGGAGAGGAGGCCTCACCTTCATGCACGGCGATGATGTGGGGGTGGTTGAGCGAGGACATGATCTCAATCTCCCTCCGGATGTGGACAAGGTCCTGCTCATCCCTGATTTTGTCCTTGCGGATGGATTTGATGGCCACCTGTGGGGCAGGAGGGCAGAGGGGGCCGTGAGCTCCCCAAGGAAGGAATTCCTCCCTGCCCTGTTCTGGGGAAGGGCTCACAAACAGCGTCCCCATGGAGCAGGGCAGCTCCGTGGAAAAAACAGCGCCCAGAAAAGCGAATTTTATCCATTTGGGGTTTGTTCTGCCCAAATCCTGCTGCTGAACACGGGGGAGAAGCTGCCCCTGAGGGACACCTGTGACAGCTCCTCAGTTTTGGGGCTCCTCCCAGGTAGCACAGCCCCGATTTTTGGGAGACCAAGCCTCCCCCCAGGAAGCCCAGCTCTGATTTTTGGGGGCTCCCCAAGCCTCATCCCACAGGTAGCACAGCCGTGACTTTTGGGGTTCCCTGACCCTCCATCAGGTAGCACAGCCCTGATTTTTGGAGGCTCCTGAACCTTCTCCCAGGTAGCCCTGGTCTTAATTTTTGGGGCACCCCAAGATTCCTCCATCAGGCAGCACAGCCCTGATTTTTGGGGGCTGCCCAAGCCTCCTCTCAGGTAGCACAGCCCTGACTTTTGGGGTTCCCTGGCCCTCCATCAGGTAACACAACCCTGATTTTTGGGGCTCCCCAAGATTCCTCTATCAGGTAACACAGCCCTGATTTTTGGGGCTCCCCAGGACTCCTCCATCAGCCAGATCTGCTCCTGATTTTTGGGGCTCCCTGACCCTCCTCCATCAGGTAGCACAGTCCTGGTTTTTGGGGCTCCCTGAGCCTCCTCCCAGGCAGACCCGCTCCTGATTTTTGGGGCTCCCCAAAATACCTTTATCAGGCAGCCCAACCCTGATTTTTGGGGCTCTCTGAGCCTCCTCTCAGGTAGCCCTGCTCCTGATTTTTGGGGTTCCCTGCCCCTCCATCAGGTAATACAACTCTGATTTTTGGGGATTCCCCAAGACTCCTCCTGGGTAGCCCAGCCCTGACTTTTGGGGCTCCCCAAGATTCCTTTATCAGGTAACACAACCCTGATTTTTGGGGCTCCCTGAGCCTCCTCCATCAGGTAACATAGCCCTGATTTGAGGCTCCCCAAGACTCCTCCCAGGTAGCCCTGCTCTGATTTTTAGGGCTCTCCAAGACTCCTCCATCAGGCAGACCTGCTCCTGATTTTTGGGGTTCCCTGACCTCTATTAGGCAGCACAGCCCTGATTTTGGGGGCTCTCTGAGCCTCCTCTCAGGTAGCACAGCCCTGGTTTTTGGGGGCTCCTGAACCTTCTCCCAGGCCACCCTAGTCCTGATTTTTGGGGCTCCCCAAAATTCCTCCCTCAGGCATCACAACCCCGATTTTTGGGAGCCCAAGCCTCTTCCCAGGGAGCCCATCCTGGATTTTTGGGGCTCCCCGAGCCTCCTCCATCAGCTCCCACAGCCCCACTCCTGATTTCTGAGCTTGGCAGGGATCGTGTCCTGCCTCAGGAATGTGCCCGGCACGCAGAACTCGGGAGATAACAACAACAACAACCACGACAACAGCAGCAGCCAATTCCTGACGTCAGGAAAAGGAATAAAACCCCACACCTCGCGTTCTTTAAGCCTCTGAACCACTTTATTTCTATGAGCAAGAGAAAGTTTGGGTGATAAAGCAGATCCCGCTCGGAAGGGGGTGGGAGACCCGGAGTTTTCCAGTTTTTCTTTTGCGTTTTCAACTTTTCCTCCACGAGAAGATTGAAAAGGGAGGAGAAAGAGGGGTAAGAACAGCCGCCTTCTCTAATCCCCTTTCAAAGGGGCTGCGGGCACACAAAGCGCTCCCAGGGCTGAATTTACAACTGAATCCAGCAGAACCTTTTCATTTTTTTTTCTCTTTTTTTTTTTTCTTTTTTTTTTTTTTTCCCTCCTTTTCCCCTCCCAGACAAGAATGCGGAACAGTTTTAATCCCGTCAAGGGACCCTCGCTCCGGTCTCCCAGCAACGGGAGAGGGGCCCGGAGCCCCCCGAGGGGTGGGAGGGATGCTCGGCCCTGGCCCTGCGATTTAGGAGCCCTGCAAACCTCGATTTAGGAGCCCTGCAAACCTCGCTCCCCAAAGCCCGGCCCAGCAGGCAGCTGGGTTTAGCTAAGCCAGGCCTGCGGCACCCGCAGCAGGTGCTGAACCAGCGAGGTCTCGACGAGGCTTCTCTGAAAGGGGGCTCAGGTGGGCACCTGAAGTCCTTTTTTGACCCCAAATCCCATTTTTGTGGCCCCAAATCTCATTCTTGTGGCTCCAAACCTGATTTCTGTGGCCCCAAACTCCATTCCTGTGGCCCCAAATCCCATTTTTTCTGGCCCCAAACCCCACTTCTGTACCCCCAAATCCCATTTGTGTAGCCCCAAACCCCATCTTTGTAGCCCAAAATCCCATTTTTCTTGCCCCAAACCCCATTTTTCTTGATCCAAATGCCATTTTTCTTGCCCCAAACCCCAGTCTTGTAGCCCCAAACCCCATTTTCCTGGCCCCAAATCAAATCCCATTCCTGTACCCCCAAACCCCATTTCTGCAGCCCCAAATCCCATTTTTCTGGCCCCAAATCCCTTTTTCCTGGCCCCAAATCAAATCCCATTTCTGTACCCCTAAATCCCATTCTTGTAGCCTCAAATGCCATTTTTGATGCCCCAAACTCCATTTTTTCTGGCCCCAAACCCCATTCCTGTACCCCCAAACCCCATTTTCCTGGCCCCAAATAAAATCCCATCTCTGTAGCCCCAAATCCCATTTTTCTGGCCCCAAACCCTCAGCCAGCCCCAGCCAGGGCAGGAATTGCTCCTGCAGGATCCAGCGGACTCTGCCCAGGAGAAGTTCAACAACCCCGGCCCCAGTTCCTCGCCAAAGCAATTCTGGAAGCGTTTAACGTTTCTGGGAAACCCAGCCAGGTTTTATTTCCCCCTGACCTTTGTTTTGCAGGTTAAATTTTAACAATATTTGCGCTGCTGCCCCAGTTCCCTGAGCCTTGCAGATCCTTCCTGCAGCCACTCAACCTCCCAAATTCCGGCTGCCTCCTGCAAAGCCCGGCACCCAGCCCACAGCCAAAATTCTGGGGCATTTTGGGGCATTTTAGAGCATTTTGGGGCATTTTAGAGCATTTCCTTGCTGCCTCCTCCAAAGCCTGACACTCAGCCCAGCAGCCAAAATTCTGGGGCATTTTTGGGGCATTTTAGAGCATTTTAGAGCATTTTGGGGCATTTTGGGGCACTTCTTTGCTGCTTCCTGCAAAGCCTCACACCCAGCCCACAGCCAAAATTCTGGGGCATTTTGGAGTATTTTGGGGCATTTCCTTGCTGCCTCCTACAAAGCCTGGCACCCTGCCCAGCAGCCAAAATTTCGGGGCATTTTGGGGCATTTTGGAGTATTTTAGAGCATTTTGGGGCATTTTAGAGCATTTCCTTGCTGCTTCCTGCAAAGCCTGACACTCAGCCCAGCAGCCAAAATTTTGGGGCATTTTGGAGCATTTTGGAGCATTTTAGGGCATTTCCTTGCTGCCCCAGCCTCTCACAGCCCCGAAATTCTGAGTCAGGGCTCAGGGCAAGAACCACAATCCATAAAAAAGATGAAGCAGCTCCAGGAGCTGCCCCTGGCTGGATCCAGCACCATCCCAACATTGTGACCTCCGGGCAGCTGGAGCTGTCCCATCCTCCCCCAGGGGTGCCAAGCAGGGATTTGTTCCCAAATTTTCCCTGCCCAAAGGGGTTTGGGAGCAGAGGGAGGAGAAAAAGGCCACCCTGGAGCTGGGGACAGGCAGGGCCACGGGGGAAACAGCCCAGAAATCCCCCTGGAGCTCCCAAGTCAAAAAAAGGCTTTGAATTCCAAATTTTTTGGGTTTTTTAGGGGGCAGAACAGGTATTTTCAGCAGCTGCTGAAAGATGCATGAAGCTCCAACTCCAGGCAGTGCTTCAGAAGTTGTTCCAGACTGCAAGGGCAGCGTTTGGGGAAATTGGGATTTAAATCGGCATTTAAATTGGGATTTAAATCGGGATTTAAATCGGGATTTAAATCCAGCCTGGAACGGAGCAGGGTTGGCCCCTTCCCGCAGATCAAAGGAGGCTCTGGAATATTCCAGGTGCTGCTTTCCGGGGCCCCGAGTGGCGTTGGTGACACCGGGAAGGTCCCACGGGAGGTCCCCGGGTGTGTTTGGCTTGGCTGAGGGCCAGGGATGGGGAACCGGGCTGGGAAAAACTCCGGCATGGGAGGGAAAAAAGAGCCCCGAGGCTGCTCTGCAAACAGGTGGGGGAAAGGGAAGGGGGAAAAAAAGGGAAGGAAAAAAGATAAAAGGTAAGGAGAAGAAGAAAAGGGAGGAAGAAGAAGAAAAAGGGGAAGGGGAGAAGAAAAAGGGGAAAGTGAAAAAAAAAAAAAACAGGGGAAAGTGAAAAAAGGGGAAAGTTTAAAAAAGGGAAAGTTAAAAAAGGAAATTAAAAAAGGGGGAAAGTAAAAGAAAAAGGGGGAAAGTAAAAGAAAAAGGGGGAAAGTAAAAGAAAAAGGGGGAAAGTAAAGGAAAAAGGGGGAAAGTAAAGGAAAAAGGGGGAAAGTAAAGGAAAAAGGGGGAAA
>JAWMRF010000109.1:3593654-3606384 GCA_035221435.1 Sphenopsis melanotis | reverse complement strand
CCCTGGGTGTCACACAGTGCCCTGGGTGTCACACACAGCTCTGGGTGTCACACACAGCCCTGGGTGTCACAC
This sequence comes from Sphenopsis melanotis, assembly GCA_035221435.1. Lineage (NCBI taxonomy): Eukaryota > Metazoa > Chordata > Aves > Passeriformes > Thraupidae > Sphenopsis > Sphenopsis melanotis. The sequence continues at coordinate 3,606,312 of JAWMRF010000109.1, read as the reverse complement.
ACAGAGCCCTGGGTGTCACACAGAGCTCTGGGTGTCACACACAGCCCTGGGTGTCACACAGAGCTCTGGGTGTCACACACAGCCTGGGTGTCACACAGAGCCCTGGGTGTCACACACAGCCTGGGTGTCACACACAGCCTGGGTGTCACACACAGCCCTGGGTGTCACACCATAACTGTGCATGTCACACACAGCTCTGGGTGTCACACACAGCCTGGGTGTCACACACAGCCTGGACATCACACCTGCATCACACCCTGCACCCACGTCACCCCTGTCCCCACCTTTGCTGCTCTTCCCCAAGCCCTGCAGAGCCAAGGATGCCAATCCCCATCAGACACGGGTGACAGACGAGCTGCTCACCCTGTGTCACCAAGGATGGCCTCTCAGCCCTGCTGCAAAGCCACCATGTCCCCGCTGGGTCACTGGGCCTCAGTTTTGAGCCCCTCACCTGCTCCTAGAGGAACCAGGGCTGGTTCAGCTCCTGCTCCCACTGAAGGCTTTACCCCACTCCCAGGGCACCTCAGGGGTGCTGCCCTGGGACAGGCTGAGGTGACCAGAGGAGATGGATCCTTCTAGAACATCCCTTCCCTCCATGGGGGCTCGGATTTGATTCTCCTCCTGCACCATATGGGAAGCACTGCCCCACTCCTCGAGGTGTCTCCCAGCCAGCCTGGTGGTTCTGAGATAAGAAATGAGAGTCAGCAAGTCCAGCAGGACTCCCACATTTGGAAAGAACTCGGGGAAAAAGAGTTTTGGCAGCAGCAGAACTGAGGACGCGCAAATTTGTGTCTCCTGGACAGTTTATTTTTTTTTTTTTTTTTTTTTTTTTTTTGTGGAATATCCACGTCTGGAAAGAAGAAGCTAAACGTTGGATTTCCCCCACAGAATTTGCATCCCCTCCCATCCTCCTCGCCAGCCCTGCTGTGCCCTCTGTGCTCCCACTCCCCACACTCTCTGGAGATGCATTTTGTGCTTTCCCTGCCTCGATTTCCCCCTGCCCTTCCCCACTCCTGCACATCCCCCAGATTTCGGTACTAATCACAACAACTCTGCTGACAGACAGGGCGGCGTGTGCAGGGAAGGCGAGGATTAATATAGCCGAGGATATAAGAAATTAATTACTTTCAGGCAGACAATGTTGGCACCTCCAGTCAGCCTGATTTATTTCCATGGCTGCTCTATTTTTGGCCAACCCAGAATGTTTGACTAAATATACGACAACAACGAGCTAGAATGGGTGGGGGAGCCGCAGCTAAATCCACAACCCGGAGAGGCTGAAACCCGCCCGGCTGCCGGTCCCGGTGTCTCGGGCTGCCCCGGGAGGAGCAGGAGGAGCCGCAGGAGGGAGCTGGACCGGAGAGCGAGGCGGGGATCGCTCTGTGCGCGTTTGTTTGTGCTCTCCGAGCGCGGCTCCTGCCCGGGCCGGCGGGGCCGAGCGGGCTCCTGCTCCCGGGGCTGCGGCGGGGAGGAGCCAGCGCCGCACGGAGCCGAGCGCCGGCAGCGCTCCCGCACCGCGCCGGGTCCCGCACCGCGCCCGGCTGCCCGGGCTCCGCTACCGGTACCGGCACTGCTCCAATTCACCCGGCACCGGCACTGCTCCAATTCACCCGGCACCGGCACCGCTCCGACCGCCCGGGCTCCGCCACCGGCACCGGCACCGCTCCAATTCACCCGGCACCGGCACCGCTCCAATTCACCCGGCACCGGCATCGACTCCGCTTCAACTCCCCCCTGCTCGGCACCGGCACCGCTCCCACTCCACCGGCACCAGGACCGCTCCAACCCTTTTCCTGCTCCGGCACCAGTACCGGCACCTCTTCAGCTCCCCCGTGCTCCGGACCGCTCCAAGCCTCTCCTGCTCCGGTACCGGCTCCAGCATCCGCCTCGCTCCGGTGCCGGTCCCGCTCCAGCCGCGCTCCGGTGCCGGCCCCGCTCCGCTCGCAGCCCGGCCCCGTTCCCGGAGCGGCCCCGCGGCTCCCGCAGCACCGCCCCTGCTGTGCCCCGCAGGAAGGAGGAAGGGACACGGCAGGAGGGAGGGAGAGCGACCTGCTCGGCGCCCGGTGAGTGCCGGGGTGACCCCGCCGCGGGCCGGGGACCCTGCTCGCCCCTCCAGATCCTCCGGGAACCCTGCCTGTCCCCCCAGCCCCTCCGGGATCCTGCTCGTCCTTCCAGCCCCTCCGGGGTCCTGCCCGTCCCCCCAAATCCTCCGGGGAACCTGCTCGCCCCCCAGCCCCTCCAGGAACCCTGCTCGTCCTCCCAGATCCTCCAGGGACCTTGCTCGCCCCTCCGGGGGTCCTCCTCGCCCCCCCAGCCCCTCCAGGGGCCACGGCCGCTGCCTTTGGGGCTGACGGGGCACAAAGTGCGAGGGGAAGGGAGAGCTGGAGTTGGAGGTACGGAGAGGGAGGGCTCAGCCCGGTACGGATTTGTACCCTGGTGCTCCCTGGTGAGGGAATTCCTGCGCGTGTTCGGTCCTAAATCTGTTCCAGGGAGGGCAGGTCAAGCCCAGTATTGGATTGCGATGGGCATCCCTGGGTGGGTCGCGCTGTGAGGGGCCTGAGGGGACCCTTTCAATGTGGAAGTGACGCCCAGGGTCTGTGGGGTGGGAGGGAGCCCTGCCCCGGGCTGGCAGCTCCAGTTTTTGGCGGCTGTCACCATCAGCTGCATCTCTCCAGCAGCGCTGCCTGTTGCTGTGACAAGTTCCCGGGGGTGTGCCCCAGAATGTGTCCCCCTCTTTGTCCCCAGACAGCCCCTTGAGAGCTGCCCTCCGTGCCAGGGCAGCCTAAAAAGCTTTAACAGCCTCGTCTCTCGGTGAAAACAACCTGGGCTGAGCGTGTTGGCACAATGGTGGCATCAGCTCTGAGAGGAAGAAAGAATCAGGGTCAGGCCTGGGGCTGCTGGCGCTGGGTTTTGTGCTGTGCATCAAGATGTGATGTGTGCTGGGCTTGGAGATGGTGCCTGAAGGGGGAAAAGCTTTGAACAAGCATCAGGCAGAAAGTTGGAGCCTCTGGATGAGGTTTGTGAAAGGGCAGGAGCCGTCAAACAGGGCCCTGCAAGGAACTGGGATTAATTAATTCCCTCCTTGGTGGTGTGGGGCAGATTTGGGGTGTGGATCTGGGATGTGGTCAGTGCAAGCAGAGTCCTGTTCTCCAGCCTCACCAGGCTGTGACAGCGCCCGTGGGGCAGGGGAGAGGTCGGGAAAAGCAGTTCCCATGATCCTGAAGAGATTCCCTCCAGGAATCTGGCCACTGGGTAATGGACACGGTGTCAGCAGGCACACACAGAAATCTCAGTGCATTTGTGGTGTGGAGCATCCTTTCCTCCCTAGGAGAAGGTGGGAGAGGATGTCCAAGAGTCCCAGGAGGAAGAGGCAGGAATAGGAGAGCACCTGGCTCACCCCATCCATGGAACTTCTCAGTGTGTGAGGCACCCAGCTCAGAGTTTGCTGATTTCCAGGCTCTCTGTGACACCAGAAGATTTCTGAGCAAGTTTTGGTGTCCATGCTCCAGGCAGGGCTCACAGATTTGTTCCCAAGTTCCCAAGGCTTACTCACTCACACTGGAAAATATCAGTACCACGTCCAAATGGGAGCAGTTCATAAATGAGTAGTGGAACAACCTCGCCAGAAATCCTGGGAGTTCCTCCTCTCTCATCCTGCTGGGACAGAGAGCAAGAGAGAAAAAATTACAACTAATCAGGGCTCTGGAGATCTCCCCCTGTGCATGGCCTTGCCAGGGATTCTGCCTGGCCTTGGCCACGTCACTGCCGTGTCCCCACGGCTGAGTTCCCCCATCTGGCAACTCCTGACCTTGCTTTGTTCTCAGGGCTTTGCTCCCTGAGCTCTGCAGAGCTCTGGGGATGCTGGCAGGGATGGGAAGCACTGAATCCTCATCTCCATCTCCCTTTCACTGAGGCAGCTCTTTGTGGAGCCCTGAATGGGCCCTTCAGAGAGGCTGTGCTGGTGGCAGAGTGACAGAGGGCAGGGATGCTGTCACACATTGCTGCTTACAGGTGGCTGAAGTGCAGCTGGCTGCTTTTTACTGGCTTCCAAATGAGCTGCTTTAAATCTTGAGCTGCTGCCTCTGGTGTGCATTCCTTGCCAGTGTCCCTTGTCCCCTGGGGACAGGCTGGGGTGCAGGGGGTGCTGCTGGGGACAGTCAGTGTCCCTTGTTCCCCTGGAGACAGGATGGGGTGCAGGGGGTGCTGCAGGGGACAGTTTTTGCCTTCCCTTGCTGACACTGGATGAGAGCAGCTGCATTTTGCACAGGGGTAAAACACTGAGGCAAAATGGCTCAGGGTGCTACAGGGAGCTCAGCTGAGTTTTGATCTCCCAAATCCATGAGGATCCTTCCGTTCTTCCTGTCCCACCAGCTGGTCAGGCAGAACCCTGGGTGTCCACTCACCACGTGCATTAAAATATCCACGTTGCAGTTTTCACTGAGACCATCATCCCCTCGGTCTGGCCTTCTGGGGAGAAATGAATGTTTGGTCAATGCCTGTAAACCCTGGGACGTTCCTCTGGCTTCCACAGAGCTGAGGTTTGGGCCAGGAGGGCTGAGAATCTCCAGGAAAGCTGGGATCTGTTTGTTTGCAGTCATGTCCAAGAAGAGTAAGAGCTTCCAAAAGGGCTTAGGCTCAGGAGGAGCCTCCCAGATTCTCCTTCCATCCTCAGGGAAATTGAGGCAGCTCCTTCAGGCAGCAGGACAGGGGAGCTTGGCTCAGCTCAGAGGAGATCCCGAGCCTGGAGCGGGTTCTGCTGTGTAATTCATGTGCTGACACCCCAAAAGCTCAGCTCAGCTGGGCTGGGCTGGCCTCTGTGCAGGCAGGGAAGCGATGAGAGGGCTCTGTTGGAGAAGGGCCTTTGCTGGCAGTGAACCCTGTCCAGGCAGAGCTTTGCCCTGCTGGCTTTGCTCCCCTCTAAATCCACTGGCTCCTGCTGTTTGTCCAGGAAACATGATGGCAGGAAGCTGCCTGTTGATGGATGTGGCCCAGATCCCAATCTGGTGAACAATTAACTTTGCAGAGTGCTCTGTAATCAGCCCCAGCATCTTTTGCCCTCTCCCAATCTCCCAGCCCAGCCTTCCTTCCAAGGCAGCAGCGTTTTGCCCGCAGCCAGCGCTGCTCATCTGCTGCTTGTTTGCTCAGTGGCTCCCAATCTCTGGCTCCTATCTCTTGTCTGGCTGGAAGAGAAACTGGAAACTGCTGCAGGATGATTTTGGGGGCAGGGAGCAGCACGGGAAGCCCTGGCAGAGGGCTGGGGTTCATCTGTGCTGCTGCCACTGCTGCCACCTCTCATCTGTCTGCTCGTCCTTCACCTCCCTCCCTCCACACAGCTCCTTCCAACCCCAGCCTCAGAGCTTTCCCTTTCCTCCTGCCTTTCCCTGCTCTTTTAGGGATGAGCTCCAGGCCACCACAGGATTTTCCCAGCTGGGAAATTGCCCACATCATTTCCTGATCCCTGCTGGGAATCTGGGCATTCCTTCCCACACCTGAGCAGCAGCTCTGGGTGCAGAGTGCAGCTCCAGGGAGAGGCAGGACCTGCAGGGATGCAGCTCAGGAAGCAGGAGGATGCTCCAGGGAGAGGCAGGACCTACAAAATGCAGCTCAGGAAGCAGGAGGATGCTCCAGGTGGAGGCAGAACCTGCAGGGATGCAGCTCAGGAAGCAGGAGGATGCTCCAGGGAGAGGCAGGACCTACAAAATACAGCTCAGGAAGCAGGAGGATGCTCCAGGTGGAGCAGGACTGTGGGGATGCAGCTCAGGAAGCAGGAGGATGCTCCAGGCACTCAATCCCACTGTCAGCACCAGCAATTCCACCTTTGGCTGTGGCTTTTGTTCTCATTTTCTCCATCCCTGCCACCCCTGGGTGCTGGGTGCAGAAATAACTTGGGAGTTGTTCAGAGGGGGGTGTTTGAGGTGCTGTTTGCAGGGATTGCTGCTTTTTGGGATCCAGGAGCAGCTCAGATGGGACATTTCAGGGATCTCAGCTGGGTTTGCTTCCCTTTCCTCTCCCTGTGTGGGGACAATTCCTCATTTGTCACCGTGACCCCTCCATCCCTGGGCCCTGCAGGCACTGCCACAACAAAACTCATAAATTGAGTGGTGAATTCCCAATCCAGAGCTGTCAGAGCTTGGTCCCTGTCACCTCTGCTGGGACACCTGGATCACCTGAGCTGCTGCTGAGATGCAGACGGGGGAAAATGCAGAGAGTGGGGTTGGAATCGCTGCCCTTTCCTGAGTGCCTGGGAAGGGAGAGCTCCTGTGGGCACCTGGAATGATGCTGTTAATGAAGACACTCCAATTAGTGGCATTTTCACTTCATCATTTTGTTAGCTTTACATTTTTTAGTGTTTTCTCTTATTGATTTTATTGGTGACACCCAAACCTTCCACCCTTGCACCGCCCTTGTCATCTTCATTTATCAGCTGGGAAACTGAGGCACAGAGTTTATTCCTGGGGTTGGGAAAATCCCATCACTGACAGCTCTGGATCTCAAACCTGAGACCTAAAACTCTCTCCAGGATGTGTTGGTCTGAATCAAACAGCTCCTGTCTTGCTGTGCTCTTGGGTTTATGAATTTAATTCATCTTTTGGGCACCTTTTCAGTGTTTTTATTATTGAACCCTCTCCATGAACCCTCTCCCTCTCTTTCTTCCCCAATCCCTGAAATCCTCAGCCATTTCCTTTAAAACAACCCAAATTTTCCCAGCTGGAGTGGGGCTGGGCACTGGCTTTGAGCAGTTTTTTTGTGGTGATTTTGCCTTGAATTGCTCCATTTAAAAGGAGAAGCTGCTGAAGCCGACCATAAACACCAAAACCCCCAAAGAAATCAAAATGTGCCTTTTTTGGGAAGCAGAGAAACATTCCCAGCGTTCCTTTTATTTCTGCTCTTTCTCTATTTTGATTTTAATGGTTTATTTTCTATTTAATTATTCAGGCAGCATTAATGTGCTGGTCACTCAGGGGTTGGGATTCCTGATCCTGGGGGGATTTATCCTCAAAACACCCCCCAGCTTTTCCCTCTCTCCTGTTGCTCCCAGCACTTCCCACTCTCGGAGCCTTGGCTTTTTTTAGTTGCTAAATCTGACAAGGTTTGTGAGCAGGAGCCTCGATTCTGCACTCGGGAACACGCACAGGAATATAAATTCAGCACTTTGGGGGTTTTTTCCCTGCATTCCAGCATGGAACATCACCTGGAGCTTGGATTTATGCCATCTATGACTGGAATTACTGGGTGGAAAACCTTTTAGGTTGGTGGTTTATGGGCCAAGCCTGTGCTGGAGCAAATGTAGATCCAGAGGGATCTTCAGGAGATGTCAGGAACTGAGGATCCATCCCTGATCTGGTAAATCCATGATCCATAAACAACAGAACCAAGGAAATGGTCTTGGTGTGCCTGGGGACGAGGAGGAGGCAGAGCTGGAGGTTTTGGTTTGTGTCTGGTTTGTGTCTGGTCCAAATTAAAATGCAAAGAGAGTCTCTGTGACAAACTGAATTGAACAAATCAGCCCAGCACCAGCCCACACCCTGCCTGCCACATCCTCTGCTGAGCAGTGCCTCCCAAAGGCCCTGGGGACAGCAGGAGCAGCAGGAGCTGTCCCACTGCTGTCCCATCTCTGCCCCATCACTGTCCCATTGCTGTCCCATCACTGTCCCATTTTTGTCCCATTGCTGTCCCATCACTGTCCCAGTGCTGTCCCATCTCTGTCCCATCAGTGTTTCATTGCTGTCCCATCTCTTTCTCATCCCTGTCCCATCACTGTCCCATTATTATCCCATCTCTGTCCCATTATTATCCCATCGTTAGCTCATCACTGTCCCATCTCTGTCCCATCATTGTCCCATTGCTCTTCTATCACTGTCCCATCTCCGTCCCATAATTGTCCCATCACTGTCCTATCATTGTCCCATTCCTGTCTCATCTCTGTCCCATCTCTGTCCCATTGCTGTCCTATCATTATCCTATTGTTATCCCATCACTGCCCCATCTCTGTCCCATATTGTCCCATGCTGTCCCTCACTGTCCCATCACTGCCCCATCATTGTTATCCCATCTCTGTCCCATCACTGTCCCATCACTGTCCCATTGTTTTCCCATCACTGCTCCATCACTGTCCCATCTCTGTCCCCTCACTGTCCTGACACTGTCCCATGCTCTCCCATCACTGCTCCATCACTGTCCCATTGTTGTCCCATTTCTGTCCCATGCTGTCCCACCTCTGTCCTGTCACTGTCCCATGCTGTCCCCTCACTCCCGTGGGTGCCCTGTCCCTGCAGAGCCTGGCTGGGATCTTCTGGATTCCCCCAAATTCCCCACACAGGATGGGCAGAGCCATTTCCTCAGAAAAGTGCCCAGAAAAGGCCCAGTTGGGGCATTTCAATTCCAGGCAAACACAGCAGAGCATCTGAGGGGGAAGGAGCATTTTTATAAATCACCACTAGCAGCACGTGTGCTGTTTAAGAACTTAATCCCTCCCAATCCCCCCTGATTAACGATTAATTGTGCCACTAATTGCGCTATCATAGCATGGCAGGCCCAGCCTGCATCGGGCACAGGCAGCCACACCAGTGCTGAACCACATCACAACTGGGAGCACTGGGAGGCCCTGCTGAAAGAACCTGGGCCAAAATCCCTCCTCTATTCAAACCTCAGGGTTCTAATCCTGCCTTATCTCCAGCATTTCCTTATCAGCTGGGAGGCAGGAGAGGAGGATCGGATGCACTTGGAACAGCCCTGCTCGGTGTCATCCCTTTTTTAACGTGGATTTTCCTCCACTCCTGTGGAAACCACTTGGAAATCCCTTTATGTTTTGATTTGGAGTGGAGGGAAGAGCACAATATTTGAATTTATTTCCATTATTTTTACATTTTTGATCTCTCTTTAATGCACAGCAGACTGCAAGCCAGCACCTCTCCCTGACAGTGCCCAAGGCCCTGCTCTGTGTCATCCCTTTTTTAACGTGGATTTTCCTCCACTCCTGTGAAAACCACATGGAAATTCCTTTATGTTTTGATTTGGAGTGGGGGGAAAAGCACAATATTTGAATTTATTTCCATTATTTTCTGCTTCTGATGCCTCTTTAATGCACAGCAGGCTGGAGTATCGAAGGTCTGTCCTCTCCCTGACAGTGCCCAAGGCCCTGCTCAGTGTCATCCCTTTTTTAGTGTGGATTTTCCTCCATTTCTATGAAAACCACATGGAAATTCCTCCATGTTTTCATTTGGAGGCAGGGGGAAAGCACAATATTTGCATTTATTTCCATTATTTTTACATTTCTGACACCTCTTTTATGCCCAGAAGGCAGCAGTGTCCAAGGCCTCTCACCCCAACAGTGTCCAAGGCCCTGCTCGGTGTCATCCCTTTTTTAGCGTGGATTTTCCTCACTCCTGTGAAAACCACATGGAAATTCTTGAATGTTTTCATTTGGAGTGGGAGGAGAAGCACAATATTTGCATTTATTTCCATTATTTTTACGTTTCTGACGCCTCTTTTATGCACAGAAGGCAGCAGTGTTCAAGGCCTCCCTCCCTGACAGTGTCCAAGGCCCTGCTTGGTGCCATCCCTTTTTTCCTCCACTCCTGTGAAAACCACATGGAAATTCCTTTATGTTTTGATTTGGAGTGAGGGGAAAAGCAGAATATTTGAATTTATTTACATTATTTTTACATTTTTGATCTCTCTTTAATGCACAGCAGACTGCAGGCCAGCACCTCTCCCTGACAGTGCCCAAGGCCCTGTTCAGTGTCATCCCTTTTTTAACGTGGATTTTCCTCCACTCCTGTGAAAACCACATAGAAATTCATCTATGTTTTGATTTGGAGTGGCGGAAAAGAACAATATTTATTTATTTCCATTATTTTCTGCTTCTGACGCCTCTTTTATGCCCAGCAGGCTTTAGTGTCCAAGGCTTGGGGGCCCAGCCATGACTTTTCCTGGGGGAGATCCCTCTCTTTCCCTCTGTTATCTTGCTCTGGGCTCTGTTATCTCTCCAAGGCTTGTGCAGAAACAAGCCTGGCTTGTCAAGGACATTTGGGCTCCCTCCCCCAGCGAGGCTTTTATAGCAGAGAGAAGCTGAGATTGAAGTGAAAAAAAAATCTTAAAAATAAAATACTAAAATATTTTTATTAAATAAAAATATTAATATATTATTTAATGATATTAAATGGTAATAATTTTAAATTATTTTTAATATTAATTAATATTAAAATAATTTAAATAAAGTATAAAAATACTAAAAGGAAAATTCATGCTTTTCAGCCCCACCAATGTATTTGTTTTGTCTACAAGTGACACCACAGCTTTGAGGACACGGGGCTGGCCTTGGCTGGGTGGCACAGATGGCATTTACAGTTTAACAAGGAGCAAGGTTTATCCAAACACTCCATGCTCACCCAGGTTCCCAGACAGGCATGAAACATTTCCTCCCCAGGAAAGGGATCAGAGCTTGCACTAAGGCAGGAATAATCTGTTTATTGCACCTGGGATCTCTCTATTCCGTTGTCTTTTTCTTAACTTGGAAGTGAAATTCGATATAATTTTAATAAGGAGGTAACATAAAGCTGGAGTTTTGTTTGAAGGTTTTTCAGGGGCAGTTATGGAAAAGTTTAATTGTTTTAGGGGAAAAGCAAGGACTGGGATGATCCCTTCCCTCAGCTGGGAAGCAGAGCCAGGCCAGGAGGATCTCATAGATCCCCCAGACCCCACAGATCCCACAGACCCCACAGACCCCACATCTCACCCAACTGGGGCCCTGAGATCATCAGGAAGGGTCAGGATGAAAGGTTTTGCAGGATTTCTCTTTCTGGGAGAGAGGGATCCCAAAATAATTATATTTCTATATTTATTTAAATAAAAATAATACTGATCACAGCTCCTGCTGTGCTTGGAAACCCTCTGGTCCCTCAAATGTTGGCTCCTCCTCACCCCCCTCCCTGTGGCTGCTTTTCCTCCCCATCCCAGGGGGAAATAGGGGATATTCCCCCATACACACAGGGCCCTCCAAGGATGGGTGCAGGGCTGGTTTAAGGTTTAATCCCAGCTTAGTGCAGTCAGGGTTTGCCCCCTCCCTCCCAACCACGTGACCCTCGCAGGGCTTTAAATAAATCAGATTTCCAAGCCTTCAGCCCGAGGGTTTTTGTGCCTTTAATGCCAAACTGTGGCACTGCTGCTCCAGAGCTTTGTCCTGGGGGAAGCCCCAGCCATGGCTGGGACTGGGAGTGACTGGAGTGGGGACAGGAGGTCAGCAGCACCTTCCCCTCTTATTCCATCTCTGCTCTGCAGGAAAATCTGCCCCAGGGAGGTTTGGGGCTGGTTCAGGAGCTCCGAGGAGCTGGGATCCTACTGGGAGAGGAGGGAGCATAAATCCCGCTGAAGGCTCTCCAGCTCTTCCTCCAGGACATGTCTCCAGGCTGTGGAGCGAAACAGGCAGAGATTTCAGGTTTTTTTTCAGCAGCACCTTCCCCTCTCATTCCATCTCTGCTTTTCAGGAAGATCTGTCCCAGGTTTGGGGCTGGTTCAGGAGCAGTGGCAGCTCTGAGGAGCTGGGATCCTGCTGGGAGAGGAGGGAGCTTTAATCCCACTGGAGGCTCTCCAGCTCTTCCTTGGGATGTGGAAATCCAGGTGTCTCCAGGCTGTGGAGCAAAACAGGCAGAGATTTCAGGTTTTTTGTCAGCAGCATCTTCTCCTCTCATTCCATCCCTGCTCTGCAGGAAGATCTCCCCCAGGGAGGTTTGGGGCTGGTTCAGGAGCAGTGGCAGCTCCGAGGAGCTGGGAGAGGATGGAGCATTAATCCCATGTGAGTCTCTCCAGCTCTTCCTCCAGGATGTGGAAATCCAGGTGTCTCCAAGCTGTGGAGCAAAACAGGCAGAGATTTCAGGTTTTTTCCAAGTCCTTTTGTCAAGACAAAACATTTCCAGTCTCCTCGAAAACCCATGGCAAAGAGCCAAGCTCTTAATTGCTCTGAGTGCTCTTGGTGCTGCTCCTCCACAGAAACCTGGGGTTTTGCTTAGATTCCAACTGTTTTGTAGGGTTTTTTTTCTAGGAAATTTAATCCTGTCCAGAGCCTTTGAGGCCAGGATCCCTCTGGAAAGGCTTTTCCCAAGGATTTGGCTTCCCCTTCTTCACTGTTTCTGTGCTGCTCTTTGTCCCCCTCCTTTCCTGTGTGCCAGAGGTGGCTGCATTTCTCAAATTCCACGGGGCTATCGGGTGTCCAGGATGTCACTCCTGGTGCTTTAAATATCTTTTTGGAAAGGGGAGCCGGGCTGGGATCCCTGTGCTCAGCTGTCCCTGCCGAACTGTGTCACCCCCTGGGTCAAACCCAGCTCCTGGGGCCACTCCCACCCTGCAGCTCCTGGGATTCCATTCCCAAATATCCTCATTTTGCACCCAAACTTCCTTTCAGCCTCGTTCTCCTGTACCAGGAAGAGGCCTTGGGGCACAGGAGGAAAATTCCTGTTCAATAGAGAGTGGAAAATGTTTCCCACTTCCAGCAGTGCAATCAGCAATGCTGATCCAGGGGCTGTGACTCCTTGAGTGCAGGGATCCTCAGAATCCTCAGAATTGTGTCTGAGGGAGAAATTCCTGCTCAGGGTTTTGCTGACATTTCCCACTTCCAGCCCTTCTGGAGCAAACCAGCAGTGCAGGGCATCTGCTGATCCAG
>JAWMRF010000109.1:3475558-3488292 GCA_035221435.1 Sphenopsis melanotis | reverse complement strand
TTATATTATATTATATTATATTATATTATATTATATTATATTATATTATATTATATTATATATAAAATAATTTTATATAATATAATTTTATATAATATAATTTTATATATTATATTATATTATAGTCTATTATACTATAAAGTATATTATATTTTATATTATATTTTATTATCTATTTTATTTTATTATATATTATATTATTATGTACCATATTATGTTATTATACACTACATTACACTGCATTACATTATATTTTAATTATAATGTATTATATTATACTGTATTATACTATATTATATTACTTATATATTATATTATATTATATTATATTATATTATATTATATTATAGTATAGTATAGTATAGCATAGTATATTACAGTATATTCTATTATAGTATAGTATAGCATAGTATATTACAGTATATTCTATTATATTATATTATACACCTGTATTGTCTCATCCTTCTCACAAGACTGAAAATGGAATAAAACTTTTTAAAACATCTCTCAGCCATCCCATCTCTGGGTCAGGAAACGGCTTAACCCAACACTCATCCTCTGCTCTCAGCCCTGGGATAGATGGGAGGCTCTGGGGGCAGCACAGCCCAGCCTGCTTGGAGAACCACAGATGAAAGAGGCCCTGTGGGATCATCATCCCAACAGCACATCCTCCAGTGTGAGTGGAGGCATCTCCAGCACTGAGGCTCCAGGAATTTCCCCTGAAACAATATCCACGGGCTAGGAAGATTTAATAGCTGGGAAGTGTCCGTCCTTCCTTCCCTCCCTCCCTGCAGCCATCCCCGTGCCATTCCTGAGCTCTGCTTTGGATTTGCACACTCAGAGCCTCCCCAGCTCTGTCCTAGACCTGGCTCAGTCACTCCCCATCCAAAGCCACCCCTGCAGGCCCAGCTCAGCCAGTCCCCATCCAAAGCCACCCTCGCAGGCCCAGCTCAGCCAGTCCCCATCCAAAGCCATCCCTGCAGGCCCAGCTCAGTCACTCCCCATCCAAAGCCACCCCTGCAGGCCCAGCTCAGTCACTCCCCATCCAAAGCCATCCCTCCAGGCCCAGCTCAGCCAGTCCCCATCCAAAGCCACCCCTCCAGGCCCATTAGCTGCTCACTCAGCCTTGGCCGGGGCACAGCAGCCTTTTGTTCCAGCTGCTCCAGCCAACCCTGGCGCACAAATCGTTTGTCACCAATGTTCCCAACAGGAATTGTTTGTGTCCAACACTCCAAAATGTACAGGAATTGTTTGTCACCAACATTCCCAAATGTACAGGAATGGTTTGTCGCTCACTAACGTTCCCAACAGGAATCATTTGTCACCAATGTTCCCAAACGCTCAGGAATCGTTTGTCACCAACACACGCACAGAAATTATTTGTCACCCACATTCCCAACAGGAATCATTTGTCACCAACACTCCCAAACACACAGGAAAGGTTTGTCACCCATATTCCCATCAGGAATCGTTTGTCACCAACACTCCCAAATGCACAGGAATTGTCACCCACATTCCCATCAGGATTTTTTGTCACCAGCATTCTCGAACACTCAGGAATTGTCACCTACATTCCTAACAGGAATTGTTTGTCACCAACATTCCCAACAGGAATTGTTTATCACTCACATTCCCAACAGGAACTGTCACCCACATTCCCAAAGGCACCTCTGGAGCCCAGCAGCAGCAGTGGCCACACAAAGCCCTCCCTGTCCCTTTTGCCGGTACCTGGCACCCCAGCCCGCTGCCCCTGTCCCCTCCCTGTCCCTTTGTGCTCCAGCTCGGGGTTTATGGGCCCTGCTGACCCCCAGGGAAGAGCTCACCCCGTGACCACAACAATCCTTTATTGTCTGTGCACAGCTCCAAGGCAGAGCTCGGGAATTGTGCCAGAGTCCACAGTGAGGTAGCACAGTGATCACAGGGAGAGCCAACAGGACACCCTGTGTCAGCCCAGCTCCTGGAGGTGACCAAAACCCACTCTGGGTATCAACTCCCCACACTGAAGTGATCCCACAGCCCTGGCAGAGGGGAAGGAACAGGAAAACACCCTGGAGCAGGGGTAGATCCAGCCCAACATTCCTCAGAAAAGGCACAAAATCACCATCAGGGATAAAATCACTCACAGGGTCCAGTTAAAGTGGAGGAGTTTGATCACAGCCACTTCAAATCCCGCCCAAGAGCTCTGCTTATTAATCCTAAATTAAGAGCAGGAAATTGGGATGCAAAGGCACAACATCACCCACAAGGTCCAGTTAAATTGGACGAGTTTGTTCACATCCACTTCAAATCCCACCCAAGAGCCAGCTCTGCCCATTAATCCCAAATTAAGAGCAGGGAATTGGGATGCAAATCAGCACCAGAGCTGAGGTCTGAGCCTCACCTCAGCCTCTTCAAGTCAGATCCCAGCAGGATTCACTCCTGATGGTTGGGAAGCAAAGTGTGATCCAGGGATTTTCCTGCATGCCCCATTTCACCCAAAGTCTCAAGGCATAAATCTAAGGCAGGATTTCGGTGCTGCCCACAGCTCTGTGCACATTATTCCTGCAGAGAACATTAATGTCTGCTGAGTGCTGACAACCTGCACGGATTTGAGTCACTGCACTCATTATATTTCTGTTTTTCCTGAAGTCCCAGCTCCTGCAGACAAACCACCACGGAGAACTTCAGCTCCCAACAAAACAAAGGTGGGAAAAAAAACCCAACAACCCCAAAACAGCTCCTCTGATTGAAGGGAAAAAACTTTCACACCTCACAAACCAACCCCAGCACCCGACATTGTTTGATTTTCAAATAAACCTCAAACTTTGCCAGAGGGCATCCTTAAACCTCCTGAGTGTTCCAGCCATGGCCAGGATGAGAATTCATCTGCAATCCACCAAAATCTGGCTCTGAAATCCCCAGAATTCATCTGCAATCCACCAAAATCTGGCACTGAAATCCCCAGATCAACAAGCCACGAGGTTTCTGGGTGAAGGACAGAGCCAGCCCTTGCGATGTGGACTGAGAGCATTTTCTTTGAGCTCATGTGCAGCAACAGAGAGGAGGAAGAAATGGTTCAGAGCAGCAAATCAGGCACCTGCTGCTTGCTGTGTGTGTTCCACCCTCAGACAAAGGAGCCTTTGGGACCACATTCCTCCTTATTTTGCCAGACAATATTCACGGGGGTCTGCTTCTCCTCTTCTGCAGGCTGGCAAAATGTTAAGCAAATATTTGGGAAGGGCCAGAGGAACTGACATTTTAGGATATGAAAACAAAGAAGGAAAGGCACAAATTGGAGGGGGGGGACCTCCAAGGAACACCAGGCAGACAAACAGGAATGGAATGGTGGCCTCAGAGTCCCACTCTCAGCTTTGTTTTCTCAACAAGCAACCCCACAGCTCAGAGGGCTGGGCACATCAGCAACTTGTGCAGCTCCACGAGGCAGGATCAGCCTCTTCCAGCAGTGAGGAGCAGCAGCAGCACAAGAACAGGACAGGTTTCACACCATCAGTCTGAGATAACCAAACACTGGGGCACAGAACTGCTAAATAATCCTGTATTTCTCTTATTTTCTTGTTCTTTTCTTGATGGTGAGTGCAAGATTGTGCTTGACTGCCTTGCAGGGACCGTTTTAAAACCTCCCTCTGCTTCTGAAAACCCAAGATTCCTCCCTGAGGGTCTCCATCCCCTTCCTCAGCCGAGCTGGGGGTCCCTGCCCTCACAGGGACAGCCTGGATGTGTGACATGGAACAACCAGAAACCAAGAAATCAGCACTGGGAAGAGCTGACAGCTGCTCACGAGCTTCTCATGACTGCCTTGCTGCACACTCAGCTTGAATCATGGCTTAAACAGGGCTGAGGGGTCACAAGACTTGCCAGGGTGACTGTTTGGGCTGGGTTTTAGCAGTTTGGGATGGGTTTTAGCAGTTTGGGGTGAGTTTTTAGCAGTTTGGGATGAGTTTTCAGCAGTTTGGGGTGAGTTTTCAGCAGTTTGGGGCGAGTTTTCAGCAGTTTGGGATGGGCTTTTAGCTGCTTGGGATGGGTTTTTAGCAGTTTGGGATGGGGTTTAGCTGCTTGATGTGGGCTTTAGCTGCTTGGGATGGGGTTTTAGCTCTTTGGGATGGGGTTTTAGCTGCTTGGGATGAGTTTTCAGCTGCTTGGGATGAGTTTTAGCAGTTTGGGATGAGTTTTTAGCTGCTTGGGATGAGTTTTTGGTTGTTTGGGCTGGGTTTTAGCTCCTTGGGATGAGTTTTCAGCTGCTTGGGATGAGTTTTAGCTGCTTGGGATGGGTTTTTAGCTCTTTGGGATGGGGTTTTAGCAGTTTGGGATGGGTTTTTAGCTGCTTGGGATGAGTTTTTAGCTGCTTGGGATGAGTTTTTAGCTGCTTGGGATGGGGTTTTAGCTGCTTGGGATGGGTTTTAGCTGCTTGGGATGGGTTTTTAGCTGTTTGGGCTGGGTTTTAGCTGCTTGGGATGGGTTTTTAGCTCTTTGGGTTGGGGTTTTAGCCACCAGGGGCTGTGCTAGGCTGGCTGCCCACTCCAGGAGCCACAGGGCACCATCACCTGATGGAATTATTTCCAGACAGAGGAATTCCAGCCCATTTTGGGTTCTGTACCCATCCCTTCTGCTCTCCCTGCTCCTGACAAGGTTTTACACCTGCAATTCTGCTGACCCCGAGCACCACCTCCCATCCCTCTGCTCCTTTCCCTCCTGGCTCCCTCAGAGCCTCAAATCCATCAAAAACCTCCCCAGATTTCACCCAACCAAGCCAAGCTTTGCTTTGTTGTTGCCTCAGCCGTGATGAGGAGACAGCAACTCATTAAAGAGCACCTAAAGCAGCCCCTCCTGGGGGATAAACACGAACTCAGAGCTCTGATTTTAAGGATTCCCACACTCTGCAAGGCTCAGCCATCCCCACTGTGACAAAAACACTGCAAAGCCCTGAAGGGAGTAAATCACAGGAGGAAAACAGGCCCTGAGCACAGCACTAAAGTGATTTTTTATTATTTTTAGGAGCCTGAACTCCCAATGCCATCAAGAGGCACAAGGGCCCAGCCATCACCCTGAGCTCCACTCTGAGGCTTTGGCTGAAGAGAAAAGAGATGAAACTCAGGGAGGAAAAGCCAAAATCCCCCCTCCTCCCCTCCCCAGCGCTGCCACTTGAGTGCTCCAGCGAAATAAACAGTTTGGGGAAAAGGTTACCAAGAGTTTATGCTAAACATCATTTCCTAGGGACTCTGGCAAAGATAAAGTAGACCCAGGGCTGAATTTTTTAACTCAGGGATCAGCCCAGTGATTCCAGCCTCTCCCAGCACAGACATGGCCAAAAATCTGCTGATAAAAATGGGATTTTGCTCCTTTTTGCTGCTGGTGGGGTTTGTCTGGAGCACGTGGAGGTTCCACCAGTGCTCACAGGGGATGGTGCTGGTTCTGCACCTTCCAGCAGCCTCCTGATGCTCACTGGGACCTGGAGAACAGGACACAGCACCCACAGAAATCACCACAGAGTCCCTGTTTGTAGGGGAATATCCCCACAGCAGCCACAGCAAGGAGAATTCCCTCCCTAAATCCCAAAATCCGGGGATTTATATCCCCTGTGAAGTTCTCATTTAATTTGCCGTTAATTCTGGAGATTCTTGTTATCCACACCAAATTGCTAATATTTCTTTTTTTTTTTTTTCACTCCCAAATCCTACCAGCCAAGTGCTCTGTGGCAATAAAATCCAGAGTTTTACTTTTCTGTGGCAATAAAATCCAGAGTTTTACTTTTTTGTGGCAATAAAATCCAGAGTTTTACTTTTTTGTGGCAATAAAATCCAGAGTTTTAGGCACAGCCTGGAACCCCAGGGTTGGCAATCTGGCTCCAGTGCCACTCCCCACGAGGGGAAGCAGCTCTGGATGATGCCAGAAAGTTTCAGGCAGCATCAAATATTAAAAAAAAAAAAAAAAAAAGAAAGAAAGAAAGAAAGAAAGAAAAAGAAAATTGCAGGTGGGGTGAATAATAGAAAAGGTTTCAAGGCTGGTACATGTTTTTCAGGAGTGTCTGCATGACTTCAGTGCCCAGGTCATTTGGGTACTTTTGAAGTTCTTACTCATGTTCTATTTCTATAAATTTGGAGATATTCTCATGTTACACACAGAGGCTGCTCTCCTGAATCACACCTAGAACCAGAACAGGGCAAAAATGGGATTTTGAGCCTGGCCACTTTCTCTGTGCTGCTCGTGAGTCTGACAGCTCCAGGTGAGCACCAGGAAAGCTATTTCCCTCCCAATTTTATGTTTGTTTGTAACATAACAATGGAAATCGAGCATCTTGCCAGGTCTGGCCATCACCAGCATAAAATGAATAAATTTATTTTCGTGCTTCTCCCTTCCTCCTAAAGCTGTCATCCGCGGCAAGACAAACGAGCCGGGGAGTTGATGTTTATCATAAACAACTCCAGCGTTTTACCACCAAAACCTCGAGCCCTGCCGAAGTCAGGAATCCCTGGAATTATCCCCATTATGGCATTTAGGGGCAGCTTGAGGCAGCAGAGCTGGAGGGGAGGCACCAAACCCGAACAGAACCGGGGGGAATGAAAATTAGTTTTTCATTACAGGGGGGTAATGAAAATGAATTTTTCATTATGGGGGGGTAATGAAAATGAGTTTTTCATTACAGGGGGATAATGAAAACTCCCTTTGCTCGGATTCTAAGGATTCACTGACCTGTCCCCGCAAGTCTTCAGGGTTCCTGGGAGTCCATCCCGCTGCCCAAACTCTCTGCCCGCTCAGGAACCTTCAAACCTTGCGGTGTCCCTGCAGGAATGACGACTTTGGGAAGAGCTCGGGGAGGGCAGGACATCCTCCCCAGTCCCTCCTGCTCCGCTTTTTTTTTTTTGTTTTCCCGCAGCAGCTCCAGCGCAGGAGCATCAGCCCCGGAGCGCCTCCTCCTCCTCCTCCTCCTCCTCCTCTTCCTCCCGCGGGCAGCGCCGCCGTCCCGGCCGGAGCCGGCGGGCAGCGCTCGGTGCTGGAGCGGCTGCAGGAGCGGAGGGAGCCCCGAGAGCCCCGCGATGTGCCCGGAACCCCCGGGGAAAGCAGCGGGAGCCGCATCCCGGTACCAGCGGCGGCATCCCGGGGCAGCCACAGCCGCGTCCCCGCCCGCGCATCCCCCCGGCCCGGTCCAGCCCCGTGCCCAGCCCAGCGCCGTGCCCAGCGCCGTGCCCAGCCGTACCTCGGCGGCAGCCGGGGCTCAGCGCGGTGCCCGCGCCTCCGCCGCCGTTTAAAGCGCAGGTTGGGCGGGCACGGAGCATGCGCTGCCGCGGGCGGGGCCCCCCCCGCAACGGCACCCCCGCCCCGGGGCCGCCGGGCTCCGCTGGAGCGGCATCCCGCAGCCCGGTGCCAACAGCCCCGGTGGGAGCACGGCCCCGAGGGGACAACAGCCCCGGTGGGAGAACAGCCCCATTTCTGCAGCCCCGGTGGGAGAAACAGCCCCGAGGGGACAACAGCCCCGTCCCCGCAGCCCCGGTGCCCGCAGCCCCGGGGGGAGAACGGCCCCGATTCTGCAGCCCCGGTGGGAGAACGGCCCCATTCCCGCAGCTCCATTCCCGCAGCCCCGGTGGGAGAACGGCCCCGATCCCGCAGCCCCGGTGGGAGAATAGCCCCATTCCCGCAGCCCCGGTGGGAGAACGAGCCCGTCCCCGCAGCCCCGGTCCCCGCAGCCCCGGTGGGAGAACGGCCCCGATCCCGCAGTCCCGATCCTACAGCCCCGAGGGGACAACGGCCCCATTTCCGCAGCCCCGGTGGGAGAACGGCCCCATTCCGGCAGCCCCGGTGCCCGCAGTTCCGATCCCGCAGCCCCGCGGAAACAACGGCCCCTGTCCCGCAGTCCCTGCTGGAAGAACAGCCCCGATCCCGCAGCTCCGAGGGGACAACAGCCCCGTTCCCGCATCCCTGCAGGGACAAGACCCCAATCCCCGCAGTCCCATTCCCGCACCCTTCCCTGGCAGAACAGCCCCGTTCCCTCAGTCCCTATCCCGCAGCCCAATCCCCGCAGTCCCGTTCCCGCAGCCCCGCGGGGACAACCGCCCCGGTCCCGCACCCGTTGCCGGGATGCAGCCCCGTTCCCGCAGTCCCGATCCCACATCCTCGTAGGGACAAAAGCCCAATCCGCGCTGTCCCGGTCCCGCAGCCCTCGCTGAGAGAATAGACCCGATCCCGCAGTCCTGATCCTGCAGCTTTAGCAGGGACACGAGCCCCGTTCCCGAATCCCCGCAGGGACAAGACCCCAATCCCCGCAGTCCCATTCCCGCACCTTTGGCTGGGGTAACAGCCCCATTCCCGCAGTCCCGATCCCGCATCCCTGAGGCCAAACCCCTCCGGTGGAGCAGCCCCGTTCCTGCATCCTCATCCCCCACAGATCCATCCCTGCAGCCCCGTTCCCTGCAGCCCCTTTCCCTCAGCCCCGTTCCTGCATCCTCATCCCCACAGATCCGTCCCTGCAGCCCCAAACTCTCACAGCCCCCTGTGGAAGAACAGCCCCGTTCCCTCAGCCCCATTCCCGAGCCCTTCCCCGCTGCCACCAGCCCCATCCCACAGCACCATCCACCCCAAATTCCCGAGCTTTCTTTAAAAAATTCCCCTTTTTCTCTTTCCCCCTTCCCGCCGGAGCGTCGCCCGCAGCAGGAGCAGTTTCTGGGTTTGTTTGGGTTTTCTGAGCTGCTGGCTCCCTGCAATGGCCTGGACTGGATGCAAACAGGGCCCCTGCTATGGGAAGTTTGTGACCTGGCCCTGGACATTATTCATGGTGGATGAGTGCTTAAACCCACATGGCGTGCGAGGGAGAGGGACACAAAATATATACATTTCTACAGAGAGAGATCTAGGCATTGTATCAGCACCTAACTTGAAAAACAGGGGCTAAACAGAATCCTAAACTGAGGAAAAATCAACGTTCCATTCATCCACACAGCCCTGGAGATGAGAACAGAGCAGCCTCCCCTGAACATCTGCAGCAACAAAAATCTTATTTTGTGTGTGTGTGTGCGTGAACAAAACGAGAGGAAAAATGAGACAAGAATGCAGTTGAGAAAACCAGCTGCTCCTAAATGAATGTTTGCAAATGCTGGGGCGAGTTCTTCAGCTGAGGACTTCAAAAAGTCATCAAAACCCTCGTGCTATTTAAAGCCTTGGCCCTTTGCTTTGTGATGAATTCACTCAGCTCCAGGAGCTGCAGAAGTACTACAAAGATTCGTTATTTTTAATCTTCACAGGGTCCCTCCTTTGGAGCAACTTTGTAGCTCTCAAGGTCAAAAATCCCATTTCCACGTCACATTTCAGCTTGGGTCAGCAGGATGGTGGTTTTTTGGTTTTTTTTTTTGTTTTTTTTCACTGGAAACAGCTGTTCCCTCCCCAAGTTTGCTGGAAGGACTCGCCCTGCACAGAGAAGAGCAGAGGAGAGAGGAGCACCTGCATTTGTTGTCACTTGAGCTGATGAGAACTCGCTCGCTGGGGTGGCTGATGAGGAGAAACCACACTGCTGTTTCCTGGGGGGGAAAAAAAGGCATTTTTGGCAGTCCAGATGCTGATAGGAACTGGATAATAAAAAACCCCAAACCCAACAAAAAACGCTGGAGAGCTGGGCTGTGACTTCAGCTGGGAAAGGGCCAGAATCCAAATTTGGGTGGGGAGAGCTGCCCCTGTTTTTTAGTCAGAGAAGTTCACAAGCAATTAAATAGCTATTAGTGCTCGGTTTTTTTGGTTTTTTGGGGGTTTTTTTCTATTTTCCTCCCTCTTTAGCACTGGAGCAAATGAGTCTCCCAAAGGTTGTGCCCACACAGAGCCGGGCACTGCAGGGCTCAGTGGTCAGAGGAGCAGAGTGAATTTCAATTTCCACTCTTCTATTCCGGGCTCTGAGTCACTGGGTGATGTTGGTTGAGGCACTTTGGAAGCAGAAATTACAGCCTGGGCTCTCCTGGATGTCCCTGAGAGGGTGGCACAGGCCAAGAGGGAGTGACAGCTCCAGGGCCATCTGCAGCAGCACCAGGACGTGGGGAGGGAGGCCACAGAAAGCCTCATTTCCCTCAAAAATTATAAATTAATATTTATTTGTTCATACCAGTAGAGAAGACTGAAATCTCTTACAGAGGGTTTGCTGTGGATCATAGAATTATTTAAGTGGGAAAATTAGAATTATTCAGGTGGGAAATTTGGAATTATTTAGGTGTGAAATTCAGAATTATTTAGGTGGGAAAATCAGAATTATTTAGATGGGAAAATTACAATTATTTAGGTGGGAATATCAGAATTATTTAGGTGGGAAAATTAGAATTATTTAGGTGAGAAAATTAGAATTATTCAGGTGGGGAAATTAGAATTATTTGGGTGGGAAAATCAGAATTATTTAGATGGGAAAATCAGAATTATTTAGATGGGAAAATCAGAATTATTTAGGTGTGAAAATTAGAATTATTTAGGTGGGAAAATCAGAATTATTTAGGTTGGAAAATCAGAATTATTTAGGTGGGAAAATTAGAATTATTTAGGTGGAAAATCAGAATTATTTAGGTGGGAAAATCAGAATTATTCAGGTGTGAAAATTAGAATTATTTAGGTGGGAAAATCAGAATTATTTAGATGGGAAAATCAGAATTATTTAGGTGGGAAAATCAGAATTATTTAGGTGTGAAAATTAGAATTATTTAGGTGGGAAAATCAGAATTATTCAGGTGGGAAAATCAGAATTATTTGGGTGGGAAATCAAATAGGGTTTCTCAGAATTATTTAGGTGGGAAATCAGAATTATTTAGGTGGGAAACCAAACAGGGTTTCCCTCCAGGGTCACCAAATCCAAGCTGTGCCCAATCCCCAGCCCCGAGCATTCAATCCAGGAATCGCTTGGACACGCAGGGATGGGCCCTGCAAACCCCCCTGGGCTGTTCCCAGGCCTGAGCACCCTTTCCATGAGGAAATTCCTGCTGCTCTCCAACCTCTGGGGCTGTTTCCAGTGGTCCTGTCCCTTTTTCCTGGGAGCAGAGCATCCCCACCCCAGATTTCACCAAACTGCTGACCCCCACTCTGGGGGTGATAAGGGAATTTTTATGGCAAAAATCCCTTGAAATCCCAGCCAGGCCCTCTGTTCCTCCATGGAAAGCAGCTGTGGGTTGGAGCTGCAGCTCTGTCCTCCCTCTCCAGAGAGGAATTTTCACTCTCAGACTTTTATTTCCTCATCTCCTGCTGCTCCACAAGGAGCTCAGAGTGCAGGAGCCTAAACCTGGGCACCCAAACAAGAGCCTGGTTAATTTACACTGATGGTTTAACTAGACCCAGTCCTGGGCTTAAAAAAGGATCATTTTTTTCTGAAGCAGGGCCAGAATAAGTCAGGATTGAGCCATCATGGGGATCTGCAGAGTGGAATTATTTATCAGGCAGGGGAAATGCAGGGTCAACGGCTGCTGGTGCCTGATTAGATCCCAGCAGAGATCAGAGATCCCTGCTCTGATCTGGATCTGATGGATCCAGCCAGGCTGGGCTTGGCAAGGCCAGAATATTGCCAGGGGTCAGGCAGCACCACACACGGCAAAGAAAATGAGGATTTAGGGAGCAGGAGGAGCCTCAGCCTCCCCCTGGATGAGCTGTGACAGATTCTCCTGCTGCAGCTCCATGGGGAGAATCCCTCTCCACGTTTTTGTGGATTTTGTGGCTGCTCTGATTCGCTCTGGAAGCCCCAGCTGGGCCTGGGGTGTCTTCAAACCCATTTTGTGCCACGTTACAGAAAGTGCAAGCCCTGAGCCTGGCTGCTGACTCACAGCCCAAACCTCTCTGGAGGCAGAGAGCACAAACCCGACCTCAGCACCCCACCCAGGGAGGCTGGAGGGAATATTTACCAAACTTGCAGATCCCAAGGTGGGAAAGTGATAGAGAAATGCCAAAAAAAACACATTTTGGAGGTGCCCAGTGCTGAAATGCCAATAAAACCACACTTTGGGGGTGCCGAGTGCTGAAATGCCAATAAAACCACACTTTGGGGGTGCCCAGAGCTGCTGCCTCGGGTCCAAAGGTGGGGATTCACGTTAGAAAATCTCCCCTGATGGTTAAAAAAACTTCTGTGCCAGTCATGAATGATGCTGGGCTTTGTTTAATTGTGCCTGAAGTACCTTTGAAAAGAGGAAAAAGCCACTGGAAGGAGGCTTTCCACGGGGAATGCAGAACCCAGGGACCTGAGGGCTGCCCCAGTTCCACCCCCAGCTCTTCCTGCCACGGAAATTGCAACTCCTGCAGCTCCCCTGCCCCAGAATCTCTGACTGTGGCAGTTCTTGCTGCACAGGAGCTGCTCCTGCCATGCCCTGGTTGTCCCTGGGATGTGCTGGAGGGTCCCTGCCAGGTGATCCATGGGTTCCCTGCTGCTCCCACAGCTCCCAGCCGTTTGTAGCTGAGGTACCCGAGCACTTCAGGGCTGATCTTTGCTCTCTCTCTTTAAACAGGAAATGTATTTTTGTCTCAGCAGTGCAGGAGAAGCCAGCAGGCTCCTCAGCTCAGAGCCTGGGGTGCCAAAAAGCACCAGCCCAGCAGCCTGGGGGGGCCCAGAGCAGCAGGGGCTCCATGGGATCCTCCAGTGTGGGAACCCAGGACATCCCTCTGGCTGTCCAGGATGGCCAGGACCCCTGCCAGGGGGCTCAGAGACCCTGGCACAGAGCCCAGAACACCTGTGGGTTTGATTATGACCCGTGGAGCAAATTACCAACCTTAGATGAAGATCAGCAAGCCACAACAGTTTA
>JAWMRF010000109.1:3451860-3466753 GCA_035221435.1 Sphenopsis melanotis | reverse complement strand
GGAAGAGAAGGTGAGCAACAGACAGAAGCACAGAGGGTTTAAGGAAAAAAATCAAAATAAAAATGGCAGGTCCAGTTTTTAATGTTTCCACCAACAAACGTGGCAGGAAAGTGTCTGAGGGTGTGAAAATTGAGGTTTGTGGAGTTTCATGAAGTTCAGGAAATAAAAAAAATGAAGTTCAGGATTTGGCTGCTTGGATAAAAGCAGATTAAAATGGCAGCACACACACAACGTCCTGCTGTGCCAGGGACAGCCCCACTGCAAAATATGCCTGCAGAATATCCCTGTAAAATATTCCTGCAAAACATCCCTGCAAAATGTCCCTGCAGCCCCGGCCTCAGACCCCACAGACCCCACAGGGAGGGGGAGCTGATCCCACAGATCCCTCAGATCTCACAGGGAGGTGGAGCTGATCCTACAGGAACATGGGGAGCTGATCCCACAAATCCCACCAGGAGCCTGGGGAGCTGATCCTTACAGACCCCACAGATCCCACAGGAATGTGGGGAGCTGACCCCACAGATCCCACAGGGAGGGGGGAGCTATCCCACAGATCCCACAGGAACATGGGGGAGCTGATCCCACAGATCCCACAGGAAGGGTGAGGAGCTGATCCTACAGGCAAAAGGAGAGCTGATCCCACAGACCCTACAGGTGTAAGGGGAGCTGACCCCACAGAGCCCACAGGCAGGAGGGAAACGGATCCCACAGGAGGGATGAGGAGCTGATCCCACAGGAGGAGGAGCTGATCCTACAGGCAGAAAGGGAGCAGATCCCACAGATCCTACAGGTATAAGGGCAGCTGACCCCATAGACCCCACAGGAGGGGTGGAGAGCTGATCCTACAGGCAGAAGGGGAGCAGATCCCACAGACAGAAGGGGAGCTGACCCCACAGACCCTACAGGAGCAGGGTGGGCACAGAGAGTGCCCAGTGCCCGCTGTGCCCCCTGTGCCAGGGATCCCTGGGGCTCTGTGAGGGCACCAGGAGGGAAAGGAACACCCAGGGCTGGCTCAGGGCATCTCCAGTGACCAGAGCAATTCTCTGCTCACACCAAAAAAGGACATCCCTCACCCCAAAAGCTGAAGAATTTCATTTTACATTATCTGTTAATTTGTTTTTGGTTTTTTTTTTCCTTGGAAAAATCTGTAATAAAAACATTTCCCACGATACCCAATGGAAAGCAGGTTTAAAAATGATTTTGGAATTTCTCTTCCCTGTTCTGCCCCTCTACAGAAGGAATAAAAGAAGGGTGAGTGGACGTGGGAAGGCTGTAAGTTGAAAATCTGAATTTCTCTGGAATGGGCTGCAATTTGCCTCCAGCAGAAGAGTTTTCTATCCAGCAGAGACAAAAGATCTCCCATCCTGACTGGAGGGTCTTTTTTTAAAATCAAAGACACTGGAGCATCTCAGAGTTTCTTGATTGCTTTCCATGAAAAACGTGCCTGAATCCAAGAAACACAGGATTCCTCCCTGTGCTCCATCCTCTCCACTGGAATGAGCTCAACTACATTTTTGCTGAGAGTAAACTCATCTCAAAATCTGTTAAAAAGCAAAGCTTCATTATTTTTTTTTTCTCCATATATTTCAAATACAGAATAATAGTTTTAAACAGCTCTTACCAGCACTGGGAAAAAATCTATTCTACTAAAGGATTTGTAAGTATGGTTTCCACAGATCAGTCTCAAACCTTATTGCTTCACAACTGCAGTATCCCTTGGAAAAAAAAATAAAAATCAAATATTGAATGGTTTGTTAATTTGTCTCAAATGGCTTTTCAGATTTGGCAGGGGAGGGAGAACGGAATGGCCAACAGAGAACATTGACTTCAAAATCTTCCTGTAGAAGGGTTTCCTCTTATTAAAAAAGAATTACACTGTATTAAACAGCTGAAAGTAAAGACAGCATTCAAAGCCCATGAGTCAAGCCACAGCCAAAACCGTGTTCTACCCCTAAGTATTGTTTTCTTTTCCTTTTTCTTTTTTTTTCCTCTTTTTTTTTTTTAAACAAAGATTTTTTTTCCTCAACTGCCATTTTAATCTTCACCAGAGGGTGCTTCATCTTCAGATCCCTCATCCCCTGACTTTTCTGGTGGAGGGCTGGCTGATTTTTTCTTTTCTGGGGGACTTTCAGGCTCTTCATCCTCTTCTTTTGGGGATGGGGTTTTTTCTTTTGTTGCCTTGGAAGCTGTGGGGCGACCTGCCTTCCCTTTGCCTTTCACTGGGCTGGGGGTCACTGGAAAAAGAAAAACTTTGTAAAACTCAGCAGCAGCAGAAAAGGCAGAAAAACTCCCAATAAATGGGATTTTCAAGTCATTCAGCAGCAGTTTGACCATACCCACAGTGGTTTTTAGCACTCCCAATTAGCAAAGCTGAAGTGAAGAGCAATTTAATGAGATTTAAAAGGTGTTTAATTGCAGGTCCTGGTTAATTGCTGGATGTGACATCATAAATGGACACAGCTCTTGTCCAAGCAGAGCACAGATTGCTGTTTTCATTTGAATTTCCTGCAGAAATGCATCCACTTTTCCTCTGGTTCATATTTCACAAAGTCTCAAACAGAGCCACAAATTGTTGTTATTTGGCTGTGAGACACAAAAAGTCAGAATGCAGCCCCTCAGCAGGGAAAGTTTTCATACCATGAGTTTTTACAGATACCAAATCAACTCCTAAATGAAGAATTCAAGCCAGCTCATTATTCCATCCTGCTGCTTTCAATCATGGCATTTTGGCCTTTCCAACATTTTTGTGGAAACCCCAAGATTTCAACCAAACTTCTGCAGCAAAAAGAAAATCTGGATTTGAAACTGAGAAAATTCCTTGCACAGACTCACCTGTAGCCTTTAGCCTGGGCTTGGGCATTTTCTTTTCTTTCCTCTCTGGCTTGGATTTCTTGGAGACCTTCTTATTTTTCTTTTTTGAACTGCCATAGTCACTGTCATCATCATCTTCCATGAGGAAGTCTTCATCACTTCCTGAATCTGCTGGAAGCATAAGGAAATTTCAGTTTTTTTGTGGAGGAAAAAAACCAAAAAGGAAAGAAAAATCCAGCTGAAATCTGCCAGTGAAATTGTGGACACAGATTCTGAGACTTTGTGGGCTTCCATTTATCTGAGTGGGTTTTTACATCAGCAATACCACAGGGACAGCAAAAAGCAGCAAAAAAGCATTGAGAAGTTTACAATTAAATTTTAGGGCTGCTTACAAATAGATCTCTGGAAAACACACTCTCACATCCCTGGAAAAATAAAATTATCTGCAAGGAAAATGCACCAAGATGAAGTTTTTTGTCTCACAGATTCTTCCAGATTCATTGAGTGAACTCTTCAGTTATTTAAGTTTTCAGTTTATATCCTAAAATCTGTCATTGAACTTTAAAAACTTTTGACTGCAAAAATTCCAAAGCACTTTTGAAGCACTGGTTTATCTCCCACCAACCAAGCTACAGGAACAATAAATGGTGCAAATTCATGACAGATTCCAACTTTCAAATCACACAAAGTTACCACAGCCACATTTCTACAATTTAAGTACTTGGTGACTTAAATCTCATTCTGGATAAAAAAGCAGGGATGGGATTAACAGATTTACCCATTTGTGAAGATAAATTTTGTGGGACACACACACAAACCTTTGCTGCAAACCTGGAGCACAAATTGCAGCTGTGAAAACCCAACTTGGACGGGTACACAGTGAAAATGAGGAGCACAATTTCCATCCTCAGTGTCCCAGCAAAAATCAAACTGTGTCTCCTTTGCTGTCCATTTTTCCAATCCCATTTACTCACTCTCCTGGAACTGTGCCTCATCATCCTCTTGCTCTTCCTCCTCACTGCCCACATCATCCATGAGCATCTCCCTCTGTTTGGAGGCTGCTTTGGACGCCGCCTGCCGCTGCTGACGAACATTTTTGTGATCTTCCTTCTCATCCTCGCTGTCCTCTGCAGAAAAAGGCCCCAAACTGGGGTGAGTAAAGAGCAAAAAAACTCCTGCCATGAGGCAGCAAAATATTTTTAGGGCTTTTATCAGGGGGTTAAAACACTCACTGAGTTACTATGAGGACAATTCAACCTCATCAATACCCACCCAACAAAGATCCTCGGCAAAATAACTTATTTTTTCCTTTTTTTTCCTCTTTTTTTTTTTTTCCTTTTTACCTGCAGGCCTTTTCCTGGATTTGGAGGCTGCTCTCTTGTTCTTGTCTGGTTTAGCCTTCTTTCCTTTTTTGCTTTTTTGGGAGCTCTCGTAGTCGCTGTCGGCTTTGCCGTCGTCGGCTCCTACGTCGTCATCTTCACTGCCAAAATCTTCATCTGCAAGGAAAAGGCACCAAGGTGAAGTTTCTGGGATCATTCTGGATAAAAGCTGCAGGGAAGGGATCAATCTATCCAAATTTTATAGGATCATCACATAACACCAAAAAAAAAAAAAATTATTCCAAAGCAGGGTGGGAAGTAACAGCAGCAGAGGCAACATATGACTTAAAATAAATCAGAATAATTTAATTTCTGTCTCAAATCCTACTCCTGCAACTCTCCCAGGTGTGAGCAGACATGATTTAAAGATACACAATCAGTATAATGCTATCAGTTACCTGCTGAGTGTGAATCATCTTTCTTGGTCTTCACATCTTTGTCTTCTGAATCCTCACTGCAAATGACAGAAGGAAAAAGTCTGAGGGTTTGTCTCAGCTTTGATTTCAGTCACTCTCGTGTGGAAAATAACAACTTTTAAAGAGCAAATGATGTCCAAGCTGAGAATTTTCACTTTTCTTGGACAAACTTCAGGATTACTCAGCTGTATGTGGAATTATCATGGTTGGGAAGATAAATTTCAAACTCTGAATGACAAAAAAACTTAAACCAGGCAGGAAATAATCAGATTGAGGTGAACCAAGCCACATGGCTTCCAGTTCAGTTACAATTCTAATGGTTTATATGCAGTCTGTAAATTAAATAAAGGTTTATCCTGAATAGATTTTAAGTCAGCACTTGTCTTTAGGTCATTGCTTAGATTCCATTCTGTGCAATTCTTGCTCTTAACTGGCACAAGTCTGGTCTAAGCTTTCTCAAATGATTTGATAATTTCATTCATTTGGAAAATAAAAGACATCTTGGGGTGACAGAACAAGAATCAGCTGGCAGAACCTCAAGAACCTTCAGAACCAGCATCCCTGAAGCTGAAATTTGTCATAAAAACCAAAAAAAGTTATTTCAAAGGTCTTGTGGCAATCATTGGGGGCACTGCAAAATGGAAATTCTACAGGAAAATTTCACTTTCAGCTCCCAAAGCCACCCACACCTGGCACCACAGGGATGCCCTGAGAGGCTGCAGGAGCTGCACCTTGCCCTGACCCACCTGAGGATGAGGTGCTGCCAACCCTGGTGCCTAAATCCCATTCCCAACCTGCCTCTGGAGCTGCTGCAGTGATGGAGCACTGCTGCCAGGAGTTTCACAGGTGATTTCTGTCTCAGCCCCCAATTTCACTGGAATTCCACTCCCCACACACAGGACAAGCTCTCAGAAATGTTACCAAGAGATCAAAGCTGGGTTTTTACCTGTCCTCCTGAGAATTCTTCCCAGATCTCCTCTTGGGGAGATGAGCACCTCAGGGATGCCCTGAGAGGCTGCAGGAGCTGCACCTTGCCCTGACTCACCTGAGGATGCCAACCCTGGTGCCTAAATCCCTTTCCCAACCTGCCTCTGCAGTGATGGAGCACTGCTGCCAGGAGTTTCACAGGTGATTTCTGTCTCACCTCAGTGTCTCAGCCCCCAATCTCACTGGAATTCCACTCCCCACACACAGGAAATGTTACCAAGAGATCAAAGCTGTATTTTTACCTGTCCTCTTGAGAATTCTTCCCAGATCTCCTCTTGTTTTTGGCCTCTCGGGGAGATGAGCGGATTTTCTTGGATGGGGGACCTGAATCTCTTCCATAATCATCATCTGCACAGGACAGACAGCACAAAATGGGTTTGGTTTAAAGTCACCCCCAGCAAACTCAGCTCTGCTCAGCTCCAACTGAACATTTCATGCACAGCAAAAGGAAAAATTTCACAAAGCTTCAAAATAACTTTGGTGGAAGCAAAGTCCTGCTTGAAATCACTGATTTGAGCTTTGCTTTTGCCACAGCACCACGAAAATGTTCTGTACAGTCAAATCTCATAAAAAAACCTCACAAGAGGACACAGGATTCATTTTGCATTTAGTTATTTGATAAACCCATTAAAAGTTAACACCCATGTGGATTTCTGCATGACTCTAAGAGCACACACTGGTTACTGTGCTGGGAGGGGATGAAGGATGCCATGAAATAGGAATTTACAGCAGAACTCCTCCCAACCCTTACCCAATACCTGATTTCATGAATCAAACCACTGGAATTAACAATTATGCATATTTGTCTCATTTTAATTATCAGTGCAACCTCAGCATTGAGTTTATCTTCCAAGAACTCAAAACATTCCAGAAAATGTCTGTTAATTCACACAGATTAGATTTGTTTTAGAAATGGGTTTCAGAATTTGAATTCAGAATTTTACATTTTTACCAAATGTGATCCAGCACTATTTTGTTAAATCACACAGATTATATTATTTTAGAAATGGGATCCAGAAATGTTTTGTTAATTCATACAGATTATATTATTTTAGATATAGGATAAAGAAATGTTAATTCACACAGATTATATTATTTTACAAATGGGTTTCAGTATTTTAATTCAGAAATTACATTTTTCCAAATGTGATCCAGCAATATTTTGTTAATTCACACACATTATATTATTTTAGAAATGGGATCCATGGATCCAGAATTTAAACTCAGAGATTCAATTTTTTCCAAATGTCATCCAGCAATATTTTGTTAATTCACACAGATTACATTACTTTAGAATGGGATCCAGAATTTTAATTCAGAGATTCAATTTTTACCAAATGTGATCCAGCAATATTTTGTTAATTCATACAGACTGTATTTTAGAAATGGGATCCAGAAATTCACAGAGATTCATTTTTTCCAAATGTGATCCAGCACTATTTTGTTAATTCACACAGATTATATTATTTATAAATGGGATCCAGAAATGTTAATTCACACAGATTATATTATTTATAAATGGGATCCAGTATTTTAATTCTTTACATTCTTTTCCAAATGTGATCCAGAACTATTTTGTTAATTCACACAGATTACATTACTTCACAAATGGGATCCAGAAATGTTAAATCACACACATTATTTTACAAATGAGATCCAGAATTTAAACTCAGAGATTCAATTTTTAAATTTTTTTCCAAATGTGATCCAGCACTATTTTGTTAATTCACACAGATTACATTACTTTAGAATGGGACCCAGAATTTTAATTCAGAGATTCAATTTTTTCCAAATGTGATCCAGAACTATTTTGTTAATTCACACAGATTACATTACTTCACAAATGGAATCCAGAAATGTTAATTCACACAGATTATATTATTTTACAAATGAGATCCAGAATTTAAACTCAGAGATTCAATTTTTAAATTTTTTTCCAAATGTGACCCAGCACTATTTCGTTAATTCACACAGATTATATTATTTATAAATGAGATCCAGAATTTTAATTCACATTTTTTCCAAATGTGACCCAGCACTATTTTGTTAATTCACACAAATGATATTTTTTTAGCTGCAATCCCCCCTTAAATGCCTGATGATGTGGGCTCAACTGGAGCCATAAAAGAAATGAAAACCATCTTTTTCTGTGGAAACAAGTGGCATCAAGGAGCCTCTGGGCCAGCAGAGACCACAGAGCAAGGAAGGCACTGCTGCCAGCAGCCCCCAGGCACTACAGCAATCCCAGCATTAAATAATAAGATTTCTATCACCATTGTCTGTTTAACACAAACCATATGAGAATAATTATATTTTTAAATACTTATTAACAGTTCAGGCTGTGAAGAACAGAAACTCCTTGGAACTGGAGTTGAAGATGTGATTAGAAGCAGAACAATTAATATGCATGGCAATAACGAGGAGATTAAGGAAAAAAAAATTCATTTACCAGCATCATCTGATTCCTGAAACTGGGAGTAATCCACCACCTTCCTGTTCCTGTGAAAAAGCAGGAAAAAATTAGGAATTAATCACTTCAGGGCTACTAAAGCTGTAAGGAATAAGAAATGTCACATCCTTTTTTCAGAGCTGCATTTGTAGCCCAAAAACATCCCAAAAAAACTTGGATAATTCAGCCACCTCCACCTCTGCAGTCAGAAGTGAACACAGAGGATATTAAAGCAGAAATAGCATTTTCCTGAGGAGATTTAAAAATAATCTGGATTGCAGTCTCAGAATGTGAATGCTCTTTTGGGTAAATACACAAAGATTATGAATTAAACATTTCTGAACTGCTCCTTTTGGGATTTCTGCTCCTCCTGCTGTCACACCTTCTCCTCCAATTTTTATTTTCCCATTTGATCCCTGTTTTTAAAACATTTGAAGTTTCCACTGCGGCTTCCAGGAGCTTCCTGAGTGAGTTACACCAACCTGGGAGTCAACAAAATCAAATCTGCTTCTTGAACTGACTGCAACCTCCACACTGGAATTGTTGGTTCTGTTATCAGCACCTTGTCCATCAAATCCCAGCTGCTTTATTGATAAAGTATCAAATCCCAACTCTTTTATTGACAAAATATCAAATCCCAGCTCTTTTTATTGACAAAGTATAACATTTTCTACTCTTTTTACTGATAAAGAATCAAATCCCAACTCTTACTGACAAGATATCAAATCCCAGCTGTTTAATTGCTAAAGTACCAAATCCCAGCTGTTTTATTGACAAGATATCAAATCCCTACTCTTTTATTGATAAAGTATCAAATCCCAATTCTTTTGACAAAATACCAAATCCCAGTTGCTTTGCTGACAAGATATCAAATCCCAACTCTTTTATTGATAAAATATCAAACCCCAACTGTTTTTATTGACAAAATATCAAACCCCAGCTATTTTATTGATAAGGTATAAAAATCCCCATTGTTTTTATTGACAAGCTATCAAATCCCAGCTGCTTTACTGACAAAATATTAAACCCCAGCTATTTTATTGATAAAGTATCAAATCCCAGCTGTTTAATTTACAAAATAGCAAATCCCAACTCTTTTATTGACAAAATATCAAATCCCAGCTGCTTTACTGACAAAATATCAAATCCCAGCTCTTTTATTGACAAAGTATAAAATTTTCTACTCTTTTTACTGATAAAGGATCAAATCCCAACTCTTACTGACAAGATATCAAATCCCAACTCTTTTATTGATAAAATATCAAATCCCAGCTGTTTTATTGACAAAACATCAGGTCCCAGCTGCTTTATTGATAAAGTATCAAATCTCAACTCTTTTACTGACAAGGTATAAAAATCCCAACTTTGTATTGATAAAATATCAAATCCCACCTGATTTATCGACAAGGCATCAAATTCCAACTCTTTTATTGACAAGATAACTGCCCTATAAACCAGCAAACCAAAGGAAAGCAAGGCAGCCAATAATTCAATTAAATTTCAGCTGATAATTCCTCAAACTCAGATTCCAAACCCCTCCTGGAAGGAGGAACTGGAAATAAAGAGATTCCCAGAGTTCCTTTTTCCAGTTCAATAAAAATGGGATTTTGCTCAGTTCTTCAGCTGCAAACTCCATCCAGCACAAGGATCCTTCCTCATCCTCCTCTTCCTCTTCTCCTGCTCTCAGCACAACTCACACTGAGCTCCTCTAACTGAGCTGCATTCACTGGCAATTAATTAATTAGCATTAATTAATTCCTGATAAACCTGGTCAGTTCAAAGACACCCCAAAGCCAGCAGTGCTGATCCAGCTAAAATTAAGTTTAAGCTGCTCTCCAGAAGGATGAAGGAACAAAATTGGTTTTATTTCAAATCAAACTTCTTAAATTAAAAAAACCAAAAAAATGAAAACAATCCCTTAAAAAAACACCCTAAAATACCAAAAATACAAATGAAAGGAAGATTTGTACAGGTAAATCAAGTTTGTACTCCTGAGCATCTCTAACTCATGGCTTACAGAGGATGAAGGGCTAAAATTGGTTTTATTTCAACTCAAAGCTCTTAAAGAAACTAAAAAAGCAAAAAAAAATGAAACCAATCCCTCAAAATACATCCCAAAAATACCAAAAAGGCAAATGAAAGGAAGATTTGTACAGGTAAATCAAGTTTTTCTCCTGACCATCTCTAACTCGTGGCTCGTAGAGCAAAACCAATTTTATTTCAACCCAAACATCTTTTAAGAAATTTCAAAACCAAAAAATGAAACCAATCCCTTAAAAAATGTCCCAAAAATACCAAAAATACAAATGAAAGGAGGATTTGTACAGGTAAATCAAGTCTGTCCTCTGAGCACTTTGAACTCATGGCTTACAGAGGGATGAAGGAGCAAAATTGGTTTTATTTAAAAAAAAAATGTCATCTTCATAAGCTCATCTTCAATTTAGTCCCTAAACTCTGTTTTTAATTTAAATCAACATCAGCACAGCCCTAAAATCAGAAAAATTTGGGTTTTTTTAAAAGATAATTCGCAGATGAAATGCAAAATGAACATGTCCAAGGATCACTAAATAAAGGATCACCAAATAAAGGATCACCCATAAAACTGAGAAAAAAAAAAGTCATTTTCATTCCTCATATTCAGTTTAATCCCTAAACTCTCAGTTTTTAAATCAACATCAGCACAGCCCTAAAATCAGATAGAAAAATTTGGGTTTTTTTTTAAGGGAATACACACATGAAATGCAACACCAACGTCTCCAAGGATCATTAAATGCCCATAAAAACTGAGAAAAAAATGTCATTTTCATACCACAACTTCAGTTTAGTCCCTAAACTCTCAGTTTTTAAATCAACATCACCACAGCCCCACAATGAGAGAGAAAAATTTGGGTTTTTTTAAAGAGAATGCACAGATGAAAAGCAATATCAACATGTCAAAGGATCACTAAATTCCTATAAAAACTGAGAAAAAAAAGTCATTTTCATCTTCAATTTAGTCCCTAAACCCTCAGTTTTTAATTTAAATCAACATCAGCACAGCCCTAAAATCAAATAAAAAGTTTTGGGTTTTTTTTTTTTTTAAGGGAATGCAGATTCCCAGATATTTATACAGGCATTAAAATCCACATTTTAAAAAAATCTCACAATATATAATCTGGCAAAGCAATGCTGAAAGAACTTTTTAAAAATCCAGGCACTGAAGAGAAAGTTTAAGTCAAATAAAACCACCCAAAAGCAAGGAGATGAAATGGTTATTGAGGTTTTTTTAGGTTTTTTTTTCAGCACAGCCTTGATTTAACCAATGGAACCAAAAATTCTCAGAATTTGTGAGCAAAGCTCCAGCCCCTCCTGAGCCTCAGCACTCAGGTTTCACTCTCAGGTAAAAACAAGATAAATATTGCCACTAAAAGCACTTTTTTGGTGCATTTTTCATGCACAGAAAACAGAAATTCCAGCCACAAGTGTTCCCTGCAGGGATTTGCAGAGCTGTGCAAAGCAAATCTGCAGGGCTGGGTTTGGGATTTCCATGAATATTGATTTAAAATCGCCACCAGGAGGTGGCACAGGGCACCTGGTGACAGCCAGGGACCCAGACCTGGTCACTTTGGGGTTAATCTGGGTAAAAATTGGACTCAGGACTCAGCACTGAGACAGATTTGGGTCTGGGCTCACTCCCCACTCCAGGTTCTGCAGGGTTTTCAGGATTTTGAACTCTACAGAACAATTAAATGATTTCTGCAGCCATAATTAAAGCAGTTAAATAAAATAGTAATTAAATAATGATTAAATTTCCACGAACTTTGATTTAAAAGCACCACCAGGAGGTGGCACAGGGCACCTGGTGACAGCCAGGGTCACTTTGGGGTTAATCTGGGTAAAAATTGGACTCAGGATTCACCACAGAGCTCAGATTTGGGTCTGGGCTCACTCCCCGCTCCAGGTTCTGCAGGGTTTTCAGGATTTCAGGATTTTGAACTCCACAGAACAATTAAATGATTTCTGCAGCCACAATTAAAGCAGTTTTGGGCTCATTCTCTATTTGATTTTAACTAGAATTGAGATTTTACTACAGAAATTATGCAGAGGAACCAAACCCAAACACTCAGCTCACTCCCTCTCCCTGTATTTTGAATTTTCTTGTACTTCCACCTTCTCTCTGCTTCTCCTCAGACTGAAAGAGAGCAAAAATCAGCTTTTTACTCATCAATCTCTGGGCCACACAGCACCACTCCATTTTATTAAGTGCCAATCCCCAAGGAGCTCTTGCTTGCCTGCAATCCCACAGAAACTTCTCCTCAATCACAATTCTTTCTACTTTACATTTGTGACAACACTGGCAACAAGTTACAATATAAATAATTGTGATTATTTAAATAATCACAATTATTTCTACTTTACATTTGTGACAACACTGGTAAAAATATATATTTAATATTTTTTTTTCCTGCAAGTAAAATTTCACCCTTTAACTGCAGGGCCAGCAGCAGGCTGGGATTCAAATCCAGAAAAATGAAAGATGGAAAGCCTTGAAGCACTGAGATAAATTCATAACTGGTTTTAAGTTGAAAATGAATGACCAAAAAACCCCTGGGATTTCCAGCCCTGCCCACAAGATCTCAATCTGCAAAGCCTGCAGGAGAAAAGCAGCAAGTAAAAGTGACCAGGGAGAAAAAGCAGAAGAAAGCTGCAGCAGAAGTCAAAATTCTGATTTTAAACACATTAATTGATTATATATATATATATATAGGCTCCAAATATTTAATTTAATTTTATTTTTTCCCTATAAGCAGCCCCAGCTCTCTCTGCAGAACTTCAGCAGAGTTACACAAGAGATGCACAAATTCAATAATTTCAGGTTTCTTTATTTTTTACTCCTTGCCTTTTTCTAACCCCACTGCAAACCCCATCATCACCCACCCAGGAGCAATGGAATTGTGCAGGAGCACCTGGCTCTCACATGAAGCCCAGGACTTTATTAACACTTAATTTGAAATAACTGACATGAACAGCCAGACTCAGCCTCAGGTCAATTTTCTCAACAAGTGGAGTAAAAACTTGGGATTTAGGATGGATTTTATAAAGTTCACTGCTTTAGGTGCACACAAATTCAACCACAAATCAGCAGAAAACACCAATTAATTCCAAGAGCACTGACTGGAGGAAAACTCTACATTGAAGAACTTTTCACCAGGCTTCCATTTTCCCAAAAACAGGCAGAAAAAACTTCATTTCAGCATTAATTTATGAATGGATTTAAATCTATAGGCAGGGTTTTCCAGCTAGCAGAGCAATATAAAGCAGCAGGCACGGAATATTTACCTTTTTTCCCCTGGAAGGGTTATTAAATGCAGGAGATAAGGCACTGCTGCATCTGTCCTGCTCTGTGCCAGGAGGTTTTGTGCTCCTGCTGGACTTTGGTGCTTCATTTTCCTGCAGAGCAGAGCCTGAGAGCAGGCACACTTCTCAAAACATTCCAGGACTGGACAGAGGTGGTTTATTTTAATTATTTTTTTTTGAAATTTTCACAAAAATACTGAATTCCAGCAAGCTCAGAGACTCTGCTTTTAAAGATAGCAGCTTCTCCTTACCTGGAGGAAATCTCCAGCACTGAAGTGTCCCCTCAGGCAGCAGAGTCACATCACCCATCCCTGAGCCACTCCCCTTCTTAGCAAAGCACTCCTGGGTCCCATTTATATTGTAAATTCTGCTTTATGAGAGATCTTATTTAAATACAAATGCTGCCATCTCCTAATGTATAGATGTATCATTGTCACAATTAAATTGTATTTTTTAGTTAAATTGGCCAGGACACCAAACATCCACAGCCCAGCCCAGGCTCACTGGGAATAAACCTGCAACTGGGAATAAAACTGCAACCGGGAATAAACCTGCAACCATTCACTTGAGAATGAGGAAATTCCAAAGCATGAGAAGAACACCGTGGGAAACCTCACACCTCTGCTATAAAGACAGCTTAAATCACGAGTTCACTCTTTTGCCACCTCCTTGGTAAAGCTTTGAGACACAAGGGAATCACAGAATATCCTGAGATGGAAAAAAACTCACAAGGATCATGCAGAGCAGCTCCTGGCTCTGCACAGACACCCCAAAATCCCATCCTGGGCATCCCTGGCAGCGATGTCCAAACTCTCCTGGAGCTCTGTGGTTGTGCCCATTGCCTGGGCAGTGCCCAGCACCCTCTGGGGGAAGAAATATCCCAAATACTTCCCCAAATACCCACCCTGACACAGCTCCAGCCCTTCCCTCAGGCACCACCTCCCCAAACCACCACGCTCCATCCCACCCCACACCCAGTGCAGCCCAAACTCTCCTGGAGCTCTGCGGCTGTGCCCATTCCCTGGGCAGCCTGGGCAGTGCCCAGCACCCTCTGAGGGAAGAAATATTCCCCAAATACCCACCCTGACACAGCTCCAGCCCTTCACTGAGGCACCACCTCCCCAAATCCACCACGCTCCATCCCACCCCACACCCAGCACTGTCCAAACTCTCCTGAGTTCTGTGACTGTGCCCATTCCCTGGGGAGCCTGGACAGTGCTCAGCACCCTCTGGGGGACAAAATACCCCAAATACTTCTCCTGACACAGCTCCAGCCCTTCCTTCGGGACCCCATCCCCGTGTGCACATCCCCAAAGCCACCACGCTTCATCCCACCCCACTGAGCCCACCCAAACTCTCCTGAGCTCTGTGGCTGTGCCCATTCCCGGGGGAACCTGGGGAGCCCAGCATCCTCTGGGGTAAGAAATATCCCAAATACTTCCCCAAATACCCAGCCTGCTACAGCTCCAGCCCTTCCCTTCCCCGTGCTGCAAATCCCCAAAGTCACCACGCTC
>JAWMRF010000109.1:3423927-3440472 GCA_035221435.1 Sphenopsis melanotis | reverse complement strand
AGATAATCAATGTTTACATTTTGTTCCTGAGGCCTCTCAGCTTCTCAGGAGGAAAAAATCCTAAGGAAAGGATTTTCATGAAGAGATGTCTGCAACAGACGTGCCAGGAGATCCTGGGGTCAAAAGCAGCCAAAACCTCTGCTGGTGGCTCAGAGCCGCTTCCCCCCAGGTTTCCAGCCCCAGCTCCTCACAGGAGCATTGTCCCTCCACCAGGAGCCCTGCATGCCAGGGAAATGCAGCATCCATCAGTTTTATTCCCTGTGTGCTGCCCTGAGACACCTCTCAGCGGCTGCCCTGCTGAGCTATTACCCTGAATGTAAATAATGGCCCATGCTGTTCCACTGCTTCACAAGAGGTGCTTTTTTAATGCTTCCCTCCTTGAATCCCTCTTCCCCCAAGGACCCCAGCACTGCAGGCTGCCACGTTACTGCAGTGGAACTCCCTCAGCAGAGCAGCACCCTCAGCTCAGCATCCCTTTCACTGAGGGAGCAAACACTCCTCTCTGATACATTGAAAACGTCAGGATGATCATTAACATCCTCCCTGAACCTCTGCTCCCTTCAGTAAAGAGATGCTAGGGGAAAAAAACCTCATTAACAAAACTGGATTAGCACTTGAGTGTCTGTAGGCAAATATGGGGGATTTGTACCATAAGCCCTCCAAATTCACCATCCTCTCATCTTGGACCATCCCTAAATCCCTGCTGCCTGGACAACCATCCATCCCCAGCTTGAGGGCCTGTTGATTGCCATGAATTATCACCAGTTTGTGCTGAAGTGAACATTCCTATGAGGGAATGCCTGGGTTCAAGCAGTGGCTCACACTGAGCCCTCTCTGTCCCTGGCCTAGGTGCATGGAGGGAGCAGGGCCACAGCTGCCAGCAGGACCACCTTCATGGTTCCAACTGGGACTCCTTGGAAAGCCCAAAAATCACTTCCCTTCTCCAGAACAAGCAGAGGGACCTAATATCTCCATCCCAAATGCCCTACCCTTTTCAGTGCTTTATAAACTTTTTATCCAGCTGTAAAATTTCTAATTATCCGAGGTAACTAACCAACGTTGCATGAACTCAAACCGAGACTATTCCAGTCAAATACATAATTAAAAATTTCTGCTGTGCTGGTTCCTTCCCCCAGTTACATAAATTACTGTGCAGGGTGCAGCACCACAGCTGGGACCCCAGCTTGGTGGTCCTGATTGTGGTAAATTGTGCCAGCACCAGGAGGGATGAGATGCACCCTGCCCTTGCCCCCACTGCAGTAGCACTGGCTCTCCTGGCAGCATTCTCAACTCTCCCAGCTGTCATTCCCTGCTCTGTCTGCACTTTGGAGAGCCACAAGCACTGGGAGCCCCAGGAGCAGGCTCAGCTGGCAGAGGGGGTGCCAGGATTGGAGCAAAGCAGATCCTCAGCTCGCCCCTTCTCAGAATCCACTCTGGGAAACGTTCTGTAAGGACCCAGCAGCAGCTGGAGACTGGAAAGCCACAAAGAGGAGAGATTGTGGCAGGGAGAAGCTGATGCTCCCAGCTCCTCCAGGCTACGCCTGTCCCAGCTGCTGGGACCTCAGTGTTTGCATCTCACCGAGCATCAGGAAACTTCTGCGTCTCCTCAAGCTGTGCCAGAAAACCTGATTTTCCTCCTAATGATTCACCTGCCTCCACACTGCATCAAAGACATCAAGTGGGTCTCATAGCAACTGCCAGATTAGCACTTCTCCCTAAGCCAGGCTTGTCACCACGAGGGGAAGGGCTGGGAGGGAATGCGTGTGATGCCAGCTGGGAAACAGGAGCAATCCCCCCTGACTGCCACATCCCTGCTAGGGGTGAGCTGCCTCTGGGCCCTTAGAAAGGACAAGCAAGGGCTGAGCCCCAGGCTCCTTGCCTGGCTCTTCAATAACCTCTGCCCTGGCCTGACCAAGCCTGGAAGGCTCCTGCCCCACACCTGCCTGTGAGAGAAGCTGACTCTCTGAGCTCTGCTTTGGCTCAGCTATCTCCAGCTGTGGCCTCTGGCAGATCCATGTGTGCCACGTTCAGGATTCCCTCAGCTTCCCACAGCCCATGTTTGTTGCTAAAGGACACAAAATAAAATTACACACACGCTGGAACCTCCAAGGTAAAAAGAAGAGAAGTTTATTTTCTGACTCCAGCATTTATAGACTTTCAAAAGTGACAGTGGGTTGGAGGATGAAAGTGCCACCTCTCCAATGACACTGGACAAACCAACAGTCCATCAAATTTCTCCTCCTCCAGAAACGAATGTAAAACAATAAATATTTACATAAAAGTGCGCGAGAAACTCCATTACAAGAATGTAAGCATCAGAAGGCTTAGGAGAACTTAGAAGAACAAGGCAACACATGTGAGCAGGGAGAGCATCTGCAGAAGCTTCCTGTGCCTGTGTCCATGCTCCACGTGCACTTGAGTTTGATGTGGAGTGTTGGGCACTTGTGTTTGGGAGTGCTGGCAGAGGGTGTCAGCCCTGTTCAGCTGCAGGAGGGAGTCAGGATCACAGGATCACAGAATCACAGAATCACAGAATCACAGAATCACAGACTGGTTTGGCTTGGGAGGGACCTTGAAGTTCACCTCGTTCCAACTCCTTGCCATGGGCACGGACACCTCCCACTAAACCAGGAGCAGGAACACCTCCCACCAAACCAGGTTGTTCCACGGCTCCTTTTGCTCCAAGGGTGCTGCTGGAACAGCCCCAGCCCAGGCTGGCTGGCTGGAAGTGCTGCTGGGAGAGGGAGGCCAGCCATGCCAAGGGCTCCTGGCAGCCAACATGCACAGGGGT
This sequence comes from Sphenopsis melanotis, assembly GCA_035221435.1. NCBI lineage: Eukaryota > Metazoa > Chordata > Aves > Passeriformes > Thraupidae > Sphenopsis > Sphenopsis melanotis. The sequence goes on along the minus strand of JAWMRF010000109.1, from coordinate 3,437,681 downwards.
GGACAAGCACATCCTACTCCAGCCCAAATCCGTTTTAGATCAAAGGCATTTGACTCTGCCTAACTGCAAAGAGCCATGCCTCCTCCTCAGTCCAGCTGTAGGACTTCCCAGGCACCCTAATCCTGCTGCTGCCCCAGCTCTGAGTGTGGGGGCTGCCTGTGGGTGCCACAAGTCCCATCTCCTTGGCAGTACCGTGGCAAGAAGGGACAGGTCCAGAGCAGTCCTGACAGATTCTGTGGCATTTTTGGAAAGGGCTGTGGCAATCCTGTCCTTTGGGTCTCACTGCTGCTGCTTTGCCCGAGCATTTCCAGCCTCTCCTTCATCTCTGGGATTTCCCCTGCTATCCACAGCACTGATCAGCAATGCCAGGGAGCTGGCAGGACCCTGTGACCCCCCTGTCTATAGTGACACAGCTCTGGGGATTTTGCTTGCCAGGGCAGCTGGATACAAAGACATCTCCAGTGGGAGTGTTTAACAGCTCCTCACCACAGATTATTGGAGGGTGCTTTAAACCCCAGGGCCATTATCTGAGCCTAATTTTCCGTTCCAGCCCCTAACATTTCAATTTCCCCCTTCACTGATCTCTGGCTTTAATGGCTCTCCCAAGCTTTCCTCAAGTTGAGAAGTGCCCATTTGGTACCACTCCTGCTGCATCCTACCAATGCCTCATCTTCTTTCTTTCTCACACCCCTTTCCCTTTTCTCATCCTTTTCACCTTGAAAACACAGCCTCAATGTCCTCTCTTCCCTGGGAACTGCAGCACTGGCCCTGCCCCTGCGGGGGATGCTGCATTCCCCCTCTTGGCTCCCTCACATGGGGCTGCAGCTGGACCCTGGGAAGGAATTTCATGGAGCTTGGGAACTTTCACTTCCCCTTTTCTTTCCTCTCTTTGCAAGCCAGGCTGGCACTCCCCGAGCTGACACTTCGTGCCTCTCTGGCAGGACTGAGTTCTTGGCCACCAAACAGCTCCAAATCCATTCAGTGGGGCCCAGCAACCCTCGGTGGTCTCCAGTGGCTTGGGGGGCTCTCGTCCCCCTGCTTTGTCTGCTCTGTCCATGTGCCCAGGGCTCTTGGCTGGTTGCCACCAGCGAGGCTGCACTGTCCAGTCTCTTCCCAGCCCCCTGGGGATGGGATGCTCGGGCTTTGGCAGCTGCTGCTCGGTGCCACTCAGCTGTCACTGCCTTTGTCCCTGCCAGCAGGCTGTCTCCTTGCTGGGAGAGGGGCTTCTCACCCACTCCCAGTCTCCCTGGCACTAAGCAGTGCTGTGGGCACTGGAGGGAGTTTTCTTGGGCTGCTTCTTTTCCCATCCAGCCTCAGAGTCGTTCCTCTGGGATGTGTGCACAGCCCTGCTCTGCCCTCCCCTCTGCTCAAGGAGAGGTGACCTCAGTGTCTTTGGGAGTCAATTACTCAAAGCCAGACAATTCTAAAACCTGCCAGCACTCAGGGAAAGGGGTTTATTGGCATTTAAACTATCAGTCCTGGCACCTGGTTTTCAGCCACGCTCTCTGCTGGACTTGGAAAAATGCTGGACACTGAGCCAGGTTCTGGGATAAGGGACACAGAGCCAGGTTCTGGGACAAGGGACACTGAGCCAGGTTTGGGGATGAGGGACACAGAGTCAGGTTCTGGGATAAGGGACACAGAGCCAGGTTCTGGGACAAGGGACACTGAGCCAGGTTTGGGGATGAGGGACACTGAGCCAGATTCTGGGACAACGACACTGAGTCAGATTCTGGAATGAGGCACACTGAGCCAGGTTCTGGGATGAGGGACATTGAGCCAGATTCTGGGACAACGACACTGAGTCAGATTCTGGGATGAGGCACACTGAGCCAGGTTCTGGGACAAGGGACACCGAGCCAGATTCTGCCCAGGTGATGTGGGACATGCAGCCACAGCAAAGCTTCAGCATGCCAGTGCCTGCCCAGAAGGGACAGGTTTTGAGGATTCCTGTCTCCTTAACCCCTGGGAGAATGCCAGGGCAAATACAGCAGCCCAAACATTAACAGCATCCATGGATGCTGAATGGCTTTGGCCAAGAGGCTCTTAGAGCTGATTGAAATCAAATTGGTGATTGTGGGGCTTTTTATCTCCCAGGGGCTGAGCATGGCTAGCTGCTCCAATGGACAGCTTTATGGACTGTTACATGGATATGGCTCTTCCCATGGCTTCACAGACCCATTTCACAAATGGTGCTGGCTGCAATCCACTGCTCTGTGCCGAGCTGCTGGTTGGGACATGGTCGTGGAGGCTGAAGCGACGAGGAGGAAAACAGGGATGAGAAATAGATAGGGAAAAACAAATGTCAAGCTGTGCTTTTTATAGTGCAAGGGCAGAGTATTGGCTGGGGCTTTTAAGAAGGGAAGGATGGGCTGGTAATTGGAAAGGTGCTGGGGGGAGGGTGGCTGGGGTACCTGCAAGCACTCAGGACCCCTGGCCAGCCAGCCCTGGGCTGGGATGCTGCACTCTGAGTGCCCACACTGAGCCTGGCTGTGACCAAAGGCATTGTGCCCCTCACAGCGCAGCCCTGATCACCCCAGTGATGGAACCTGCAAGGTTAGAGAGAGGAGACTCAGAGGAAAGGACCGAGCTGGATCCCAATTTCCAGGCAGGGTTGGCACCATGTCACCACAGGCAGAGCAGTCTTCTGGGTTAGCAGAGAGCTTGGAAACACCCACTGGCAGGCAGAGGCTGAATTGGTGTTGCTAAACTGTGGTTTTTTTGGGAAACTGAACCCTCAAGGCCACACCTATTAGTGCTGTCCATCGGACACATCCGGTGATGTGCTCCTGTGGTGGTGTTCACAGGGGTTCCAGGATGAGGGAAGAAATGACAATCTTGACTCCATGTTTCAGAAGGCTGATTTATTATTTTATGATATATTCAAAGAAAATGATATATTAAAACTATACTAAAAGAATAGAAGAAAGGATTTCATCAGAAGGCTTGAAAGGAAAGGAATGGAATGATAATAAAATCTCATGACTGACCAGAGAGTCCGAGACAGCTGGACTGTGACTGGCCATTAATTTAAAACATTTTTAATTAAAAACAACCCCATGAAACCAATCAAAGATGCACCTGTTGCATTCCACGGCAGCAGATAATTATTGTTTATATTTCATTTCTGAGGCTTCTCAGCCTCTCAGGAGAAAAGATCCTAATGAAAGGATTTTTCACAAAATATATCCGTGACACCCCTGCAGCCACAAACTGCATTTCACTCTGCTGGCCCTGGCTGGGTCAGGCTGCCCCAGGTCAGCGCCCAGAGCAGCAGCACAGCCAGGGAAAGCTCCTGGGAAAAGCTGAGCAAACAAGGCTGGGGACACGTGGGGACACAGAGAGGAACGGGCAGCCCTGGCACAGGGAGAGGCTGAGCAGGATGACCAGGATTAAAAAATAACCCAGTAAATATCACTGTGGGGGAGACCAACCAGGACCAGGAGGTGGAAATGGCTTTAATTCCTGGTGAAGGATCCAAAATAAGGCAGAGCAGTCGCTGCAGGGCATGAGCTCTGCTCCTCCCTGCCACCTCCAGGGTCTTCATGGGAAGAATGGGTAAATTTATACCCAATTGGGTAAATTTATACCCAATTTGCATCATTAGAAGCTGGTGAACTCAGGAAACAAGGGAGAGGCTCAAACACTGGAGTGGGAAATGCACTTTGGAGGTGCATTTTAAATTTTAAAGGAGTTAGAGAAGGGACCTCTGACTTTTTTAGATGATGGGAATTATTTTTCTTATTTTTTACACAGAAGGAAGGGGGAGTTCAGCTCACATCTTCACTGCCTGGCTCAGAAGGTCTCAAGACCCTTAGTTACCAGAGTTTTTAAGGATTTATTGACCAATAAAACACTGCCAACAAGGATATTTATGGTTTTGACCCAATCTTTAAATATTTCATCTTATGGACTCATACTACAGTGTGAGCTTTCTTAGCCAATCATGGTCTGACACACAAACCTACAGAACTGCATCCTAAACTTCCTCAAACTTGTGCAAAACAGCAGCAATTTCCTCCTCTCAGTTGGAAAATAAAACAAGAAATCCAGATTGATTAATTTGATTAATTAATTGATTAATTAACCCCATGCTCTCCTAGCTGGATGTGCTTTACTGAGATGCTCCCATCTCTGGGGCAAATTCTGGGCACAGAGGAGGAAGGAATGGGGGAAAACCAACAAAAAGCTGAGTGGAGCAGCACATCCAGCACAGGAATTTGAGCTCCATAAGAAGCCTGACCTTAAAATTCCAGCCCCATGGCAATTAGGCTGGGATTAGCATAACCTCCCTTAATCCTTTAACTAATGGGGGAGTTTTGCCTCTTAATTGTGAAAGGAATTTCTGAGGTGCCTTAAGGCAGCACTAATTAGGAAACCAAAGCCTGAGAAAGGACTCCAGGCTGTGGAGAGAGCTTGGGATTGTATTTGTGGGTGCCCAGCTGAAGGAAGGAATGATAAATCTGACTCTTTCCAGAAGGCTAATTTTTTATTTTAAATATATTATATTAAAGAATGCTATACTAAACTATACTAAAGAATACAAAAAAGATAATAATAAAAACTTGTGACTCTCTTTCCAGAGTCTGACACAGCTTGGCACTAATTGGCCAAAGAGTCAAAACAATTCACATGAAACTAATTAAACAATCACCTGTCAGATAAACAATCTTCAAACACATTGCAAAGCAGCAAAACACAGAAAAAGCAATGAAATAATTATTGTTTTCCTTTTTCTCTGAAGCTTCTTAGAAGAAAAATCTTAAACAAAGATATTTTTTTGGAAAATATGAATGTAACACTTGTATTGTATTTGTGGGTGCCCAGATGAGGGAAGAAATGATAAATCTGACTCTTTTCAGAAGGCTAATTTATTATTTTAATATATTATATTAAGGAATGCTATACTAAACTATCCTAAAGAATACAGAAAGGATACTTACAGAAGGTTAAAAAGATAATAATAAAAACTCGTGACTCTTTCCAGAGTCCAACACAGCTTGGCTCTGATTGGCCAATAAGTTAAAACAATTCACATGAAAGCAATGACACAATCACCTGTTGGTAAACAATCTCCAAAAACATTCTAAAGCAGCAAAACACAGGAGAAGCAAAGAGGAGAGGGAGAGGATGCAGAGATCACCCTGTGCAGCTCTGCTGTGCCTCCTCCTGCAGCAAGGGCAGGCTCAGAGGAAAGGAATGAGCCCAGCAGAATTTGGTTATGGGATTTGGCAGCCTCACACCAATAATTGTCACAACTGGGTACTGGCTACTGCCTGCCCACCAAACAGGTCACAAAGGGCTGTCTGGGCTACAAATTGTTAAACTTATGGTGTTGGAGCCTGTTGACTAGGCTAAAGCAACCCAAACATTGATTTTTGGTTGATCTACAGGCACATCTGCATGGCAGAAGGAAGTAAATAAAACCAGCAAGTGCTAATAGATCATTAGATTCAACTCTATTTGATTCAACTCTATATTTGATTAAACCCTATATTTTATTCAATTCTATATTTGATTCAACCCCACATTTGATTAATCTCCATGGCCAGAGTGAATCCCAGCGGGACAAACAGCCAGCTGTGACCTCCATCCCTTGTCAGTCCCCCTGCCAGCTCCACAGCTGTCCCCATGCCCCTCCTGCCCTGGGGACACTCCTGTGCCCAGCTCCTGCTGGAACAGCTGGATCCCAGCCCCAGCACAGCACCTGAGCTGGCAGCAAAGCTCCAGCACCATTAACCCTTCAAACCCCAGCAGCCAGCAGGGTGTAAACACCTCCCCAGCACAGCTGAACCCCGGGCTCTGGTGCCTGGGGTCACTCACATGGGGAAATTTGGGGATTTTAGCTGCCCAGGCACCCCCCAGCACACACACAGCCCCTCCCCAAGCTCCTGGGCACTCACAGCTGTGGACAGGCGGGATGCCAGCGTCATCTCCAGGTTCCCCTTCAGCCCCAGCAGAGCAGGAACCAAGATGAACACCTCAGTGACCTGTTTGAAGACGTCCCAGTGCTGCAAGGTTAAAGCACATTCAATAAAACCAGGAAATCTCACCAAAGCACACTCAATAAAACCAGAAAATCTCACCAAAGCACACTCAATAAAACCAGAAAATCTCACCAAAGCACACTCAATAAAACCAGGAAATCTCACCAAAGCACACTCAATAAAACCAGCAAAGGACATTCAATAAAACCAGCCAATCTCACCAAAACCAGCACATCTCACCAAAGCACATTCAAGCAAATCTCACCCAAGCACATTCAATAAAACCAGCAAAGGACATTCAATAAAACCAGCAAATCTCACCAAAGCAATTCAATAAAACCAGCAAATCTCACCAAAGCACATTCCATAAATCCAGCAAATCTCTCACCAAAGCACACAATCAATAAAACCAGCAAATCTCACCAAACTACATTCAATGAAACCAGCACATCTCTGACCAAAGCACATTTCATAAAACCAGGAAATCTCATCAAAGCACACTCAGGAAAACCAGCAAATCTCTGACCAAAGCACATTCAATAAAACCAGCCAATCTCACATTAAAGTACACACAATAAAACCAGCACATCTCATCCAAGCACATTCAATAAAACCAGGAAATCTCACCAAAGCACATTCCATAAATCCAGCAAATCTCACCCAAGCACACTCAATAAACCCAGCCCATCTCACCCTGGCTGGTGCCAGCCCTGGCTCTGGGCTCAGTGCCACCCCCTCCCTGTCCCCTCTGGCACCCCCAGTGCCCTCCCTGCTGCCACACGGGGATTTTCCCTCTGTGACATTTGCAGCAGAGAGCACAGCATCCTGCTGGGCTGAGAAAACAGCTCTGAGCCAGCAACTTCCAGTGAAAATCCCCAGTGACAAAATGTTTACACACACAGAGGCCAGAACAGGGAAAGATGGAGAGGCTTTGCCCAATACTTGCAGTTTTTGGCAGATTTGAGTGCTGGAGTTTGGTCAGTCTCAGCTGAGAGCCTTTGATGTGTCTTGCAAAAATATATATATAAACTTTTAAAATATATATAAATATATATATATAATTATATACATTATAGATTTATATATATTATAATAATAAAATAATTATATATTATAATAATAAAATAATGTATTCATATAATAATTATATAGTATGATAAAATTTTATAAATATAAAAAATTACATGTAAATATATATATAAAATTATATACATATAGAATTATATATAATATATAATATTAATATAATACAATAATTATATAGTATAATAATATAATAGAATATATATAATATAATATAATATAATATGATATAATATAAATATTTGCAAGACACAGCAAAGGCTCATAGCCTTTATTATATAATAATGAAATAAAAAATATAATAAATAATAACATAACAAAATAATAAAAATAATAAAAATAAAACAAAATATAAAACATGAAATATAAAATAATAATATTAATCATCATCATCCTTGAGGCTCTGCCCAGGATCCCATGCAGCTCTGGAGGGGTGAGCTGGACCTGGGAGGTTCTGGAAAAATCCTCCATCCCCCTTCCCAGCCATGGTTTAATCCCAAGGCTAAAGGGAGTTGGAGGTGCTGGCAGCACAGTCTGAGCTGCTGTGGGAATTCCACAGGAATTACAAAGTTTTCTTGCTAAAGGCCACAGGAATCAGGGCAGGAGAACACGGGGCTGAGCTGCTGTGGGAAGTACACAGGAATTACAAAGTTTTACTTCTAAAGGCCACAGGAATCAGAACACAGGGCTGAGCCAGAGCCTCCCAGCCCCTTCTATTGTAGCTCTCAAATTTCTGTTGTTCCTACAAATCCTGATTTTCTAAAAGGGCATCCTGAAGGTGAACTTTTTATAAAGGAATAATTTAGTTGTGTAATTGACTGAATTGCAAATCACTGCTGACAAAAACTGTCCAGAACACTGTGAAAGTGCTGAAGACTTCAGTGTAGTTTGGAGTATGAAAGATGAGAACTGACATTACGAACACCATGTGTCAACACTGCCCACAAAGGCAGCGCCTGCTCCAGGAAAAACTTTAGCTTGGGCTCAAATCACTTTGGGGAACTTCCAGAAGAGCCAGGCAGGGACCTTGTGAAGGGAAAACACGCTTGAAATGTCCTTATTTTTTTCAGAAAACGATTCCAGTAAAGCTGTCCCGGATTAATTTCCCCCGTCCAGCCTTTCCTGTTTGGAGTCACTTCCCAGCTGTCCCGGCAGGTCCCACCACGAGAGGATGAGGAGAGCTCAAAGGCACGCAGGGAAACTGCTGCTCTGGTCAGGACAGCACTGAGGAGTGGCTGCTTGAGCACCCACAAATCCCAAAAAAACCCCTCTGACTTCCTGGCACAGGGGCTGACACCGGAGCCTCTCGCTGCCCACACCACCAGGGCTTGTTTACCCAGCCCAGCAGCTCCAAGCTGAGCATTTTTTTGGCTGCCCACAGCTCCCAAATGGCCGTGTCTCCATCCCAGAGTCCAGTTTTGTGCCCCAGGGATGGGAGGCTCTGCCCAGGAGAAGCTGATCTGCTGCCAGGCACGCCTGGGGGACGTGGTGGGAGCAGCTCAATCTGCAAAGGCAGCGTTCCCACACAGAAACACAGCCAGGCTGGCACATTCCCACAGGGAACACCTCTGTTTTCATCCAGGGGCAGCTGCCAGCTCTCTGCTGGCCTTTCCTAAAAGTCACCAGCACAGCCTGTCAGGGGGAGCTCTCCTGTCATCCCTGGGTGCCTCCAGGGCACAAGGAACGGTGCAGGAAGCTCTGGAATGAGCCTGGCACACACGGAGGGAAGCACTAACCTGGCTGGCACAGCCTGGGCCAGCACAGCCAGCACCTGAGCTGGGAAAGGGACAAAGGAGCCAGTCCCAGGGCTGGGGTGTCCCCAGGCAGCAGCAGGGAAGGGATTTGGCTCCAGCTGTCTCAGCTCCCAGGCTGCACCTTCTCCTCTGAGCGCCCTCTCCTTCCTTCATTCCTCACACCTCTCCCACCTCCTTAAATTACCTGAGCTGAATGTACAAAGCCAGGGCTGGGACGAGGGGCTGGAGGGCTCCCCCATCTCCCCCTCCCCACCCAGCACACCAGGGATAAACTCTTTCTTTCCCCCTCCCTGTTGCTGAAGCAGCCTTGGCGTTCTTTATTGCAGCCTTGGCATTCCTTGGCTATTCCTTTATTATTCCTTTATCCCACCCAGCCCTGCAGAGTGCCAGGGGAGCACCAGCCCTACCTGCACCATGTCCAGCACCACCCCAGCCCTACCTGCACCACCCCAGCCCTACCTGCACGAGGTCCAGCCCCATCCCAGCCATACCTGCACGATGTCCAGCACCATCCCAGCAGCCACCGTGCCAAAGCCAGCCAGCAGGAAGGGGAACAGCACCTGCAGCCCGATGGAAAACGAGGTCTCCTTGAGGGGCGAGGGGGGCTCAGGCCCCCGCTCCGTGCTGGTGTCATCGCTCTCGTTGCTCTGGCTGCCGTTTTCCAGCAGGGCATCCTCCTCCCTCACCCCTTTGGCGTTGGCACGGGACTCCAGCACCACCAGGTCCACGCCGGTGCCCTCGGGCCGCAGGAAATGCTCGGGCCCCGCGGGCTGCCCGCAGTCCCCGTTGGCCTGGGGGGAATCCTTGCGCTCCAGCGTGGATGTCATGCTGCAGGACACGCTCTCCTGACCCTTGGCTCGCTGGGCCTACAGCCAGCAGCTGCTCCAGGAGGGATCTTCTGCCAGCAGCTTATCCACACGGCCTTGCCAGCATCCAGGAGGGAGCTGCGCCAGCCCTGCTCGCCCGCCCGGGAGTGCGGAGCCTGCTCCTGCGGCAGAGATCCCCATCAAGCAGGGACACGGAGCACAGGGGACACGGCAGGAGCTGGGAATGGCTCAGTTCCCCCGGCTCTGCTCCTCCCCAGCGCCCTGTGCTGCTGCAGCCGCCGAGGCACGACCCGAGCTCTCCTCCCGAGATGTGCGATGCCTTAGTGCATCTCCTCCCAGCTTTCTTCCAGCAGATGTGACGGAGTAGAGGGAAAAACAGATGAAGTACAGGATGCAGAAGCTTAAAGGAACACTGAAGGGGAGGACTGGCTTTTAGACATGATCCCACTCAGGCTCTTCTTGCCGCCAGGGCTCTGCCTCTTCCTCCAGCGGCACCGTCCCTCTGCAGGATTCCCCTCCGAAGGCTCCTGCGGGTTCTCTGCCAGAACAGCCAGCGATTCCAGCAGGCTCCGAGTGCCACTGCCGCCCTCCTCCTCCTCCTCCCGCAGCAGGATTCCTCTCCCAGCAGCACGAGGCGAGCCCAGTTCCTGTTACTCGCAGTAACAGCAGCTCCCAGCGAGGGTTACTCACGGAGCTGGCCCGGCTGCAGGGTGGGGGCCGGCATCGGGGCAGCCCGGCATCCAACGCGCTTGTCCGAGAACCCGCCCGTCACCTGAAACACACGGGAGGAAAGCCGATATTCCGGGGGGTCCCGCACCAGCCGCTCCATTCGTTTCCTCCAACCTTCGCCGTACCCCCACCTCTCCCCCGGCTGCGCTCCCGCACCCCGGGCACCCTCAGCGGCTGAGCCGGGGGCACCGGGAAGCCGGGGAGGGACCCGCAGGGCGCTCCCCGCGGCCGGGGCTCCTCCCGCCTCCCGCAGAGCCCCGCGAGCCGCCAGCTCCGGAGCGGGTCCCCGCGGGGATGCGGAGCGGGGCTGCCGCCCGGCCGGTCCCCACGGTACCGCCGCCCATGTCCCCTCCGTGCCGCTGCCGTGCCCCGCGGTGCCAGTACCGTGTCCTCGCCGTGCGGCTGCCGTGTCGCGCGGTGCCGGTACGGTGTCCCCGCGGTGCGGGTACCGTGTCCCGCGGTGCGGGTACCGTGTCCCCGCGGTGCCGGTACCGCCCGGTGCCGCTCGCTCCGCTCCCGCTGCGCACCCGCGGCTCCTCCGCCGCCCCGCGCTCTGCCCCGCCGGGCCCCGCCCCGCGCCGCCCTGACATCACCGCCGGCCAATGGCGGCCGCGCCCGCCCCGCCGCGCCGCGCTCTCGTTGGTCCGACCCGCGTGGCGTCACGTCTGGGCCCGCCCCCGGAGCGGAGCGCGCCCCCGGTGCGGATAGGCCACGCCCCTTTGGTGACGCGGGGGCGGGGCCTGTGGGTCACGTGCGGCTGAGTCCGCACCGGGCGGGAGCGGTCAGTCTGTCTGTCCGTCCCTCCGTCTGTCCGACCTGCCGTCCTTCCAGCCACTCTGCCGTCCATTCTTCCATCCATCCTGTTGTCTGTCCATCCATCCATCCATCCATCCACCCATCCATCCATCCATCCATCCATCCATCCATCCATCCATCCATCCATCCATCCGTGGATCCAGGGATCCATCCATCCATCCATCCTGCTGTCCATCCATCTGTCCATCCCTCCATCCATGGATCCATCCATCCATCCATCCATCCATCCATCCTGCTGTCCATCCATCTGTCCATCCCTCCACCCATGGATCCATGGATCCATCCATCATCCATCCTGCTGTCCATCTGTCCATCTGTCCATCCCTCCATCCATGGATCCATGGATCCATCCATCCCTCCATCCATCCCCCCACGGTTTCCCTGCTCTCACCTCCGTGGGTCCCTCTCTGGGGAAGCCTCGTTGTGCCCCGCTGGGGACAGGGAGCTCACAGGTGGCACCTCTGGCAATGCCACCCCCAGGGCTGCTTCCAGGGACCCCCTTCCAGGGAAACACGGCTGGACCCAGGCCAAGGAGCACCAAGGTGCTCAATCCACTGGATTTCAGGTCTCTGCCAGGCTGAGGCAGCTCTAACAGAAGCTCAGCAATGTTGTCACGTACTCTGCCTCTATTTATGCCAAACTGTCCCACAACAAATAAATAAAGATCATAAAAACTCCTGCTACAGAGGTCAGGTCCTTGTTGCTCTGTAGAGTTCTGTGTTCCTGAATGAACCAGCTCCTCTGATTCATGCTTTCCTTTTATTTCCCCTTTTTTTTTTTTTTTTTTTTTTTTCTTGTCATGAGTGGAAATTTTGAGCAGTTGTTTTTCCTTCCTGCCTTTCCTTTCCTCCCAGGAAACAGGCAGCAACGAGTTATTGCTCAGGGTGATGATGTGAGCCCAGCTCCAGGCCTTGGAGACACGTTCTGGGCCAATGAGGGTGCCTGGGACACTGGAAGTGTGTGGGGGAAGGGGAGGGCACATTCCCACATGGACACAGGGACTCAGCCTGCCTGGAGCTGCTGACCTCACTCATTCCTCAAGGAAACAGCAGCAGCGCTGGGCAGGGATCCATTGTGACCCAAAGCTCTGGGCTCTGCTGCTCCAGTTCTGTCTGCTCCCATCAAAAACTGGGCACAGCGAGGTGTTCTCCTGCAAGATTTGGTGCTTTTGGAGAAGAGGATGAGAGGAACATGTGGAGCAGAACAGCACAGAGAGAGCAGCACTGAGAAGGGACTTTTTATATGGCAGAGAATGACAGGACAAGGGGAATGGATTCCCAATGCCAGAGGGCAGGTTAGATGGGATTTGGGAAGGAATTCCTCCCTGTGAGGGTGGGCAGGCCCTGGCACAGGTGCCCAGAGCAGCTGGGGCTGCCCCTGGATCCCTGGGAGTGTCCAAGGCCAGGCTGGATGGGGCTTGGAGCAGCCTGGGACAGTGGAAGGTGTCCCTGCCCATGGCAGGGGGTTGAACTCAGTGATCTTTGAAGCTCTTTTTCAACCCAAACCATTCTGTGAGTTCTTGCTCTAACAGTGGCTCGACAGCTCCAAGGGAGGATTTTACTTATTACCTATTAAACAACAGAGCTGGAAGCAAACAACTTGCTCCCCAAGGGCCTGGGGTGCTGTAATCCCAGGGAAGGGCCAAACCAGATGATTGCTCCCTAAAAATTAGACTTTTTCTCTCAGCATACCTCCTACAAATAGCCCATCCAGGACAACCTCCATCCTGCAGGCTCTCCTGGGCAAACCCAGTCCAGCTGTGCATGTGCTTTGTGCATGGGTGGGCAGAGGAGGAGAACTGCCTCCCTCATGAGTGGAGAGACAGGGCAAGAAAAAACTGTTAAATCAGAATATTTGGTATTTGCTGCCCTCTGAGCAGAGCCTGTGGCACCTTGCAGAGGCAGCTGGGGACCACATGGTGCTCACAGGGCTCTGACACCACAGCACACCCCACACAGCCCATCCCTGTGTCCTGCACCAGCTATTCCATCTGCAGTCCTTGCTACAGATGAGGTGCAAGTGGGCTTGTGCCTGGTGCTTTTCCAGCCTGGTGCTTCCCCCATCCACATTCTCCTGCATCCCAGCAGCCTCCCCATCCCAATGCTCCACATCCTGGTGCTCTGTAATTCCCCCCATTCCAGTGTTCCTGCAGTGCACTCTCAGATACCTTCCCTGATCTTGGTGCTCCTTCACCCTGGTGCTCCCCCCATCCCATAACTCCCACCCCAGTACCCATTCCAGACCACATCCCAGTGTTCCTGCACCCTGGTGTGCTTGCATCCCATCACCTTCCTCCATCCTGGTTCTCCTTCATCCTGGCACTCACCCCACACCGGTCCCCCCAGCACAACACCACTATTCCAGCATCCCCATCCCAGCACTCCCATCCCAGCTCCCTCATCCCAGGTCCTCCATCCCAGTACCTCTATCCCAGTATCCTCATCCCAATACCACCATCCCAGTACTCCCACTGCAGTTCCTAATCCCAGTTCCCCCATATTAATACCCCCATGCCAGTTCCCCCTTCCCAGTTCCCCCTTCCCAGCATCCCCATTCCA
>JAWMRF010000109.1:3406488-3422612 GCA_035221435.1 Sphenopsis melanotis | reverse complement strand
TTTTCTCTGAGGCTTCTCAGCTTCCCAGGAGAAAAATCCTGGGTTAAGGGATTTTTTCAGAGAATGTGAATGCCACACAGGAGTAAATTAGGGTGGCACATTTCCTTTCATCTTTGTCTGGGGTCTTCAGCCACACTTGCATCATCTCCAGTGCTTGGAGAGGTTTTTGAGGGCAGGAAACATGGTGAGAACAGTGCTGGAGCAGCCCAGGAGTGTCACATTTCCTTTCATCTTTTTCTGGGGTCTCTGTGGTGTTCAGCTACACTTTGCATCATTTCCAGTGCTTGGAGTGGGTGATGGAGGCAGGAAACAGTGAGAACAGTGCTGGAGCAGCTCAGGAGTAAATTAGGGTCGCATATTTCCTTCCACATTTGTCTGGGGTCTCTGTGTTATCCTTTAGCCACACTTTGCATCATCTCCAGTGCTCTGGAGTGGGTTTGGGGGCAGGAAACAGTGAGAACAGTGCTGGTGCAGCCCAGGAGTAAATTATGGTGTCACACTACCTTCCACCTTTGTCTGGGATCTCTGTGTTCTTCAGCCCCACTTTGCATCATCTCCAGTGCTCTGGGATGGGTTTGAAGGCAGGAAATAGTGAGAACAGTGCTGGAGCAGCCTAGGAATAAATCACGTTGGCACATTTCCTTCTGCCTTTATCTGGGCTCTCTGTGTTATCCTTTAGCCACACTTTGCATCATCTTCAGTGGTTTGGAGTGGTTTTGGAGGCAGAAAACATGGTAAGAGCAGTGCTGGAGCAGCCCAAGAGTAAATTACGTTGGTGCATTTCCTTCTGCCTTTGTTTGGGGTCTCTGTGTTGTTCTTCAGCCCCACTTTGCATCATCTCCAGTGCTTTGGGGTGGGTTTGAAGGCAGGAAACACAGTAAGAACAGCCTAGGAGTAAATCAGGGTGTCACATTTCCTTCCACCTTTGTCTGGTGTCTGTTATCCTTCAGCCCCACTTTGCATCATCTCCAGTACTCTGGAGTGGTTTTGGAGGCAGGAAATACAGTGAGAACAGTGCAGCCACACCTTCCTGGAGAGAGGAACCAAACCCTCCTGGGGGGGCTCTGATCCCTTGCTCCAGGGGTCAGCCTGGCATTGACTCATCCAACTGGCAGCAGAGGAATGTCTGTCACACAAAACTGGCTCATCCATGGGGAATACGGATTTAACTCACCCGTGGATGAAAAGAGAGGTTGTGGTTGCCAAATCAGGAGTGAAAACCTTCAAGTGCCCGGAGTTGTGTAACACCTTTTATAACATAATGCTTGGACCGGAAAAAAGGGCCTAAAATAAAATTATAAACTCTTGTGACTTTTGTGTGGTGCCAATGGATTTATGGCAGCAGAGCCCATGGTGTAACATCTGTGGGGCTGCCATTTGCCCTTTTAGTATTTTTCCAGTACTCCATAGGAAGAGGCACTTTGCAATTACTGGAAATGACAGATGGCTTCTGTATCATTTCTTTATTTTTGGAAAGGAGGTAAATCTGGAGAGGTCCAGCCTGTTGCCTGATATGCAGTCAATCAGTTGAGAATTTGCATTACAGGATCATGGAGGTGTGTTCCAACTCAAACTGTTCCATGACTCTGTGGAATTACTTGCTCCTTAAAAAAAAATCATTTGTGTGCAGGTAGCACAAGGAAGTTTTTTTACCCCTATTTACCCCTCAGATTAATTTACCAGGAGGTAAATCTCTGTGGGCTGATCAGTAACCTGTTTTTTGGATTCACCTTTTTGTTATAATAAGATAAGAGATTACCCCATCGTCAATGTAAGCTTTTATCTCCCAGTTTAACAGTTGGTATTAGTTTTCAGGAAGATAATTTATATTGTTACAATGGTTTGGACTGTTAAAAATCTGAGGTTTCTGACAGGAAATGGAAGACCACAAATATTCCACATCCTTAAAAATTAAATGGCCTAAGAGTTGAAGGCCCAAACCAGACAGAGAGGGTATTTTATGGATGGTGAACAGAGCAGAGGGTTGAATTCATCTCCAGAGATGTGAATTCCAAAACCTGGGAACTTTTCTGTCCTTTATGTAGTGTCTTGTGGGTGCTGTGCATTTTTATTTAGTGGAATTTTATCTCCTTCTTTTTAAACTTTTACTGGTTCTTGTTTATTTTGCTGACAGCAGTTTAGAGCTGCTGAACATAATGGTGAGTTCACACTGAGCTCCTTGGAAATTCCAGTGGGAATTTCACACTCCGAAATCTCTGGTGGAGAACAGTAGGAACAAAGCAGCTCCATTTTTATTATAATTCTGGTTTTGTATCTGGAGATAAATATTTATTCATAGCCTATGGATGAGCTTTGTGTTCAGGTGAGCCCAACTTATCAGGCACTTCAAACCACCTTGTAGCTCAGCCTATAATTATAGTAATTCTTTTTTTTTATATACAAACCTTCCCAACAAAGATTTCACATTGTCACAGCTAGTAAAATTCAGCAGGACAAATGGAGATTCATGTGTGAGGGAATCTATTTCTATCAGAAGTGACCACTTCTATTAGAAATTACCCTTTCAATGCCAAGTTTCTCATTTACCTGTTATATATCTGTCAGTGTTCACAAATCTATCTGTTATCTGTTCACCAGTAAATTTTTCATATTGCAAGTGTTCAAATCAAATCAGATGCAGGTCTTCACTAAAAAGGAAATTAGGGGAAATTAAGTGCATGAGCCTCTGTTACCTTTGCCAACCAGCCTTGCCAGCATGATATAATTTATATTAAATTCTCATGACAAGACCTTTTTCCTGTAGAAGAATATTGCCGGGCATTGACTGTTACCATGTCCTTTGCATCTTTACAATTTCTTTTAATACTTCTGGTTTTATAATTGTGCCCCAAAGCAGTGACAAGCTGAAGCAAATAGAATGGACTTTTTTACCCTTTTGCAAACAATAGAAGTTATTTTTTAATTACCTACTCTGCAGATTTTACTCACTATTCCAAGAATATGAGATATGTCTGCCTATTCTACATCCAGTAGAAAGGCTGTTGTAATCTGGCAATGAAAATGGGTTTTACCACCACAGTCACCTTAAAGCCACTGATGTTTAATTTTTAGGCCCCTTTGTTTATTTGACCTCTTGTGAGTGTTGGTGTAAATAGGAAATGGTGGAATGCACATCCATTATTGTGCCAAGGAGCTCCCTCTCTGAGAGTTCACTCTCCTCTGTAAATCCATTTTCCTTCAATGCTTGGAGGCCAGAGAGGAATGTTCAAATATTTAGAGAAAGTTCTGTATAGTATGTTTAGAATGAAACATATTTTCTTCCTGTCCCATTTTCCTGCCATGATGGATGACTTCCCCCTCCCCTAAGTGTTCCAACCAATTGGTTTTACACCTACAATAAATTTTCCTGGAACAGCAGCCCTGTGCTGAAATGGAAATTGCAATAAATGTCCTGGCTGTTTTGAGAAACACAAGTTCCCCTCAAGGAGGGGAACCTCCACCTGCAAAAATACCCCACTTAAGCAGAAAACACCCAACATTAATTTTGGATGTCAACTCTTTCCTCAGCTTGATGGGAATTCTCAGCCTTGAGAATTCCGAGCACTTTGCATCCCAGGCTTGGTTCTTCCTGGAATGGGTGTAGAACCAACATCTTTTAGACTTTCCAGAGAGAATTAACGCTACAAAAACTGGTGCCAGGAGAGCTACATGTGAATTGTACCATGGGGGGGGCTGCATTTTCATTTATAAATGGAAACTGTAGTGCTGCATTAAGTGTCAGGATCACAGAATCACAGAATCGCAAAATCATAGAATCACAAAATCACAGAATCACAGAATGATTTTGTTGGAAGGACGTTAAGGATCATCCTGTCGCTATAGAACACGAAAGAGCACAAGCACACACCACTGTTCTCAAGGTGAGAAAAAAGGGAAGTTTATTTTCTGACTCTAACCTTTATAGTTTTCTAAAAGTGACAGTGGATTGGAGGGTGACAGTGCCACCTCTCCAATGACACTGGACAAACCAACAGTTTATTAAATTTTTCTTCTTCTATAAAAGAACGTAAAACAATGAGTTATTTACAGAAAGGGTGTGAGAAGGTTTGTTACAAGAATGTAAACATCAGAAGGCTTAGAAAATCTTAAAAAATCAGGGCGACAGGAACTGGCTTCTTAATTCCTTGCAAACAAGAATCTCAGCAGGAAAACAAACCTGAGCAGATTATGGAGCAGGACTTGTCCCTTCAGATGTCACTGCAGGGCACGAGCAGCTCACGAGGACAGGGAACCACGTCAGCAGCTGGCCCCGAGCTGGGGCAGAAATGCACATCCAGGAAGTCCTGTTTTGCCAGCCTGGAAGCAAACAAACCCATCTCCATCCTTTTTTCCAAGGTCCCAGCTGTGTTCCTGTGTCCCCCACGTGCTGGGCCTGCTGTGACAAACACGGGGCAGCCCCTGGCAGGTCCCTCCCTCGCTGGTGGCCACGTGAGAACACCTGGGCCTGGCTTTCCTGTGTTCCACAAGGTCAGCGGATCCGGTGGGGCAGCAGGGACAGGGACACCTGTCATGGAGCCACTGGGGATGTGCCTCACATGGCAGCTTTGTTCCACTAATGGGCTGGGAGGGAATTCATTTATAGTCAGAATTAGGCTGAAGAAAACACTGATACCATAAGGCTGGCCAGGCCAGAGACTGATGATAAAAAAAACCCCACAACAATCTCTTAATTCCCCCCTATTTCCTGCTCCATGAAGACACTCTCGCTTCCCAAAATCCCAAAGAGGATTTTGGATTAACATGTTTACATCCAACAAGGCAGTTCTGCAGAACCAACATTTAAAAACCCAAGTGGAAGGACATCAGATCCAGAATATCTGAGTAAGGCCTCTCCATGGGATCATCTGTGCAGTGCAAGGCCAGGCACAGTGTTCAAGTGATCTGAGCATTTACAGGGCTGCAATAAACCCACACCATTGTGCTGGGTTAAAAACATCAATTAAAAGAGGCATGAAAAGCACCCTGGGAAAAGCTGCATGGTTTGAATGTCACTTGTAAGACCCCCTGCCCTGTGAGCAACCCCTGAGTGCCAAAGAGCATTTTCCCTTTGTCCCCTGCCCGCTTGCTCTAACCACCCCTCCATGTGGTCATTTTCCTTCCTGCTGAGAAGTGACTGCAGCTTCCTCTGGGCCCCCCAGCACAGCTCTGAGCTCAGCTCTGCAATCAGCAGAGGGATCTGCAGGGAGCAGGGCCCTCCCTTCCCCAGCAGCCTGAGCCCTTTATCTCAGTGGGAGCGGGAAGCTGAGCCAAGCCCCTGCTCCAGTGTCACACAGCCCTCCCTGAGCTGCCCAGCCAGGAAAATCATCCCCTGGGCAGCATTTCTGCACCACTGCAGGCCCTGAGATGGTGGCACAGAGCTGCCAATGCTGCAGAGACCTCACAGCAGCACATCTGCAAAGAGTCGATTTCAAGAGCCTGAATTCAGGACTGAAGGGACAAAAATTCTGTAAAAATTCCAGAGCACCAGCAAGGAGTGAAGAGATTGGCAAGAATTTGTGCAGGGTTCAAGCAGCAACATGAAGAGCACTGAAAATTAGAGAATTCAGGGTCACAGGTTGAGCTGCAGGTGAGGAATGCTCCTCTCTATCAGCACAGGGTGTGGCTGAGCAGCCTCCAGGTTCTCAGTGCGTGTCTCACTCCACAGCACTGAAACAGGGAAATTTTCACTGCACCTGCTGGAGAAAATGGATTTCAGCAGCTCCATGGAATAGCAAATGAAACAGCAAAAGAGGAGCCAAAAATGCAAGTGTCAAATGCAAAGCTGGAGGAAACAACTCTGTAAACACCTTGTTCCTGCAGCTCTGAGCCTGAACTCCCCACGGCCACTTGGGGCTGAAAATAAACCAAGTTCTGTTAAAGAGAGCCCAGCAACAGAGCTTTCTTTAGAAAATGCAGGTGTGGGATGTGACCTTTTCCCCAGGGAGCAGCTCAGCTGGCCCTCAGCAGTCTGACAACTGCACACAGCTCACCTGGGGTCAGTGCTGGGACAAGAACATCAGCTGTGTAGATTTGGGGAAAAACAGGGCAAAAATGAAGTTGTTATGGATGTACCACACGCTGGAATTGGGCTAAGACAGTGCTCCAATCACATCTGTCAGTATGACTGAGTTACCTGAATTCAGAACAGAAAATCAGGCTCTTCCCTCCTTCTCTGAGTCAGAGGTAATTGCTCTCCCTGCTCCAGGCACAGTGACTCACTGCAGCACAAAAAGAATCGCTCCTGGAGTCATTCTCTCTGTTTTCATCATGTGCTTGGCACTCTCCAGTAACTGCTCGCACCACACAAGCTTGGAGGTGATCTTAACAGAAAAGGCATCATTCATATTCTTGTTGTTATTGATGGGAATTTCACACTCCACTTAGGAAAAGTGACATTTTCAGAAGCATCTCCTGGCCAGGGAAATGGGGTGGGAAGGGATCTGTGCAGACACCAAACATTGAGTGACTCCCTGGAACTGTCACACAACCACGACCTGGCAGCAAATGTGATAAAATAAAGAGGCTTAAGAGCACAAAGGCAAAGCTGCCCCATGGAAAAAGCAGGGATAATCATCAGAAGGGATGGGGAAATGGGTAAAGATGGGAATGTGCTGTTTCCCCAGTGGATCCTGCAGGACAGGGTGTGTTTAAAGCACTTTAGTGGCCCCTGAGGTTGCAGCAAAGCTGTGCTGAGCACGTCCCCAGTGCAGAGGCACTGCAAGATCCCAGGCCTGGCTGATGAGCTGCACTTAATGAGCTCTGCAAGGAGCTGCCCCAGCCAAATCTCATGGCACACATTCACACAGGAGCTGCCAAACCCAGCCCTGCCTTCCCAGCACCCTCTGCCCTTCACTGTTCCTCCAGCAGCAAAATGAATTTTCTTCCTTTAAAGAAACAATCCTCACCAGAGCAGAGGTGAGGGGGTTTTGGCTGGGGGAAGATTACAGAATATAAAGATGCTTTATGTCTTTAGGACATATTTGTATGTACAACAGGCAAGAAATCCTTCCTTCCACACCTCAACAGCATGACCCAGGTCAGGATTTGCACAACCTGTGCTCGCTCATGGGATTTTTTCCCATTTTCTCCCTGTTTTCCCTCTGACTGACAGCACAACCATCAGCTGTTAAACAATATTGCCCCCCCTACAGCCACAGCCACACCAAAGGCTTTAAACTCAGTTTTACAGAGATTTGCCAGAGAAAAAACAACAACAACAAATCCCTCTGTGCACCTCCCACTGCCAGGGCTGTGCTCCATTCAGTGCTGTGCCCTGACACATCACTTTTGCTGTGCCTGCACACAGGAGCTCACAGGAGCAGTGACACCTCCACAAAAGAGGCACAGACACGTGCCTGAACAAATCACAAAGTGCAGCAAACCAGAAAAGATGCAAACTATTTACTGTCCAACAATGCCTGGCCAGGGTGAGCTGATTTTGTGTAGAAAAGGCAGCAAAGATTAAAGCTGGCTGGAAAATAGGTGGGTTTGTTTTGATGGAAACTTTATAGATTGCTCAGGTGTGGAAATGACTTCACTGCAATTACACAGCTACATAAAAAGAAGAAATAATCATCAGAAAAGAATTCACATTCTTCATTTTATTAGATGAAATTGTCAGTTTTGTTTCAATTATTCAGTGATACAGTTGGAGCCCTCTGGCCACAGTGATAAGATCAGACTACAAATAAATAAGAGAACGGAAAGAATTGGAATCACAGTTCCATCAGTGTTTTTCAGGATACATTTCAGGGTATTTCCTGTACATTCCAGCACATTTCACAGTATGAATTCAGAGCAGAACATCCACCCATTCCAGTGCATTATTTAAGCTCTGAAAAACAGACACATCTGTGCAGCAGGAGGTGCTGCACTGGTCCCTGCAGCACAGGCACTGGCACTGTCACACAGCAGCTTTCAGGCTTTTCTTTGGCTAACATCACTTTGGTAGCTATTTATTGATAGAATTAATTTAATTTTAACTGATTAAATAAATTATTTGTCTAAATTAATACTGGTATTGTCTAAATTACTGGTATTTGTCTAATTAATACTGGTAACCCCAACTGCCAAGGCCAAAGGAATGCTGAATCCTTTAGTGCTGTCACAGGTAGGCAAGAAGTGCAAGATGAAGCAGAGTCATCATCCATGGCCTGCCTTCCCCAGGATTCCCAAAAAACTGAGCAGGAAAGTGGAAATTGCTTGCACTGGCAGTGAAGGAACAAACCTCTGAGCCCTCTGAACTGGGAGAAACTGAAGGGCTTCACATCTTTCACAATCAAGTTCTCAGAAGAGCAAAGGAGAAGCACAAAGTGATTCAGTGAGAAAAGAGATGAGCAGACAAGAGAGATTTAATTCCTTATTTAAAGCTGCAATCCCTTATTCTGGCACCCAGTTGCACAACACATCCTGAGCCAGGGAACAAAAATCATCACTAAAATGATGGACAGGAAAGTTTTCAGCACCTCTTGAGTTACAACAACGTGGAAGTTCTGGAGTACCTGAAAATAGAATCAGAAATCAGTGCAGCCATGGGAGTGAACACTGAACTGGCTCAGAGTGCCAGGATCATCCCTGGGAAGCAGCTTGGGAGAATTCCCTGGGAAAATCCCCTGGGAGAACCCCTGGGAAGCAGCAGTGCCCAGCAGCAGTGCAAGACCCTCTCAGTGTGGCTGTGCCAGCGACAGGAACCCTTTCACCACCACAAACCCTCCCTGTGGGCTTCTGGCAGAGTCCTCACCTGAGAAAGATCCATTCACCATCAAAAAGGAGTTTGTCAGAAGCACACAGGGTGAGTCAGCTTCTAGTGTGAGTGACTGCTGATTACAGCTTAGATTTTTAGTGATTACCAATTTCAGAGGTTTAAAGTGCTGAAAAAAATTAGTGCCAGATTAATGGCTGCACATCAGACCACGGTGAGCAGAAATCAGGGTTATTTGTTGGGTTTGGCCATGTTCCTATCACACAACCAGCATTTTTCCCATCTGTATGTAAACCACAATATAAAAAAACCCAAATTCCAGCTGTAACTCAATACACAAGACAAAATTCCATCTTCAGCCCCTGTCCCAGAGTCCACCTGCAGCTGCTCCTCCCAGAAGTGTCTCAGAGCTCGTGGGAGTTGGCGTGGGGCTCTGGAAGTGTCTCAATGTCACAGTTCTTGATCAGCTGAAAGAGGAACTCCACCTGTTTCTCATAATTCTCAATGGAGATTCTCTCATTCAACCCATGGATCCTGAAAGAAAAAGGACATTTTTCAGGCCAGGGGGATTTCTGACCCAATTGTACAAACCCAGCATCCTGCTTGGCTGTTGGCTTGATAAACCAGTGCACAACAGAAAAACAGAGCAATATAGCCCAAAAACTGCACTGTAACCAACAGAAAAACACAGCAATATAGCCCAAAAACTGCACTGTAACCAACCCAAATGCACTGATTCAAAGGCTCAGAGCCCAACAGCTGAATCTGGAAAAAAACTAAAAATCTCATATTGAAAAAATCCTAAAGGTCCATTTCTTGGCCATTCCTGTACAGCCAGAACACTCCACTCCTGCATCATCTGCACCTCAATAAAATGAGAGATCTAAATAAGCAAACAATTCCTTGCATGGTGATGTTGTTATCACATAACTTCAGGAAATTTCAAATCAATTCAGAGAGTCCAAATATGTGGATAAATCTGCAGGACAAGGCCAACTACCAAACACCACCTCTCACACTGCTGCAGCACACAAAGGATGCACTCAGCACCACAGAATCAAACACCTCAATGGGTCCTGCCTGAATTTGAAGGAATAAAGAGCCAGCTGACACGGTCCCAAGGTAATTTCCATCCCCAAATCTGCAGGAAATGGTGGCATGACAGCATGGGAGGTACACAAGGCTGGGTTTCCTTCTGCTCATGGATCTCCTCTTTGCCTGGGCCCACCCCAAGAGCTGCCCAGGTGCAGAGCTCAGTACCTGGGGAGATCATCCTGTGTCAGGAGCAGAGGGTTGAACCTGTAAATGGCCTTGGTGACGTTGGTGAAGTGCCTGCTGTCCGTGTTTCCAATGCACGTGCCTGGAAAACAAACCTCAGGTTTGGTCTGCAGGAGAGGAACAACTGAGCTTCAAAAAGTGCCCCACCTTTCCCCAGGAGAGAGGAAAAAATCAAATAATAACAGTCCTGCACTGCCTGCACCAAAAGCATCACTGGAAACAGTGACTGGTACATGCTGGAGAACATTCTCTCCTCCAGGAGCAGGAGCTGAACACACAACTCAACCCAAGAACAGCTTTGAGACTCAACCTCCCCAAAAATGCAAACTTCAAACTTCAATCCAACAACTGCAGAGCTGGGAAGGAGCTGCAAGAAAGGGAAGGGGCTGGGATCATAAGGAACAATACAGAAAAGCAGGAATGGCTTTGGCAGCTATGAAAACAAAAAAAGAAGAACTAAAGCAAGAAGACCTCCTCCTCTCCCTCACAATCCCTTTCTTCCCTGAAGAGATTCCTTTGTATGTGTAGAGAGCTCAATTCAAGGCTCATTGTTTCTGTCAGCTTCCTGTTTGCTTTTTTACTTCCACTACTAAAAAACAACATTAAAACTTTTAAAGCATAAAGAGGGAAGGGAATAAAAAGAGGAAAAAACAGCTGTTTCCAGCAGTTAACAGCTGGGGTGGAGGAGTACACAGCAAATGGAAACAAGGCAGTGCTGGAGGAGGGAAAAGCAGAAGAGGAAACAATAATCATCATGTGCCTGCTGTCACCTGGGACTACACTGTCAACATCTGGGAAAGTGTCCAGGATGGTTCTTTGAAAAATATGGACTGCAAATGTCTGCTCATCCCAAGGACTGATGGGCAGGGGGTCAAAGGCCTCCACCACATCAATCTTCACTCTGTCATCAGCAATGGTGTTCCTGACTGCCTCCAGCACCTGTGGGTGAAACACAGAGACAAAAGCAGCACAAGAAATGAGAAAGCAGCCCTCAGAGACATCAGCAGATGTTCAGCTCTGCAGAAAACATCTGTCTGTGAACTGTCAGTTGTGGCTGCAAACACAGGCTGAAAGTGTGTGTCAGTTCCTCTTCTGAGTGCATGGCTGACACTTCAGCTGAATTTTTTAATCAGATGCACATTTCTGTCTCAAGGCACTCCTGAACTGCTCCAGCCCTGGAAGGCAGGAGCTCAGCCTGCTGCTCTTGGGAATTATGGCACCCAAATAATCCAGAAAAAGCTTCCAGAGAAAGAAACTTCCAGCAAAGGCTTGGGGAGGGAAGAGGTTTTGTTTCCCAGCTGCTCTGGGCTGCACAGGCCTGTCAGAGCTCCTGAGGTGTGCAAGATCCCCAAACTGTCCCAGGTCACAAACCCATTCCATATCCCAGAGGATCCACGTGCTCTGGGGCACAAAGGCTGAGGAGATCTGCCCAGGGCTACCTCAGCAGCTGTCTCAGCTGAGTGGATCCTGAAGTTCACCGTGGCTCTTGCAGAGGAAGGGATGACATTCACCTGGAAAAAAGGAAGGGCCAAAGTTTAAAAGGAAGTGAAAATCAGAATAAAATGCCAGCTGCAAACTCAGAGCTGCTCAAACAACTGCAGGCCTCAGGTGCTCCACTGTTTCCACCAAGTGTGATGTCTCTTACACTGTAAATTCTGTCTAAAATGCAGATAAATACACAAAGAAATATTTGTCAAATCAACAGAAATGAAGTTATCTGTTACTTCTATAAAAGTTTTTCTCTTGAGCTAAGCTCTCTCCCTTCAGAAAATTTATATTGACAAATTCAGACACTCTGGATTTTTTAAAATTATATTTTTACCTCATTGTCACATTACATGCTTCATATTCAGGTGAATGTAAGTTGCTTAACAACTGATTTTAATTGCACACAACTCTTCTAATCTACAGACTGAATATTTACAACTTTGTTAAACAAAACAGTGTAATCTTTAGGGAAAAACCCCAAAGAACCAGGGTGTCACTTCCCTCCTGGCCACTCCGTGTCACTGTTCAGCCACTGCACCTTTTCCTGTCCAGGGATGCTTTTCAGTCACAGATTTTTTCAGGGACACACCAGACACAGCCTGTTTGTTTTCCAGGGCTCCAGGATTTTTGGACAGCTCCACCTCCTTATCAGGGCAGGATCTGGCTGTTATCTCTCAGTCCAAGGCGCACATTTAACACACTTCAGGCAAACCCCAGACCTGTGCTGCAGATGTCTGGGTCAGGGAAGTGTTTGTGACTGAGACAGTTTCAAATATTGCCTTTGATACTTTGCAGGATTATGCAGAAACCACATTTTCTAGTCTATGCTGAAATATTAACAATTTTAACAGTGGTGGACAGAGATCAGATACTTCTGAAAGAGATTTTCAACTGTGATTTTCAAATCCAAGCCATATGTGAGGTAAGAATGAGACTGTGGCACCACACAGGGCCCACACTGATCTTAGAACTGGATTTAAATAGGTGGAAATTAAATGTCCTAATTGTCTCATCATAATTACATGGAGAAAAACCCAAATGAAAGTACCTTGATTCCTGCATTAAACAGGGTGACTGCAGTGGTTGTTCGGATCAAGGCGTTGGTGGAAGGTTTCCAGGCAAGGACTCTACAAAAATAGAAACAAACAAACACAATTTTTCCAATAAGTTGAATATTACTAAAAAATAAGCACCACAATTCCACAGGCAATAAGCTGAATGATGGTTTATTCAATTAACAAAGTGGTTATTAACAGGAAACTACTGAATTATCTAAACTATAAAATAACTGATTTCCTGGGAAGATTAGAAATGGCTTCATCTTTTAAGGGTGAGAGGCTGGGGATGTTTATCAAGGATCTCTTTTCTTACCTGCTGACAATAGGTGAGAACAGCCACAAATTGCTCATGATGATGTTGAGAGGAAACTTGAACTAAGGGGAAGAAACAAAACCACAAATCAGAAAATTTTCATTTATCAAGAGCGTGGTGAAGTCACTTGAATATGGACAAAACAATTCCAGCAGCAACAATAATCTGGGAGAAAAACCAGCTTTTTTTATCCTTTCTACACAACTGAATTCTTCACTGGGTTTTTTATGGAAATTTGGGAATGGAATCCTGCCTGGCTCCTCACCTCTGCTGCGAGGTGCTCCATGGTCAGGAGCTCCGGGCCGTGGCCAAACAGGTTGCGCAAGGGATTCTGCTCCAGCCTACAAAACAAATTGTTAATGTTTGCAACACTGAAAAGGTTAAAAAACAACTCTCTGGCTGTTGTTGCTCCAGAAGGATGTTAAGAATTTGATTTGTGAAATGTATCTCTGTTATTGGAGATGCAATCACACTCTGCTCTCCTGGTAAGTAACTGCAAGCACAGCTCCACAGATTTCTGGGCATTACAGTCACATGCAAAGATTTCCTTTGAGAAATAGAAGAAAAAAATCCCAAAGCCTGGCTGCTATAAATACCTGGAAATCCAAAAAAATAGCACACAAATCCCACCAGGTCTGGACAAACTCAGTTTTCCTAAAATATGTATTTCTTAGCCAATTTGGTATCTACACAGAGATTTAGAGAGATGATTTCTGCAGTCACGTTATGACCATGTTCATTGGCTTGGAGAATTCCCAGCTGAGGTAGGAACAAATTCCAGAGAAATCCTGCCACCCAAACAAAGGAATCTCTGTTGCTACAGAGGAAATTAGGGCAGACAGCACTTGTCTTGCTTTTAAAGAACTGGCTGACACTTGGAACAGCTGAAGTGCAAAGACTCTGCAGACACCTGGCAATTGTCCCTTGGCCGGGAGTTTCATTTCTGCCCTTCAAAGTGAGCTACAAACTGCAATTTCAAATATAGAACAGCAGTTTGAAAAAGACTCTAAACACAAATATTTAAAAAGTCACATATCAGTGATTCAGGAGGTTTTTTGACTGTTTTTGGCATTGGGTGACAGGGAAATTCTCACCTGGACATGGCTGCTGCCAAAATGCCAATACTTGTCTCCTTAGGGGGAAAGGATGAATGCCCTGGCTCTTTTTCCACTGTGAAGTTCAGTGTCATTGAACCTTTTTCTGTGACAGCAATCCTGGACAGTGATAAATTAATCAATTAATTAACAAATAAATGACTAATGTAATTCCAAACACACACACGCAGAGACTGTAGATAAAAATAACTACTCTGCATAGTTTTAGTATGATAAAAACCACTCAAGCAGCAACAACAAATCATTAACACAGTGTTTAGATCTCTGCAGGGCTGATGGCTGGGCTGCTTCTGCAGTGAGCAGAGCTCTCCAGCACAGAATTAAAATGCTCAGTGGAACATTGTGCCTCTGTCAGCATGACTGGGATGGACAGCAGGCAGAGGCTGAAGGTCCCTGCCTTGCACTTTGTGCCACTGCTGCAGCTCCTGCAGCACCAATGCTGCCACACATCCTGAAAACACTCTGTAGTGATATCAACAATGTCATTTATCACTAATTAATGACTGAAAATGAATCACATTCTGGTGGTCACTCTTACATAGCCACTGGCTTCTTCACCCCTGCAATGATGCCATCCAGCACCGCGCTCCCCTCGTCCAGCAGGAAGGAGAGTTTCACTCCTCTGGCTTCCAGCAGAGCTGCAATTTTCTTTGCTCCCTTCAGCCCAGACACCTGTGCAATCCAGGCAGAGGAACTGATCAGATGCAGCCAAAACATTGGGAGGAAAACTGGAAAGCACCTTGCTGTTGGCTACAGCACAAAGAATGCATGAAATCCCCTGGGGAACAGCTCCAGAGCAACATAAAAGAATCTTCCAGGAAAATTAATTGGAGATTGTTAATGGCCTGATAGCAGATGAATTTATAGCCATGATGAGAAGTGCTCTTATTGATGAGTCACTGACTGCTGCTTTCATTTTGATATCTGAGCTGTAAACTCACAGATTAGCAACTGTAGACCTATTTATTCCAACTATTAATAATTCTTTCTCTTTATATTTTGACAGTGCCTAACCAAACCCACCTCCCCTGTCTCTCTGTACCACTGGAATTCATTTGCCAGCTCTTCCTGAACATTTGGCACAACCATGTGAATCTCAACCCAGCTTTTCCTGTCTCCAAAATGGGATTCCTGCTGCACCTCCCTTGCAGAAAAGAATTTAAAGTGACACCCTCCAATGTTCTTTTCCCTTTGCTCATCACACCAAACCCTTTATGAATGTCACTCCAAGCAAAACAATCAATCCATAACTGTGACCTGGGGCCTGACACAGTATCTCCCCATAGAACCAAGAAAAACAGGAAAGACCTTCCAGCTAAACAATGTTTCAAAATTAAGCCCTGTTACCTAGAGGAACAATGCAAACAGCTTGTTGTTGCAAGGAAAGGAAAGGAAATACCTCCTCACCGTGGCCAATGCCAACATAGAAGGAGTGGTGGGGTCTGGAATTCCAGAGAGGGCAGAGAATCGTGCCCCTAAATAGCCAAATTATTTGTGTAGAGCACAAATAGTTTGCAATTTAGGCCTGCACTGAAATGTTGTCAGCTTTGGCTGCAAGCTTTGGCAGTAGAATGAAAATGGAGATCCACTGGAGAGAGCAGAGCCACCCCTCCAAAAGCAGGCTCCAAGTGCAACAGCCCATAATAAAATGAAATCAGGAGATGCTGGGTCCTGCCCCCAGAATGAGAGGCTGCAAAGAGGGAAGACTGCACTGACCCAGGGGTCCCATCACAGGGAGAGGGGAAAATGTTACAGTCAAGGACCTTCAGCCCTTCAACAGGGAAGGAAGACACAGGAAAGGGAGTGGGAAACAGCCTCAGCTCAAAATTTCGTTAGGGCTTTCTAAGGAAAAACCCACAGGAGTGTGTTGTTGCAAGGAAAGGAAAGAAAATACCTCCTCATCGTGGCCAATGCCAACGTAGAAGGAGCGGCGGGGTCGGTAATTCCTCCTCAGCAGGAATTCCAGAGCTTGCAGAATGCCCTGCAGGAAAAGCAGAACTGCTGAACCATCCCTGGGTGGAAATCAGGAAAATAAATCAACACAATGCAGGGTGCTGGAAGAGAATTGGGATGTTTTCACAGCCTTTGTGTGTAACAGACATCTTTTATGAAAAATCCTTTCCTTAGGATTTTTTCTCCTGAGAAGCTGAGAGGCCTCAGGAACAAAATGT
>JAWMRF010000109.1:3388291-3401197 GCA_035221435.1 Sphenopsis melanotis | reverse complement strand
ATTTTTTTTTCAAACATTTTTTATTAAAAAAAAAAAAAAAAAAAAAAAAAAAAAAGAAGAAGAACGAAACCAACATTAAATTAAATAAATTACAAACATTTCTGAGTTGGTTATACATCATGCATTTACCAAGTAAGGCTTCAGAGCCAAAACATATCAACCTCACTGTTACTTAAGAGCAATAAAAAGAATATTTTACTGCAAGTGAAAATATTTCACCAGCGTGACTTTGAGCTCCCCTAATTCTCTGCCCAGGCACTTGGGAATTATGACTTTGGCCACATGGTGCCTCCAGCAGTGCCATTTACCTGCTGGTGTGACATTTATTGCCAGAACTGACCCAGAATTTGGCTACAGAAATGGGATTTCCTTCTGCCCGGGTCATGATTTGAGGAGAGCCACTGTTTCTCTTTCTGAGCCATTTCTTGTGACATCCCATCCCATTTTTGTAGGAAGTTCAGGAACTACAATCTGGTTTATGCCTCTGCTCTGAGGATTCCTGCATTTTTCTGTCAGACCCCAGGCTGGGAAATCAACCTCCTGTAAGGAATCCTGAATGTAAATCTGGGAACTGAAACTTCCCTCTCTTAATTTGATGCCACCTCAGAGACCCAAAAATATTGATCAGGACAGTTTCTTGTTGCTCTGCACCAATTTCTTCGTTGCCTTTCTTTCCAAATTAGCACTTTTTAAAAGGAGCACTCAGGCAGTACAAAAGGCCATGAGGAATCACCCTCAAAGATCATTTAAGAGACCTAATCTCTTGCTTTTACCTTGTAAAATAAGTTACACATGG
This sequence comes from Sphenopsis melanotis, assembly GCA_035221435.1. Taxonomy (NCBI): domain Eukaryota; kingdom Metazoa; phylum Chordata; class Aves; order Passeriformes; family Thraupidae; genus Sphenopsis; species Sphenopsis melanotis. The sequence goes on along the minus strand of JAWMRF010000109.1, from coordinate 3,400,401 downwards.
AGATTTCTGGAGAAACCACTGTTGTCTAAGATTAAAATAAGTAATAACCATCAGCTAGTGGGGTTTTCCGCCCTCCTTTGGTTTTATTACTCTCCTGCACCACATAATCAGAAATTGAGGTAGAGAAATGGTGACTTGGTTATTGAGATGTTACATAAAACCAAACTGGCAGGCTGCTGCTGTTGTTTCCTTCAGGGACTGCCTAGCAAGGATGGTTCAGGAAACTCTATTTTCCTTAAAAATGAGATATCAGGGAGCTGCAGGAAAGCCCCAGGAAGCCTTCAGCAATCAGCTCAATAACGTCTGTGTACTTCAAAACCATACACTAAAGCTTGCTTATATTTGTAATATTTTAGAGTGTTAAAATAGAAATAGCATTTTAAAATAGAATCTGTTTTCAGACGTACTCAACCCACTGGGCAGGCAGGACAATGTGCACATAATTCTTATTTCTGAGTGCAAACCTGTCCTATTAGTAAGAAAAATATATATCTATTTCAGAATTTAGCCCTGCTGAGAGAGTCCTGAGGTCTTTGGGGTGTCACTGGTCCGAGGCAGTGTTTTTTGGGATGCTGGGACACAGAAGAGGAGAGGCAGAGGCTGCAGAGACATGCAGGGGAATTCGGGGGGCTGCAGTGCCAGCCCCCCCGGGGTCAGTGCACATCAGAGAGCAGCAGCAGCTGGCACAGCTGCCCTGCCACAACTCCTGAAAGGCTTTCAGTGTTTGCTTGTGTTTCACTTGGTGGGGGAAACAGGGAGGAGGGAAAGGCAAGGAGCAGGACAGCCAGGGGATGCAATTCCAGTGGGGCAGAAGGATGGTGAGGGACAAAGCAGGGGCTGAACATCCCCTGAGCTCAGGCACCTGCCTCCAGCTGAGAATCCATCAGATGGCATCTGCTGAGCTCCTGCTGCCCCAGCTGGCGCTGCCTGCTCAGAGTCCTCTGCTCTGAGTGCCACGAGCAGAGCAGGGAGGATTTGGCAGTTCTGGAGGGTGATGGCCTCATTGCAAACCTGTTGTAACCCCAGGCAGAAGCACAGCTCTCCACAGAGGGGTGGGAGAGAGGATTCTTCTCTGGAGGAGTCTCCTCTGGAGAGTTTGCCACGAGCAGAGCAGGGAGGAGAGAGGATTTGGCTGTTCTGGAGGGTGATGGCCTCATTGAAAACCTCTTGTAACCCCAGGCAGAAGCACAGCTCTCCATGGAGAGGTGGGAGAGAAGAATCTCCTCTGGAGGGTTTGCCACGAGCAGAGCAGGGAGGAGAGAGGATATGGCAGTTGATGATGATGATCTGAATCTCATCTGGAGGGTGATGGCCTCGTTGCAAACCTGTTGTATCCCCAGGTAGAAGCACAGCTCTCCACAGAGGGGTGAGAGAGAGGAGTCTCCTCTGGAGGGTCTGCCCAGTGCTCACTGTGCTCACAGAGCTGTCTGGGTCTCTGAGTGGAACATGCTCCCAAACATCTCCTAAAGGGCACAGAGGATGAGCAGGGTCAGGGCTGGTGACACAGCTTGGTGTCATTTGTCACAGTAACACCCCCAGGAGCTCCAGCCCTTCTCCAGCTTCCAGCTGGGCATGGACAGCACGGGGAAGGGAGGGGAGCTCTTCCCAAGGCCCACATGTGGGTGAAAATCACTGCAGCATTTACAAAGCCTGTGCTGAAAATCTTCACTTCTTTTGGGTGTGAACGAAACCTGGTTCTCTGAGTTCCCCCCAGTGTGTGCAGACCACAGGTCCTATTGAGCCTGAGCTGTGTGGCCCAGAATGATTGAAGGACTCCTCTGTGGGGTGACCTACCTGCTCCTCATCCTTATGCCTTCCAGAGCCCCTCAAGATAGGGATTTAAAATTCTATTTGCAATTAACTTTCTGAAGCACTGCAGTACTTCCACATGATTTCCCATCTAATCAATCCCAATTAAAGTTCTGATTTCTGCCTCATACCCATGGCTGCAGTGACTCCTGGCACTACAACTCACCTCCTCCAGGTTCTTGTATTCTGCACTGCCCTCATCCACAGACTCATCGTAGATGGAGAGCTCTGTCTGAGTCGGCCTCTGTACAGGGAAGAGTTGATTCCACAAATTAGCAGAGTGCAGGGTCAAAAGGAGTGAAAACAGTGATTAAGCCAGGCCTAGAAGGTGACCCATGCTCTGAGGGAAATGCCAGGAGAAGGAGCCCAGGAGGGGACCTGCTCCAGGTGTTTATCTGCATTTCCTATTGCTCTGCTTTGACAGGAGATATCTTAACTCCTCCTGGGGAGATAACTGGTGCTACTGGTGCCAACTCCAGCTGGCACACAATAAACCAACCTCTGTTTGGGGACAGAGCCTGTCTGATGCTGTGCCACCAGCATGGGCCACATTCCTGCCTCAGAATTCCTCCTGTTCTCCTCCCCCAGTGGAGCACTCATGGATGCCAGGACTATTCCAGCTGCACAAGCTTTGCCTTCATTTCTTCATCACTGGGGGTCAAATTCTGCCTTTGCCTGTTCCAGCCAGCACCAAACTGAGGGCACAGTGCTGGAACAGCTCTTCTGGCTCCTCCAGGCTGGCACAGCACTCATCTCTCAGCCAAGGGTTTGTGTAAAACAAATTGACACTAAAAAAATTGACACTTCTGAATTCCCATGGAAATCCATTCCATCACAAGGTGCTTGGCCCATACACAACTGGAATATTAAATATTAAATATTTTGCTGATTTAGGCCTTTACCACTTAAGATAAACATGAAGCTTCTTTAGGTAATAAAATGTTATTTTAGGTTAATAAAATGTTATTTTTTTCATTGTGCTGACACAGCCTGGAAGCCAAACAGGAGAATCCTGTGGGCTGGGGAGCAAATTTACCTCTTCCAAGATGGGTGGGTGGACAAACTCTCTGATACTGGCCAGTGCAAACAAAACAGCATCGTGGATGGTCAGGAAGATGTGACTTGGGTCCAGGCCTCCTTCCTCAAAGACTCCCCCTGTGCTGATGTCATCGTACACCTGGGCTGGAGAAAGGAGACAGCTGAACGAGGAGGAAAGCACAGGAGGAATTCTGGAGGTCTGTGTGGCTGCTGGAGTCCTCTGAGCTAAGGCAAGGTTCAGAAGAAGCAGCTTTGCAGCAGAAATGAGTGTGGGGATCTGTTTTCCTGCATGCTGAGTGTGGAGATGTTCCAGCTTTATCACTTCCCAAATGAAAGCACTGATTTCATACACAGAGAACAGTGATTCTCTTTCCTCTCTTCTGTTTTTTCCTTTTACCTGTTCTGGCCTGGTCCAGCAAAGGACTGACACGTCACAGTTTGAATAAAGAACAGAAAAGGGTTTGCTGTTTGTCAGCAGCTCAGAAATGGGGGGAGATCCCATGGAAATGTGTTCTTTGGGGATTCTTACCATGCACGTTTGCCAAGAACACTTTGATCCCAATCTTCTGGTAACTGGAACACAACTGGAAGGGATGAGATGGGAGAGAGAGGATTAAAAACACTGGTGCTCCAGCTTTGTGTTTATGCATAAAGATTTTTATCAGCGCTGGGGCTGAAGGAGAAAATTAGAGGTGCAGAAGTGGAAAAGCCACACAATTGGAACACAAGCCCTGTGGGGGAGCAACTGAGGGAGAAAAGGAGACTCAGGGCTGCCCTCATCACTCTGCACAGCTCCTGGAAGGTGCCTGTGCTCAGCTGGGGCTGGGCTCTTTCTCCAGGAACTGACAGAACCAGAGCACACAGCCTCAAGCTGTGCCAAGGGAAATACAGGTTGGATATTGGGAAAAGTTTTTTACAGAAAAAGTGATAAAGTTCTGGAATGGCTGCCCAGGGAGGTGGTGGAGTCCCCATCCCTGGGTGTGTTTAACAAAGCCTGGATGTGGCACTGGGTGCCAGGGTTTAGCTGAAGTGTTGGGGCTGGGTTGGACTCCATGATCTTTAAGGTCTCTTCCAACCTGGTTATTCTGTGAATTCTGTGAATTGAGGCACATAAACACCTTCGTGTGAGAGAGAGCAGAAGGTCCCTGCACAGAACTCACCTTGCTCAGAGCCTTTGTGCCCATCAGGTCCACAAAGCACACCCCACTCATGTCCAGGATGATGGTGTGGAAGCTGATGTAGGGCGGTGCTGCCAGCACAGGGTCGGTGTCTGCCGTGGGCAGCACGCTGAGGGTGCTGCCCTGCAGGCTGGGGGTGCTGCCCAGCTCCCCAGGGCTCTGCCCTGGCCCAGCCCCGGGGGCAGGAGGGCGGAATGTGATGTAGGAGATGCTGGCACCGTTGGCAGCAGTCTGGTTGTTGTTGGTGTCTGTTGGAGAGGCGCTCTCAAAGTCCTTCTGGAGCTCTTGCAAAGACAAGGTCTGAGGCAGAGCAGAGGTGCAGAGTCAGGGCAGGGCACAGGTGGGGTCCTGGCAGGTGACTGCACCTCTGCCCACTGATATGAAGGGGTTTAATCTGGACTAACTCCAGCCTGGCTGTCCCTTGGGGCTGGACTAAGGATAATTTCCATGATTCATTTATTTCAAAACTGCTCTGCATTGCAAAGCAAATGGGGTGACTGAGAAATGGGCTTTGAAAGGGCTGAACTGCTGACACAGCCCCAGAGAAAGAGGCCAAAGCTGCCTGGTTTCTGCAGATTGTTCCCCATGTTCCCATTCTAGCCTCCTCCCCAGCCTCACAGCCATTCTCAGTTCTCCTGCACCTTCAGGTTTGGGGAGGAATGGAGATGTAGGTGGGGAGGAAAGGGGATGAGAGGTGGGAAATGTGGCCAGGAAAACAGAGCAGGAAATCCCATGTTAAGAGGAGCTGTCTGATGGGGATTTGGGGTCGTACTCATGGACACAGGGACCTTTTTGGGAGCTCAGAGCTGAGTTACCTTGTTCTCCTTCAGCAGGAATTTTGGGAGCTTTGCTGGTGCTTGTGCTGTGCCCTTCCCCTGCTGTTTCACAAATTTCCTCCTGGCCAAGTACACCTTGCCAGGATCCACCCCTGTCTGTGGGAAAGAGAGATTTTTTTCCTTAAAAAGTTCTGTTCCAAGAGTCAGGAGCTGCTGCTCCTTCCCTGGCATTTCCCAGCCTGGGGCACCAGTTGGGCACTGGAGTGGGGTGATCCTGATGGCATCCAAACATCTCCTGGAACTCGGGGAACCTGCACATGCAGGGGGAGAATTGGAATAGCAGGATGCCCTTGTTTTGGCAGAGCTTGGAGGAGGAATCTGCCAGGATTTGGGCACAACCTCTAAAATGAGCTCTGCAAACAGCCCTGAGGATCAGGGAGGGGAGGATTGAGGAGTAGAGAGTGGATGTGACCATTGTCCATGATCATCCACAGCTTAATTAACCCTGTGTAGCAACAGAGGAGAGAGCAAGGGCAGTTTGGGAATGGCTTCAGGGAGGGATTTGTTGAGGAATTGCTCACCTTGGCTATGATTTTCTCCCGGAATATCTCTGAGTTGGCGAAATACAGCGGCGAGCAGTAGGTGATGATTTTAATCCCTTTAACTTCATGGACCTGCACCAGAGACAGGAGCTCAGAGCAAGCCTGGGCACCAGTGGCAAAGAGCAGCATTTTCTCTGCGGGTGTTTTATCTGCAGCTCACCTTGTTGTAGGTTTTGGGGTTCTTGTAGATGTCAGTGGAAGTCACCTGGCCCAGGGCAGAGCCGTTGCGGCTGCAGAAAAGAAGGGAGCAGCATTAGGGGAAAGAAAACTGCTTCTGCTTCACATTCCACCCCAGGATTTGAACATTTGCTCTGTGAAAACTCTTACATTTCACCCCTGCAGAACTCTTACATTTCACCCCTGCAAAACTCTTACATTTGCCCCTGCAGGGCAAAAAAAGATCAGTATTTTGAGATGCCAGACTGGGAAACATTAAGAAAGGGCTTTGATGGATTAAAAGTGGTGACAACACCTCACACCAGGGCCCTGCACACAGACAGGACTTGTTGGGATCTCTCGCTTGTCAGAGTGACTCCGAGAAAAGTTAGAAAGTCTCTTTTCCCAGCCCAGTGCTCGAAGAAGGAGTCAGGGCTCTTCATTTCTCAGTCTCAAGGTTGTTTATTGTGTCTTATCTATAAAAAATTTTCTCCTGCCCTGCCGAGAAATGTCCAGCAGGACAGTTCCAGGCACTCTGCCTGCCCCTGGGGTGGTGTTATGTCTTTATACTAAAAACTAAGTGTACATTATTTACAATTACTTAGCAATACCTATCACCTATGTTAGACAGTGAGCTTCTACTCTTAACCAATCTGTAAGTGCCAACAGCACAGCAGAAGATGGAGGCCAAGAAGAAGAAGGAGAAGAAGGACAGGACATGCCCAAATTCCTCTGCCTTGCCTCGTGAACCCCCATTCTAAATCCCCAAAATTCTACATTTTCACCCTGTGATTAATTCACTATCATTTTACTCAAACTCTTGTGGCTTGTAACTCCTCACACAAAGCTGGCAATTGTTTCCAGCCCTTGGGGTGGTGTTATATCTTTATACTAAAAACTACATGTACATTATTTACAATTACTTCCCAGTACCTATCAGCTATGTTAGACAGTGAGCTTCTACTCTAAACCAATCCAAAAGTGCCAACAGCACAGCAGAAGATGGAGGCCAAGAAAAAAAAGGAGAAGGGCTGGACACACCCAGTTCCTTCCATCTTGCCTCCTGAACCCCCACACCAAAACCCCAAAATCTACTGTTCCACCCTGTGATAACTTCACTAATATTCTACCTAAACTGTTGTGGCTTGCTGATCTTCATCTAAGGTTGGTAATTTGCTCCACAGGTCATAATCAAACCCACAGGTGTTCTGGGCTCTGTGCCAGGGCTTCTGAGCCCCCTGGCAGGGGTCCTGGCTGTCCTGGACTGCCAGAGGGATGTTCTGGGTTCCCACATCACATGTCTTAAAAAAAGTGTACAAATATGAACAAAAAAAAAATTATTTCTTTTTGAAATTCAAGCCATGTTGTGCCTCAAAAGTCTTTGAGGAGGTGGATGCAGTAGCAGGTACCCAGGGAAGGCAGGCATCTGGCTGCCATGGCCTGGTGACATTGCTGAGAGCCAGAGCACCAGCACTGAGGGACACAGAGGGAATTCCTTGTGGAAACAGTGACCCTGCAGTGCCTCCCCGAAACACAAACCCCACACTCTCCTAACCACTTTGTTTGTCCACATAAATCCCACTGTAGTAACTGGAGATCAGTTCTAGGACGGGAAAAATTCTCTCAATTTCCTCCTGACAACTCCAGGAGAGGAAAAGGAGGTTACATGGGGGGAAGAAACCTGTAAGTATGGTTTGCTATCAGAAAATAGCAACAAACTTGAGTGTTTCAGCAAGCCTGTGTGGCTGTGGCAGCAGAATCAGACTGGAGTACCTCCATTTCTGAGAGCAGGGAAATGATGTGCTTTTACAGCAATTCCTCTCAGAAAAGCAATAATGAAAGCCATATATTATACTCAGTTTTTCTACATTACACAATTCAGTGTTACCGAGAAGCTATTCTTAAATTTACAGAGCTCCCAAAAAATGCCAGCTCTGGTTCACAACAAACCTTCAAGGTTTGAAATTAGTCTTTGGCCTGCTTTGAAAGAACACAAAATCCTCTCTGTATTTTTTCCAAAGAAAAATGTGTCAGACACCAAATTTTATATAAACCCAAATGCTTTGCCCAGTTTTGGACTCATCTCCTTTCTCTGTACCCTACCTGTGCAAGGGATCAGTGAGCACTCTGCAGTCAGAAAGTTATCAGAACAAACATGCCACCATGATACATTTCCATATTGACTCTTGCCACATTTGATCTAAACGCAATTTAATTAAAATCATCAGCACAGGGCACACGGAGATCCAGCAAGTGCCAGTGTTGGACAACAGCACAGAGAGAAGTTCTAACTCTGCTGGCTACCCACGTTCCAGCTGGGCATGTTACAGCACCTTTGCTGCACAGAAATGTATTACAGATTACAGCAGCAGTATTTTTTTGTCTTGGTCCTTTCTGAATTAGAGCAGAGTCATACCAAGAAAACAAGAATGGTTTCCTTTTGGTAATGGGATTACTCCCACTTTCAGCTCAGCAGAACTATTACATCTCAAACTTCCAATGAGACAGAAGCTTTAGGTATAGGAAAGCTGACATTTGACAAAAATGGTGCTGTGGTTTTCAGTACAATTATTAGAAATACCTGCAGTTAAATTCTGTAGGTTACAGAAGAACACAGCACCATGCTAATATTCACTAACAAAATCCCACAGAATGCACGAATGAAAAGCAAGGTGCAAAATACTTTCATAAAATCCACTTCAAAAAACAATATCAAATTTCTTATATTAAGAAATAGATTTTTAAATGATCTTACAAAATTTCTCTTGGACTTGTTATATGTTGTTGTTGTTCTTGCTACCTCCAGACACAAACCTGCAAATTGTTTTAAATTGCGATTAAAACACCAAGCAACTGTAAGGTTTTATCAGCCAGTAATACCACTTACTGTGCTGGAAAGATAAAATGGAATAAATGGAATGTCATCAGAAGCATTATGCAAAAAAACAAGCTATTTTAGCTCCACTAAAATATAAAATACAAGCAAGTAAATGAAATGACAAAAACAATTGATACATATTGACATAACTTTACAAACAGTGGAGGATTAAGGAGAGGGAGAAAAAAAGAACCCAAAGCAATTTTAAATGCATGTCTGAGAGACTCTCTAAAAACAGAAAGAAATGAACCAAACATTTCATTCTGTTTACCTGTGACCAAAAAAAAGACTGTTTTGATGGTCATGGAACCTAAAACAAGTGAAAAATTTTGTTTATCTCCCTTTCTGTGTTTCTATTTTATCTTCTAGATAAGCCTTCCTTGCAGCCAACTTAAAAAGTTTTATGATTGTTCTTTGAGCCTTTTTAAGTTGGTTTGGGTCTGTTTCTTGACTTTCAGACAAAGCTTTGTATTCTGCCCTGTCTCTACCTCCTCAGCTCATTTATCTTCTGTGACTTCAGAGGAATCTGCACACCGGAGCCTGCTTTGCTTTGTTTCTGTGCTGCAGTTTAGCCTTTTGATTCCCCCTGCTTGCCTCTGTAATACTGGATTTGCTAATGTTTGCCTTTAATTCCAACAGCACTCAGCCAACAGAATTATTTTCATTTGCAGGAAGTCAACATTTTCTTGCCCACCCCTATTTGTGATATTCGATGTAATGTTCAAAGTAGCTGTAACTGCAGCACTTAAGTAAGTTCAAGATAAAGGTTGTGTGTTTCCTTTACTTATGTACAGATGAAGCCATGGGAATATCAGCAAAGCTTCAAGCTCATGCTCTCCAACTCTGCTATGGAGGGGAGAGGTTAATGAACATTTCTCTCATGTCTCTCTTCTCCATCTCGTCCCAGCAGAATTTTCTTCAGATCTGAACTACACAACAGAACAGAGCAGATGCCAAGAACTAAAAGATTATTTATACATTTACAGTTACAAGCCCTAATTCTACAGCCTCAGTGTGCACGAACTGTGTAAGACCCTGGGAGTTTTGCATCTCAAGAACTGCATTAAATGCCAAATTTTCTTCACAACATCTGGAACAACTTTGGTTTGGAATTCCATACTTATAGTTTAACACCTTGACATGGGTATTCTGATTTACATTTTACTTAATACTAGTATTAGAGTAACAGAATAAGATCTTGCTCCAAATTCCCCCTGAAACTAATCCAGAAACCCATGAAAATAATTCTGTGATAAAGAGTAGAAGCCAGTCCAGTGATTACCATTCTTTTAGGTGATTGTCAGAACACGACCTGATTCTGTACCAGTAACCTTGTCTTTATTTGGTTGCTGGAAGACAGGTTTTAATTAACCCACCTTTCATGTTGCTGGGGAACTTTGGTCACTTGTTCTTCCCTTGCAGGGAAGCATCTCAGTGCTTCAGCTCTTGTACACCTTCATGTCTGGTGCCCACATCATCCCTTTACACCACTGTACCTCAGGGCATGGTTTGCAATTTCACCCACTTCCAGAAGGCTCATGGAGAACTCAGCTTAGGATCACACCCAGCTCTCTGTTTGTTACCTTCAGCAAATTATTCTCTGTTCTAAAGCATTTTATTTATGAAACATGTTCTTAAAAACTAATGTGAAGTGGAAACCTTATGTTTAAAGGCAGCAAGCCAGAAGTGCACACCTGTGATGCAGTTTACAACAAAACTGGTGAAGGACAGAACCTCAGGCAGCACAGAACAGCTCCCACTGGCACCAATGGAGCCTCATTAATTTGTGCCCACTCACCAGGTCATCCTTAGTTTTTCAACCTGGTGCACAAAATTTAACCTTTGGATTGGTTGTCTTTTCTATAAATGAAATGTTTCCTTTTATAAGGAATCTTATATATTGACAAAATATGTAACAGGAATTCAAACTCTAGGAAGAGGAGCTACTACTTTTCAGGAAAGACTTTATATATTTAGTAAGCATGGTCAGCCAAAATAAGTGGTCCATTATGCACAGGATGACAGTGTCATGAAGTTTTTTAAAATGGACTTTTGTCTGTCAAAGGGAGTTGGGGAATTGCTTTTTCTACTAAGTTCTAGATCCTTTTGTAAGAAAGATTATTTATATACACATTAGTTCATTTCAAAACTGCTAATCTGATTTTTCATCATTATATAATCCCACAGTTTTTAAAAGTTAAGCATCTATGGTGTGGACTCCTTATACCATAAGAAATTGCTTGAGTAGTCTTTGTCCAACACTCTCCCTGTTTTAAAAAATGACAAAAGTCACCCTGGCACTAACAATAATAGTTCCCTAATATCTCAAATTGCAAGTTGTTGAAGAATGAAACTTGATGTGAACAGAGCAGGACCAATGACAAGCATGGAAATGTCATGGAGAAATACACAGCCACACACAATTGCAGTTCAATTTCAGCATTTCCCACACTGCCACTTTATCCCCCTGAAGTTAAACCTCAAAAGTGCAAACTCTGTTCCCAGCCTGAAACCAAAACCCCACTGCCAAAACCATCTCTTGGTCAGCTTTCACCAAGGGCAACAAAAAATCTGAAGTACATCTCATGGCCTCCGTGCAGGAGTGAAGCTTCATCATTTGCACGTGCATTTCACACAGCAGAGCTTAAAAATGCATTCCACAATCCTATTTATTATTTACCATGATGCCAGACCGGAGGAAAATTTGTGTTTCCTTTCATCAGTACGAAAACCAGGATGTTTGTGGTGCACTCTAAACCTAACTGCTGACATTTTGATGTCTCAAGAAACTGGATTTCATATGCCTAAAAATTAAAGAAGCAAATTATTTAAAACTCTCAGGACTTCACTTTTTGCAAAATCTATTTAACACACTTTTCATTACATTGGTGTATTTTGCAAAACGTTCCATAGCTGATGGAGAAGGAGATGACTTTGTGAGACCATTGGACACAGAGAAAGCTGAGCTTCATGAAGAGTAAGGTGACTGTGTCTTTGCAAACACACCGTGTGAAACTCCTTGTAGACAGGGCCAGGGACTCACACACGGGGAGGTGATGGAAGAGACTATCAGCTCTAGAAAATGGCACTAATTGGCACAGACTGCTGCTCAGCCAAGGGCCTGGTAAATTCCTGAACTTAAAGAGAAACAACAAAGCCTTAACAGAGTTATGAACAATGTTTTGTTACATTAAAGAACAAAATAAAGGGGGTACATAGTAGAGAGGGACATAGAGTAGAGGATGCAGGAAGTGCTTGTGAGAACCCCAGCCCATGGGGAGAGCAAGAGGGTGATGAGGACGGGAAATTAGGGCGAAAATGGGGCTGTGTCCCCCAGGCATGTGAAAGATCCCATGGGAAATGCCCCATGGCCTCTCCCTTTATTTCAACAAAGTTACAGGACTCCTCTGTCTCCTTTTCGGACACAAACCTCCAGCGAATTTTCCCACAGGTTCATTGCTCCGCGTCTCACAAGCCGACCTTCCCCACGCTGCCAGCACAATCCTGCGTCCTCACCCTCGGTAACAGCGGGAAACTGAAAGTTTGGGAGGTCACCCTCAGATGACAATAAAAACACACTCACTGCTGTTATAAATAAGCTTGACTAGGCCAATATTCAAGCAGCAATCAATTTATTAATTAATATGGTAAAGTATGAGCAATACAGCGCTGG
>JAWMRF010000109.1:3368038-3386107 GCA_035221435.1 Sphenopsis melanotis | reverse complement strand
CCATCCATCCATCCATCCATCCATCCATCCATCCATCCATCCATCCATCCATCCATCCATCCATCCATGCATCCATCCATCCATCCATGCATCCATCATTAGAATTAGTTGGAATTAGCTGTCCTGAAACACATCCAGCATTAAGGTGATGAACACCAATGCTCTGACATCACCCAGGAATGGTGCTCCCCATTTTGGGCCAGGACACTGAATCTAGTTCAAATTCCAAGGAGATTAAGGTCAGGGGAATCCTGTTCACTCCATTGGCATCTGCCAGGATGTTCCTCAGGCAGCACCATCCATCTCCTCTCAGTCCACGCTCAGGGCTCTGCCCAGGTTTTGGGGTCTGTGAACCCTGTGGGGTCCATCTGTGCTTGGGTGAAGGGGCAGCAGCTGAGCTGCCAGAGCCCACAGAGCTCCCCCCTCACCCCACAGCAGCAGAACCCGTTCAGAGATGTGCCCAAATTGATAACCCAGCTCTTCCCCAGCACTTGTTTGAGCAGGATTTTGGGAAAGCTCTTCATGGCTCGGGCCAGCCCCTCTGGACTCCTCCTGATTGCCCTGATAAGGGGTTTTGTTGGGCCCTGACAGGATATTGGCTCCGTGTCCACACACGGCACTCAGCCGTGGGAGTCCTGTTCAAACACTCTCTTTTTATGTCAGACATTTCCAAATTCCGTTCTCACTCCCCCGCCACCCCCTGCCTGGGTTTATACATCAACCAGTGCCTGGAGTCCTTATCACTCTGAAGGGCTCTCCTCACCCTGGAGGGCCATTGTGTGAGTTTTTAAGTCATGACTCCCAGATATTGAGCAGGGCCGGTTTGGCTAGTTCTGGGCAAACAGGCTCCGCTCTTGATTGGCATTTAAACACAGCAGGTAAGAGTTCAGGCCTCTCTGATATGTGCTCTGGGCAGCAGCGTGCTCAGCTGGGCAGGACAGGCAGCACCATCTCACCAAGAGAGCCAAACCCACCTCCTGCAAGGGACTCACACCCCCAAAACCCCACTAAAGATTGTTTTGGGGTCTGTCCTGCTCATCCAGCCCTGGCCAGGTGATGCCTCCCAGCAGCCCAGGCACTCACACAGTCCAGCTTGCTCTTCTTCCACAGGTAGAAGGGGTCAGCCAGCTGCTTGAGGGAGTTTTTCAGGTTCACAGCAATGAGGGCTCCCAGCACGGACTGTGGAGGACAGGGAATGGGGTCAGCCACACCTGGATGTGCCACGTTTGGCAGTGGATGCTTTCCTGCAGCAGCTGCCTGCCTTGGGCCAGCCCCATCACAAGGGTGATGCTTATAAAGCTCCCACTTGCATCTGAGCAGGGTCATTTGGATGATTATTTCACTATAATTTACAATTTGCTCACTTATATTTGCCCCATCACAAGGGTGATGCTCACAAAGCTCCTACTTGCATCTGAGCAGGGTCATTTGGATGATTCTTTCTCCAAAATTTAAACTTATATTTGCTCACTTATATTTGCCCCATCACAAGGGTGATGCTCACAAAGATCTCACCTGGATCTGAGCAGGGTCATTTGGATGATTATTTCACTATAATTTACACTTATATTTGCTCCATCACAAGGGTGATGCTGACAAAGATCTCACCTGGATCTGAGCAGGGTCATTTGGAAGATTATTTCACCATAATTTGCACTTATATTTGCTCCATCACAAGGGTGATGCTGACAAAGCTCTCACCTGGATCTGAGCAGGGTCATTTGGATGATTCTTTCACCATAATTTACACTTATATTTGCTCAGAGAAGCTGTGGCTGCCCCATCCCTGCCCAAGGCCAGCTTGGACAGGGTTTGGAGCAGCGTGGGACAGTAAAAGGTGTCACTGCCTGTGGCAGGGATGAGGTTTAAGGTCCCTTCTAACCCAAACCAGCCTGGAATTGTGTGACTGTGTGATTGTGTGACTCCAGCCAGCCCTGCAGACAGGTCCCCAGGCCAGGAACAAACTGTCCCGTGCTTCTGTTTGCATCAGGGTTTTTTTGGAGCCAGGCTGTGCCCGTGTTTGGGTGTGGAGAGCGGGTGTTGCAATGGCTCTGCCTGCACAGATGTTTGTGTTACCTTTGGAAGAGGCTCGAGGTAGATTCCCAGGGACAGCATTGTCACCATGACCACCAGAGCCACAAAGAAACTTGCCACCTGCAAAGAGGGAAGAAAATCACTTCTGCAAACATCAGGGCTTCTCAAAGCTCCCCTGGGTGTGTAGTCAGGGGCACAACTGGGCACTGCAGCATTTTATGGGAGAGGATGTTTGCCTCTGAAAACAGGCAGGGGTTTGCAGATCTCACAGATAACCCCAAACCTCCCTCACTGCCCTGTCCAGAGTGGGACTGCAGATTGAGATCCCTCCTTCTGTGCCCAACCCAGAGAACCAAATCAGGGATCAAAATGGGCTTGGGGAGGGAGGAAATTCTGCTTTAACAGCAGCAGCCTGAAGCACTTGTGTGTGAAACTTCTCCAGAGCTGCACAGTCAGGCTGGCAGCTACAGCACTTTGTGATCCAGAGGGAATGGAAGGGGAGAGGAGGAGGAAGAGGAGGAAGAGGAACTAACTTGGGATTTTGCTCCTGCCCCATCCACGGCGAGGGTGACAGAGAGGGCACAGCAGATCACGTGGATTTTGAAGAAGGATCCAAAGAAGTTGCTGCAGCCCAGGGCCAGCATTTCCTGTGGAGATGTGGAGAATGCTCATCAGAAAGGACAGCTGCCCTCATGGCAAGAGAGCAGGGGCCTGAGGCTGGTTTCTGTGCCCAGGGCAGGCCCTGGGTTCCCTGCAGTGCATCCCAGACTCTTTCCTTCCAGTAAGATCTGGGCTAGGCCCTGGTGTAGCAGGGAAACCTGGAAGCACAATTCCACATAAACACGTTGTCATCTGTTGACACACTCAGGGCAGGGCTCCATGTGGTATGTGTGGCTGTTGTTGAAAGCTGCCACTGTGCCAGGGATGACAAAAGAGGATTATTTAATGGCCTGCCTCTCAGAGTATCCAGGTGACACACCAGGAATCCAGGTCTTTCTCTGCTCCCTGAGCAGTGCACGCACCTCAAGCTGCCAAAACACTGAGTCTGGAGGGGGAGCAAGGCAGAGAGCCCAGTCTAAAGCTCTTTCCCTCTTCCAGCCTCTCCCCAGCCCACGGGACGGGGCTCTGCCGTGTCCTTTTGCCCCCTACATGGCACAAAGCCACGGAGCCTCCTCGGGAGCAGCACGTCTGCTCCGAGCCCGGCACGTCTGAACGTCCTCCCTTCACGCTGTGAGCTCTTCCCTTCACGCCTGAGAGCAAAGGCAGCGGCCCCTGGCTGCCCCAGCCCCAGCCATACCTGGTTGGGGTCCACGTTGTAGCCATGCTTGGCTGCCAGGGTCCTCCCCATGGCCAGGTTGATCACGTAGCCCACGATGGCCAGAGAGAAAGCCGTGCCCACCATGTCCTTCCACTTGCTCACCAGGGGCACGGTGGGCTCTGGGAACCTGCACTCAGAGCACAGGGGAGGAGTTGTGGCAGTGCTGGCTGGAAGGTTCAGGGATGGCACAATCCCTGCAGAGGATGGGGGTGGTTGTGTCACAGGGCACGCTGACACTCCTGGAAGGGGATTCTGGGGTTGCAGGGAAGAGTGAGGTGTTTTCCAGGCTGGAGGAGGAGGAGGAGGAAGGAAAACTGTCTGGAAGGTGAGTCAGAGCTGCACAAGCTCTTACCCCATGCTGATTTTCCCCACTATTGGCATCCCGTACTTGTCGGGCATGTTGAAGCTGCCGGAGATTGCGGTGGCCACGATCACCTGCAGGGACAGGGAATAAAGAGCTGTGAGCAGGAAGAGCTGGGCTGGCTCAGGGCATTCACCCTGCCATGCTCCCAGAGCTGACAGAATAAAACCAGCACCAAGTTTGGGCTGGGGAAGGTGAGGACAGTCCCAGCAGGGTTATTTTCTTCACCCTCAGCATCACCAGGATGCAGTGCAGGGATGAGCATGGGGCTGGCCCAGTTTCTGAGCCCAAACCATGTGGGGGCCGTGTCACACTCACTGTGTAGATGCTCTACATGGTGGCCCTGCTGAGAGCAGGGGCTGTGAGGCCAGGAAAGGCTCCAGGGACAGCCCAGGTGTCACTTACAATGATGATCTCCATCGGGATGGGCATCCGGATCTTCTTCATGTACTTCAGGTTGAGCTCCTTGACAACGATCAGGAGCACAGAGCTGACCAGGGCATAGACCAGGGAGGCCAGGTTGGTTTGGGGCAGACCTTTACAAATGTCAATGAATGTCTGAAGGGGAGAGAACAGGAGAAGGGGTCACAGCGAGCCAGACGCTCTGGACAACGTGGACAGAACAATGGACAGCACTTGTTACCACAATCAACACCCTGAGATGTGAGCAGCGCTAAAAAGCCTCTGCTGAGGGGTCAGCCCCCAGCCCTGGGCCTGGCCTGGTGATTTAATGCAGTTCTGGCTGCATCAGCACAGGATGCACCCATGGAAGACACAGGAAATCCCAGGAATGGCCAAACCTGCTCAGAGGAAACATTCCTGCTGCTGACAACTCTGCAAGACTCCTGCTGCAAATCAACACAGCTCATACCCCCCAGATCCCAGTCCCATTCCATCATTCCTCACTAAAACCACAGGCAGGGCTCAGATAATGCTGGCTGGGGAACACGGAATTCACAGAATCACAGAACCACCAGGTTGGAAGAGACCTTCAAGGTCATTGAATCCAACCCAGCCCCAACACCTCAACTAAACCCTGGCACCCAGTGCCACATCCAGGCTTTGTTAAACACATCCAAACTTGGATAAAGCTGGCTAGGGAACACAGAATCACAAGGTTGGAAGACACCTTCATGATCATCCAGTCCAACCCATCCCCAGCACCTCAACTGAACCCTGGTACCCAGTGCCACATCCAGGCTTTGTTAATCACAGAATCACAAGGTTGGGAGACCTTCATGATCATCCCAGTCCCAACATCTCAACTAAGACCTGGCACCCAGTGCCACATCCAGTCTGTTTTAAACATAACTAGGTTAACATATCTAATGCTTAGGGAATATAGAATCACAAAATCACCAGGTTGGAAGAGACCTTCAAGGTCATTGAGTCCAACCCCTTCCCCGACACCTCAACTAAACCCTGGCACCCAGGCTTGTTTCAAACACCCCCAGGGATGGTGACTCCAGAACCATTCCAGAACTTTACCACCCTTTCTGTAAAAAACTTTCTCCTAACATCCAACCTACGCTGCTGGGGCAGGGATTCCCCTTTCCCCCCACCCTTTCCTGATCTCCTGGGCCCCGTTTCCCAGGCAGGGGTGCTGGTGCTGCCGGGCTGGGGGGGAAGGTGGCTGTGCAGAGCCCCCACTTACGTAGACGATAGCTAAGGGCCCGGTGTAAGACGGGACCGTCAAGCCGAAGACGTACTTGAGCACGGAGATGAGGATCTGCAGCCCCGCCGCCGTCATGAAGCCCCTGATGAAGGACTCTGACAGGTAGATGGCCACGAAGCCAAACTGCAGGAAGCCCAGGCACAGCTAGAGAGGCAGAGGAGCTCTGGTCAGAGCCTGTGTGGGGCAGGGGGATCATCTGGGAGAGCACACACAGCTCTCCGACACACACAGGGGAGTCCCGGAGCAGGGGTGGGGACAGCAGGGCTAAGAGTGCCATTCTTGGATTGTCCACAGGGAGAATTCCACCCCAAAACCAAAAATCTCTATTTTTAGGCATCATCTGCCCCCACTCAGGGCTAAGAGTGACATTCTTGGATTGTCCACAGGGAGAATTCCACCCCAAGATCAAAAATCTCTATTTTGAGCCATCATCCACCCCCGTTCAGGGTTGGAGTGCCATTCTTGGATCATCTACATAAAGAATTCCACCCCAAGACCAAAAATCTCTATTTTTAGGCATCGTCTGCCCCCACTCAGGGCTAAGAGTGACATTCTTGGATTGTCCACATGGAGAATTCCACCCCAAGATCAAAAATCTCTACTTTGAGGCATTATCCACCCCCACTCAGGGCGGAGTGCCATTCTTGGATGGCCCACATACAGAATTCCACCCCAAGACCAAAAATCCCCAGAAATCTCTATTTTGAGCCATAATCTGCCCCTACTCAGGGCTAATGGATTGTCCCCATAGGGAATTCCACCCCAAGACCAAAAATGCCCAAAAATCTCTATTTTGAGCCCCCACTCCGGGCTAAGAGTGCCATTCTTGGATTGTTCACATAGAGAATTCCACCCCAAGACTAAAAATCCCCAAAAACCTCTATTTTGAGCCATAATCCGCCCCCACTCAAGGCTAATGGATTGTCCCCATAGAGAATTCCACCCCAAGACCAAAAATCCCCCAAAATCTCTATTTTGAGCCATTATCCACCTGCATTCAGGGATGAGTGCCCTTCTTGGATTGTTCACAGGGAGAATTCCACCCCAAGAACCAAAAATCCCCAAAAATCTCTATTTTGAGCCCCCACTCACGGCTAAGAGTGCCATTCTTGGATTGTCCACATAAAGAATTCCACCCCAAGACCAAAAATTTCTATTTTGAGCCATAATCCACCCCCACTCAGGGCTAATGGGTTGTCTCCACAGAGAATTCCACCCCAAGACCAAAAATCCCCAAAAATCTCTATTTTGAAGCATCATCCACCCAGAAGTTTGTCCTCTTTGAGCACCCGCCACCACCATCTCTGCTCCAGGGGACACGGCAGGGCCCCCTCACCTGTATGATGGCTGTCAGGCAGGCCAGGGTGGCAGAGATCTCCAGCCTGGCTGCCTCCAGGGCCGTGGTGTTCACTCTGCTCTCGTTGCTGGTGTGGTTGAAGTACTGGAAGTCCGACTCTGGAGCCAGCTCGTTGCAGATGTTGCCAACGATGATGCTGATGACAGCAAAGGTCCCTGCAGGCAGCACGGGGAGGTCAGGAGCTCCCTCTGGGCACAGCCCTGTCCTGGAAGGCTCCTGGGCAGAGCCCATCATCCCCTCCCCATCCCCGTGGTGGGAGATGGCACAGGGTCATTGGGGTGACAGAATCAGTGACCCCACAAACCCCTGGAAGAACAAACAGCCCAGCTCTGGGACACACCAGCATCCCCAGGCAGCATTTTCCTGTCCCGTGCAGGCAATTCCTCACCTGGCACCATCTGATGGATGCCCCCGAGGAGGAAGTAGGGGAGCAGGGGGAAGAAGGAGGAGTAGAGCCCGTTGACAGGAGGCAGATTGGCCAGGAGGGCAAAGGCCATCCCTGCAAAACACAAGGAAAATACTGGGAGCTCCAGGCTGGAGGGAGAGCTTGATGTCACCAGTAAAACACAAATCCCAGCTGGGCACCAGCATCACCTGCAGAGCTCTGCTGGAGCTGGCAAGGTGTTATTCCCTCTTGGACACCCAGAGAGGGACGCTGCTCACCTTGTGGCACTTGGATTGTCCCTGCACTGAGCCCCCCGAGGACATCAGGCAGGATGTAGTCCTTGATTTTGTACTTGGGGAGCCACCCCAGAATGGGGAACAGGCGGAAGAGGGTGAGCTTGAACCTGGAAGCTGAACATCTAGAAGGGAAATAAAAAATGAAAGCAAATTTCAAAGGTGGAGAATTTGAAACTCCACCTTTCAAGAAGGGAGGGAGCAAATGAGCTGGGAGTAAGGAAGGATCTTCCCAGGAATGTCTCAGCCTTTCTCCCTCACCAGATCCTGAGCCCTCTCTTTCCTCTATTGTTACCTTCCCTCTTCTGAAGAATGGAGATAGATTTCCAAGGAACTGATCAGCAGGGTTATTAACCTTTGCTTGCATAATTATTAGCCTTTCTTTAAGGTGGTATTGGTTTCAATCAGAAAGCTGAGAAAAGGAAATCTCAGCTGGAAAGCATAAAAAAAATAATCCACACATCCCTACCTCACCAATTGTGCTTTTCCCACTATTGAAAAAACAGGGAAACCCCAAATCCCAAATGCACCCAGTGCAAACCGTTCTGCTGAGAAAAGAGCCACCAATTTCATTTTCTTCAACCCAATTTGCATTTCTCCCATACCTTTCATCCATCAAGCCCCTGAAGAGCACATTTTTATTCCCCAGGATAAAAAATGTGATCTGGATTCCCAGGTCTGAATTATACCCTTCCAATTCCTGACTAAATCTGAAATTGGAGTGGTATAATGATATAAGCACTCCCTGTTACCTGAAAAGGTTTCTCAGTTTCTCCCCGACGGGGTAGGCTCTGGTTTTCTTCTCAAACTCCTCGTCAAAGAGGCTGACAGAGTAGGCAGGACGTTCGATGGCATAGCGAGGCCTGGCCTGGCTCATCTCTGCATCATTTGGATTAAAAAGGAAAAAAAAAAAAAAAAGAAAAGAAAAAAATTTAAATAAATAGAAAGAGCAAAGCCAAGAATGCGGCTGGAGTTGGCCCAGAGCGGACACCTCCAGCGTCTGGAGCCCTCCCCGAGCTCCTCCACCCTAAATAGTTTCCCCGTGGCAGAGAGGCAGGTCCTGGGAGTGGCTTCTCCCAGCTCCAGGGGCTGCTGCTGCTCCCCGGCCCCGCAGCTTCCCCGGAGGTGATGCTAATGAGCGATGCTAACGAGCGGTGTTAATGAGCGGTGCCGTGCCAAGGGACCCTGGATCGCCCGGCAGGCGGGCAGGGTTGAGGTTAATCCCAGGTTAGGGTTAATCCCAGGTTAGGGTTAGGGGTGTTAATCCCGGCTCCGGGAGTGCCTTTTTGCCTGGGGCGAGGCACTTGACCTTTCCCATGGCTCGGTTTCACCACCAAGGCTTTGCCAGGCTGGTTGATACTGGCACAGGGGTGCTTGAGGGCTGCATCCCTTCCGAGGTGTTCCTGCCACGCTGCCCAGCGTTCCAGAACCTTCCCAATGCTCCCGGCCGTGGGTGAGCGCCCGGGTTCCTCTAGGAAGTGATGCTCGGGGAGATAACTGTTGCTAACTCATGGGCAGTGATGAAGATGCCCAAACATCCCGGCAGACCAGTCCTGCCCGGTATCTGGGTCTGGGATGATGAACTTCAGACATCCCTGATTTTACCGTGCCCAGGAGAGGGGGAATCACCCCGGAGTGGCCGGGCTGGGAGGGGAGGAAGTGGTCAGATATAAACCCAGCATCTCGGTAATTATTTATGTTTTGGTGTGAATCTAAATGGGTCATTGCCCAACACAGGAGGAGAAGAGGGGGTGGAAAAAGCTGGTGATTCAGGCAGGAGAATGCATCGAGAAGCAACATCCAGGTTGTTGAGAGCTTACAGAGTGATCTGGATGTGCCAGAGCCTCCCCTCCCCTCTCTGGGCGCTGCTGAAAGTCAGGGATGAGCAAAATATCCTTGCACAGGACTGGGGAGAGCCCTGGCTGTGCCTCGGAGTGGGGAACAGGAGGGGATTGTAGGAGAGCGGGGCAGGAAGGAAAGGATGATGCAGGGAGCCGAAACTTTGGGGAGAATTTAGGTCAGCAGAATCATTATGCAAATAGCAGCTAATGGGTCTAGAAAGGGAGGTCATCAACCCTTTAGAGATCACAGGGGCCATCAAGAGCACTCTGCTGTAAAACTGCCCCGGCCGTGGGGTGTTTGAGATTCCAGCTCTGAGCTGCACCCACGGGGCTCGGGAGGGACCCCAGCCCACGGCTTTGGAGCAAAGGGAAACCCGTCCCGGTGCCTGATCCAGTGCCCTCTGCAGGGCATCCCTGCTGCTCCTTTTCCCCTGGAGATTCCCCTCCAAGAGCAAGGACAAGCTTTGCCTTTGGACAATAGCTCTAACCAGTGTCCTGGGCTCTTCCTAGTTCCTCATGCCAAAAGCCTGCCTGATAAATAATCATGGTTTTCCCACGTTTCCTGTGATCCTGTGGCTGTTCCCAGCTTTCCTCCCAGCCCCACAGCTCTGCTCGGAATTTCCAGTTCTCCTCGGTGAATATTTTGTAGGTGCAGACTCAGCAACAGCTTCTGAAGGCTGATAATCCCTGGTGGTCTCTCTGGTCTCCATCCCTTCTGCCACCAGACTGACCCAAGCAGCCAATTAAATCCCAGCTCTTTAATGAAATTCCCCCGCTGAGTGAAAGTGTTGGCAATCAGGAAAAAATAATCAACAGAGCAGGTATAGAGGGGAAAATATCCCCATGATTAAATTCCATCTTAAACAAACAGGCTCGTGATGTCAGCGTCCCGGACAGAGTCAAGTTCTTGACTTGGCTTATCACAGCCTTGCCCAGATCAAACAGCAGCTGAAACCTCAGAGATTTGGGCAGTAAAGAGCACGAGGAGCTGCGTGGCTGCTCCTTGAACAAAAGGCAAATCCAGCTGGGCCTGGTGCTGCTGGGATGAGCCCAAGGCAAGCTGCAGAGCTGGTTTAAACCCTGGGGCTGGGGCAGGACCCCGGAGCAATTCCATGAGTGTGGAGGGGAGAGCGGAGTGCCAGACAGCTGCTGCATTGCAGGGACCAGGTTTTTCAAGATCTCTCATCCAGTTTGAGCGTGGAAATAAAGGACAAGGGCTGGGAGAAGAGCTCCAAGAGCTCGCAAGTTTTCAGGCAGCCCATCCCTGCAGTGAGTGATGCTCAGAAATGTAAGATTTGCCCTCACTGAGTACACAAATGGGATGTGATATCAGAGCAAACAACACATGAGAGCAGAGCTGCTCTGCTCCAGCAACGTGATGTGGGTGACCAACATGCCATGGGTGTCCCCTGGGTCCAGACCTGGCTGATCCCAGCCCTGCCAGGCCCAGGCCAGGCTGTGCATGCCAGGCACAGACCTTTTCTCCCACAGTTCATTCTGCAAACACGCTCACTGAGCTCTTATCTGCTGCCCCGTGCTGGTGATAGCTGTGCTTGGGAAGAGGAAAGTCACATTGAGGTTCCTGGCTGGTGTTGATAGGAGCCACTGGCACAAAGCCACTTTCCTGCACTGACGTAGGCACAGAACAGCAGCTCCAGTCCAAGGAATGAGTCAAAATTTGGTGAGAGATCCACCTGATCCCTGCCTTAGGCGTGACACGAGGGCCCAAACTGACCCCAGTGCTGGACATGGACAAATGTCCCATTCAACCAGCTGCTTCTTAACTTTAGGGATTAAAAATCAGTGCTCTGAAATAACACTTCCTCCTTTGCCTGCCCCCTCTCCATCCCCCTTCTCCTTGCACGAGGCACACCCAGCCCTCTGTGCTGTTTGCTTCAGCACTGGGTTCAGAGGTCCAACCTCTTCCCAAGCCCGTGTGAATCTCCATCCAAAACACCCCTTCCCGGCCCCATTGCCCAAGAAAGGGCCATAAAAACAGCTCCCCCCTGTCCCCCAGACCAGCAGAACACAGGCACAGGTGCAAGGGTTTGGTTGCAACACCAGGACAAGGTCTTGACTCCCATGGCCCTGGTCTGGAGCCTTCAGGTGCCACAGGAGCCCTGGGGCAGCGTGGTGAAAGGGCCCCCAGGCCCTGCAGGATCAGCAGGGGAAGCCACAGCTCCTGCCTGAGACCTGCCTGGCACAGGGGCTGTGTTTTTGGTGCCAGATGTGCCAGTTCCAGCTGTGGCAGTGCCAGCTGTGGCAGTGCCAGATGTGCCAGTGCCAGGCTCTGCAGCACCAGGTGCTCCCCCTGACTGAACTCTCCTCCACCCTCCTGCCCCACACCAGCTCCCCTGTGCCCGAGGAGAAGGAGGCTCCTGCTGTCACTCACTCAGCTCAGGTATTTCAGAAGATGTTGTACAATTCACCTCTGCCATGGGCACTGGCAGATCCACCCCAGCACTCCCTGGTCACTCCCTGCAACCTCCTGGCACTGGGAACGTGCCAGAACCCAGTCCAGCTGATGGACCTCACCAGGAACTGACCACCCAGGGACCCCAGAGTCTGCAGCTGGGCCACTTGGGCACAAATTCTTTTTCACATTTAGAATTTGGTTGGTTTAGTTCTGTTTTACCTTTGGCTCTGGATGGCCACTGGCCTCACCTACAACAGAACTGATTCAGGAAGAAAGGCTGGCAGTGGTAAAGACACATCTACAGTCCCACATTTGTGGCACGAGTATTTTGGGGAAAAAATCATTCCCAGTAATCTGGAGAGGGGGAAGAAGCAGGGGTTGTATTCAGGGGGTTGATGCCATGCACTGGGCACACACTGGGGTTTAACCTTTTCTTAACCTTTACCCATTAGAAATAGAAGAGTAAAATACCAGGAGAGCATGTAAATCAGTTATGAAAAATATCCATGCCTCAGGAAAGGCAGAATGCCAGAATCCATAAAGTTCAGTCAAAACTTTGCTGTTCCAGTCCATTTTCCAGGAGGAACCACAGTGATGGCTGTGGGTGGAAGAAGAGCCAGAGGGGGAAGGGGGTGCAAGGAGGTGCTAAAGGGCTCTGATGGATCTTGGGCAGGCAGGGAATGGGTCCCGTGCCACAGAGCAGGGCCAGGAGGAGACATCTCTGCTTCCCTCCAGCTCCCACTGCCCCCCAGCATCCCCCAGCCCATTCCCCACTCCTGCACCTTCACCACGGAACAGCAGGCATTCCACCGACGCTTTCTTTCCTTTCAGATGCAATAATTGGAGTATTCCAAGGTGATTTCCATGAGCAGATGGTCCTTTTCTGGTTGGGAGTGACCCAGCCCAGCTCAGGCAGCGGGCAGAGCTCTTGTGCTGCCGCTGCTGGGCCGGTGCCAATGTTTGATGTCCCACTTCACACGAGTTTCTAACCAAACTAGCTCTGTGCCTGGTAACCAGAATAATCAAATCTGCAGGCATCTGCCAGCTCCTGAGGGTGTAGCCAAGGTGTTTGGCTCGCAGGGTGTTTATTAAGTGAAATGTTTATACACAGGAGCTCGGCTCCTGTGCTTTGCTGTCAGGGAGCAAACTGTGGGCACGGGGGATCTGCCCTGCACTGACAGCAGGGCAGCAAAGCCCACGTTGGACCCACTTGCCCTGGGATTTGTTTGATTTGCCCACTTGTTCCAACCCCACCCCAGCTCTTGGTTACTGTCAGAGTCACATCAGCTCCGTGGCTCTGAGAGGAAGGGCTGGGCTGGGGTCAGGCATCGAGCACATGGCCTGGGTGCTGCTTTGGGATGTCCATCCCAAAGTCTGTATGTCTGTCTGGACATCCCAAAAGCTTCCCTGCCCTGCTGTCCCCACCTTGGTGAGTGTGGCAGAGCGGTGCCTGACCCCAACAGCCTCTCAGCCCAGTCCCTGCAAGTGCTGTCTCCATCCCCTTCCCATGGAAAAGGCAGCTGGGATGGGCAGGAGTGAACTGCAAAGGGCATTTAGAGGAAGGAGAAGTGAGACTTTGTTGTCCCTCAGCGCCACGGTCTCTGTTCTTCACCTGTTTATGACACAGACCCTTGAAGACAGGTGGACAACACAAAACCCAAGGAATTACAAAGTTTGCAGCGTTCCTGCAGCTCCTGCCAGCACTGATCTGGGATGCCTGCTGAGAGCTCACTCCTCCACTTGCTCCCTCCCCTGTGGATCCACACTGGGAGAAGGAAAAACACCCCTGGGGTCAGCCCGTCCGTCCTGTCCCAGAGGTGGAGGATGGGACAGAATTTCTGTGCTGGGAATCTCTGACCCGGGGCAGAAACACGGCGTGACCAGGACAAATGTCACTGCAGGGACTTATCTCTGAGGGAAAGGAGGACAGTCCCCAGCTCCAGGTTTCAGCCTGCTTACAAATAAGGTGTGGACAAGTTTAACCAGGGCAGAGCAGAAAGCATCCCAGCTGTGGGAGCTGCAGTTTTCCACCATGGAGCAAGACTGAGGGGATATTTCCTCTTGTTTATATACAAAGGATCCTGCCCAAACTGGAGCTCAACATCCCTTGGAAGGGCACTGGGAGGAGCTGGAGACCCTGCAGGGGTCACACCTGTCAGTGTGACAGGTCTCAGTCTGGGAGCACTCCTCATTCCCAGCTTTATGATTCCCTCCTAACCTGACTGTGAGCACAGGATGCCCTGTGCAGCCAAATCCCCTTTCCTGGGCTGGATTCCTGTGCTTCCCAACCCCTGCCTGCAGGCTCTGGGCTCCACATCCCTCCCCTCTATCCCGGGATGTGCAACACCCAATTTGGGCTGCAGCATCCTCACTTTCCACAGTCCCACGCACAGAAAGTTCTGGTCACAACAAGAGTGCAGAAAGTGAACGTTTCTCATCAGTGTTGCCTGTCCTATATCAGGCAAATCCCTCCACACATCTCAGCAGGATAAGATGGCAGGATTTATTCTAGCAATAATTAATTCACATATTTGGCTCTTCCAGCCTCTCTCTTCATAATAAATCAAGCTGCTGGATGGTTGGTGTTGCTAATTCCTGAGTAAATCTGCTGCTGTAAATCCCCTTGGCGAAAGAAGGGAGGAAAAGAGAAGGGGGGAAAAGAGAAGGGGGGAAAAAGGAAAGGAAAAAAAAAAAAAAAAGAGAAAAAAATCAAGTACCAGTTCTCCAAAGAGTGCTTCTCACACTCAGTGGCTGTGCAAGCGGAGTGTAAGTCCCCCACGCCCACCCAGACAAAGAGCCCGATTGTTGGCGTTACCTGCGCCTCGGGAGGGCGGCCGATGGCGCAGATGTGGCAGGAGAGGTGCCGCAGGAGCCGAGCAGAGGTCTGCGCTCAAAGCAGCCCGTGAGTCATTTATAAATCACCTCAGTCAAGGGGACCGAGGGCTGTGCTCGGCGCCTGATTGGCTTGAGGAGGTAATTGCGAGCAGGTACACCCAGGCTAAGCTCAGGAGATAGCCAGGGGAGATAAGGGGAGATCTGAAGAGGGAGAAGAGCTTTTTTGGATGTCCCCCCTCACCCCACCCCTTCCCTCTCCGGCCTGGCTTGTTTGATCCCCGCTGCGGGTCCCTCGGTGCTCCGGGTGACAATAACCCATATTCACCTCCCCCCGGCCCCCTCCCTCGGCTAACACGGGCCGGGGGCAGCAGGAGATGCTTTGGTGGGGGCTGTGGGCAGCGCCTGCCCGGCCTTTGAGCTCCCGGGATGGACAATGGGGCGCTTTGTGCCAGCGGCCGACCCCGGCGGGGAGCGCTGGGCAGCGGGGAGCGGAGCCTCCGTCATTGCCGGGTTCAAAGGGATGGGAGCAGCGGGAATAGAGGGGAAACTCGGGATTGTGGGAGCTCTCAGGGATGTGCGGGAGCTGCGCTATCTGCCATCAGCCTGGCGGGCACCTGGCCGCGCTCGGGGTGTGACAGGTTCGTGTGACGCCCCCGGCGGGGACAGCGATGGGCAGGGAGGGGCCGGAGCTGCAGCTCCGGAGCCACCCCTGAGGTGCTGCTCGGTCTCCTGGCGCGGGAGCCGCCAGGGGATTGGGAGAGGCAGCGTTTGAAAGTGGAAAAGCTCCTGGGACAGGTCAGGGAGCAGGCAGCTCAGAGCAGGGGATGAGACCCGTCCCGTGCTGCCATCGTGTCCAACCCGCGGCAGCATCACTGTGCAGAGCTGGGGCCAGGACCCTGATGCTCTTCTCCAGGATCCTGACCTCTCCTCTCCAGGATCTTGATCTCCTCTTTTCTCCAGGATCCTGATCTCCTCTCATGTCCAGGCTCCTGATCTCCTCCCCAGGATCCTGATCTCCTCTCTTCTCAGGATCCTGGACTCCTTTCCAGGATCCTGATCTCTCTTCTCCAGCGTCCTGGAATCCTCTCTTCTCCAGGCTCCTGGACTCCTCTCATATCCAGAATCCTGATCTCTCTTCTCCAGGATCCTGACCTCCTCTTCTTTCCAGGATCCTGAAATCACTTCCTCAGGCTCCTGGACTCCTCTTTTCTCTAGGATCCTGATCTCTCTTCTCCAGGATCCTGATCTCTCTTCCCTAGGATCCTGATCTCCTCTCCAGGCTCCCAGACTCCTCTTTTCTCCATGATCGTGATCTCCTCTCTTCTCTAGGATCCTGATTTCTCTTCTCCAGGATCCTGATCTCCTCTCCAGCATCCTGATCTCCTCTCCAGGCTCCCAGACTCCTCTTTTCTCCAGGATCCTGATCTCCTCTCTCTCTTCTCCAGGCTCCTGGACTCCTCTCCTCCTAGAGGGATTTGAGAGTGCAGGAGCCAGGTCCCAGCCAGGCTGCTGCAGGTGATGAGATGGACAGGGACATCAGCAGGGAATGGCACAGGGACATGTCCCCAAGGGAATTGGCCACAGAAGGGAGCTGCAGGGGTAATTTGCTGTGGAGGAATTGATCCCTCGTGTTCCCGTGGTCCCCAAGGGCAGCTTGGCACGAGGTGTTCACGGGGATGATGTCACTGTAATATCAGATGTGACACACACGTGATCAGGGTCTAAGAAGAAAAAAGTTTTTTTATTCTGTGTGTTCTCCAGCTTATATACTCTTAACATAGCGTGATCTTAAGTCATTAACTACACCACAATAACTTATTATATTCATTGGTGCAAAGCAATTAACATCAATATAATTGGCCAAATTTTTACAGAAATTTAATAAGGCACGTATACACACCTACTTATGCACAGAGTCTAGCTTACAAAAATTTTCGTGGATTTTTTCTAATCTGTTTCCATGCTGACAGCCTTGTCTTTTTCTTTGCTATGGATACACTCGAAAATCATCAATTAACTATCAATCAACTAACTATGAACTCAGCTTTTCTTGCAGGCCAGCTGTCGAGCCCCTCCATAGGGTGGCTCTGCTGCCCTCCCTGCTCCGGCTGTCACAGGGATGTGCTGCCACCTCCGAGCGCTGCAGAACGACAGAACGACGGGAAAAGGGAGCGGACAGAGCGACAGAAGGGCGGGGAATGGACGAGGGTTCGTGCGAGGGGAGGGGGGAAGGCAGCGGTGCGGGCTGGGCTCGCTCCCAGGGTAAAAATTCTCCTTTAAATTCCTAAATTCTCCTTTCAATTCTCTGAAAAATTCTCCTTTAGTTTGATATGAAATAAAATTCAAGATAAAGTTTGATGTTCAGGCTTTTCAGAAAATAGGGAGTGCAAATAACTCTTGTCACTGTAATTTTTTTTTAATAGAACCGAAAGTGTTAAATTACTTTTAACTTTTCTAAGTTTTCTAAGGACTTATGGAAATCAGTTGGTAGAGGTGGTGAGACTGAAGTATAATTAAGAGACTGAAGTATAATTAATAAGTATATTATATATTAATAAGTATTATATATATAATATATAATATATATTTATATATTATATATTTATATATAATTATATATTTATATATAAATATAAATATATAAAATATAAATACAAATATATAAAATATAACAAATGTATAAATATAATGATAAATATAATATAAATATAACTATAATAAATATATAAATATAATATATGAATATATAAATAAGTATAATTAATCTGAAAAGAGAATATCATTTAGTTACCTCAATTGTGTACAAGTTTTTTGCCAGGAACTCCAGACTTTTAAAAAGACTTAGGACACAGCAGTTATCTCTGGGAATATTTTAGGATGTATAACTCTGTTTTATAGTTATGACTTACATTTTAAATTTCATTTGAAAAGAAATATTTGTGCACGCTCGAGGCGTCGGCAGCTCCTGCCAGGAAAGCTCATGGTATGGAAATCAATCACCAGCACTGCAGAGGAACACCCTGCCCGGGGTGCCCGGGGAAGGGGCTGATTCATTGCCATCTGACCCACAGAGGTAATCATTGCCGAGCAGTTATCCTGTAAATATCATTAGTAACTCATATCCAGTGGGGTTTTTTTACAGGACAGGCTGATACGAGCAGAGCCCTGTGGGACAGGAACGTGGCACAGCAGCAGGAGCAGCCCGCGGGTGTTCCAGAGGCTCCTGTCACAGTGTGAAAAACGCCAATCGCTTGGCTTTAAAATTTTAAAAGTTTAATAGTAATAAAATTGTTATAAAAATAGTTATACAATTAGAGTAATGATAATTTGGACAATTTGGATTAGGACAATATGAGATAACAGAAACAAAGAGTTACAAATGGTCCAGGTACCTTTTCTGTGCAAAATAAGCCCGAAAAAGGACCCACGTTAACAGAGGATTAACCCTTAAAAGCAATAACCTGTTGCATATTCATGCACCTCATCCATGATGCATAAATTCCATTCAAACACAGGATTCTGTCTGGGCAGTGTCAGCTTCTTCCTCTGAATCC
>JAWMRF010000109.1:3335978-3362680 GCA_035221435.1 Sphenopsis melanotis | reverse complement strand
TGGCAGGGCCACCCTGCCCACCCCACATCCCAATCCTGACCCTGACCCTGATCCTAATCCTGATCTCAATCCTGATCCTGATCCTAATCCTGATTCCAATCCCAATCCTGATCCTGATCCTTATCCTGATCCTGATCTCAATCCTGATCCTGATCCTGACCTTCATCCTGATCCCAATCCTGGTCCCAATCCTAATACTGATCCCAATCCCAATCCTGCCCCTGCCCCTGATCCTGCTGCTGGCTCTGACCCTGACCTTGATCCTGATCCTGACTCCGACCCTGATCCTGATCCAAATCCTGGCCCTGATCCTGACCCTGATCCCAATTCTGACCCTGATCCCAATCCTGATCCCAATCCCGATCCTGACCCTGCTGCTGGCCCCAGCTGTGGGGTGGCCACCCAAGGCTGGGGCTGCCTGCTGACCTCAGCACGTCCCAGCTCTGGCTCCGGGCTGGCCACAGCCCCCAACCCTCCCTGCGTGCTGCCCCTCAGCCCTGCCATGTCCCCAAACCCCCCTGTCCCAGCCCCGGGGCGAGGCACAGCCCTGCCATGTCCCCAAACCCCCCTGTCCCCAGCCCTGAGATCAGGCACAGCCCTGT
Source organism: Sphenopsis melanotis (assembly GCA_035221435.1). Taxonomy (NCBI): domain Eukaryota; kingdom Metazoa; phylum Chordata; class Aves; order Passeriformes; family Thraupidae; genus Sphenopsis; species Sphenopsis melanotis. Next base: position 3,362,078 of record JAWMRF010000109.1, on the reverse strand, counting down.
GGCCCCACACAGCCCCACACGTGGGTGTCCTCTGGGGTGGGACACGGGGACAGCACCTCCCGTGGGCTGGGCTGGAGGAGAAGCACCAACATTTGCTGTGGCTGGTGAGCACAGGGTGAGGGGATGGCTGTGCTTCAAACCTGGGCTGCTTGTGTGTCCCTTTTGGGGACAGCTGTGGCCGTGTCCACAGGGGTTTTCGGACTGGGGAAGAGATGAGGATCTGACTCCATGTTTCAGAAGGTTGATTTATTGTTTTATGATATATATTATATTAAAACTATACTAAAAGAATAGAAGAAAAGGTTTCATCAGGAGGCTAGCTAAGACTAGAAAAAGAAAGAATAATAACAAAGGTTTGTGGCTCGGACTCTCTGTCCGAGCCAGCTGGACTGTGATTGGCCATTAATTAGAAACTACCACATGAGACCAATCACAGATGCACCTGTTGCATTCCACAGCAGCAGATAACCATTGTTTACATTTTGTTCCTGAGGCCTCTCAGCTTCTCAGGAGGAAAAATCCTAAAGAAAAGATTTTTCCTAAAAGATATCTGCCAAAGACAGCCACCCCTTGGGGGGACAATCACACCTTCGGGGGACACTCACACCAACCCCATCAGTGCCACCCCCTCACTGGGGGGATATTGAGGAAAGGGACAACAATCAATTCAGGTAATTCCCAGCACCAGGAGCGTTCTTGGGAAGGAATCCCGGTGTGTCACAGTCCAGGCCACCACCCCAGCCGGTCCCTGCCGGGTGACAGCCACCAGGAGCGGCCGCGGTGCCCCGGGCTGTGCTGACACCTCCGGAGGTGTTTACTGCCCTGCGGCCCGCTGGCACCACGGGGCACAGATAAAGCTTTGCGTGATGCCCTGGCTTTGTTTGTCACGTCTGACGCCTTTGAAAGGTCACCTGGAACTTTGAACCCCTGGCGTTTATCAGGTCGGCTTTGAAGTGGCTGAAGGCACTGGGTTACCTCAGTCCCAGCTCCAGGTTAATGAGATTTCTGCTTCCAAACAGGAAAACTTGGTGGGTTTTGATTCTTTTTGCAGCTTTTTAAGGCATTTTCCAATGTCTTTATTTAAATTCTCACATTTCAGGGCAGCTTAGAAGGGGATGAAGCCACTGTGTTACCTCAGTCCCAGCTCCAGGTTAATGGGGCTTCAGCTTCCAAACAGGAAAACTTGGTGGTTTTTTATTATCTTTGCAGCTTTTTATGGTATTTTCCAGTGTCTTTATTTAAATTCTCACATTTCAGTAAAAAAAATTAATCCCACAGGCTGGGGTAGGTGGACATTCAGGACATCATTTCATGGTGGGCTTGATGATCTCAGAGGGCTTTTCCAGCCTTAATTATAAATTCTGTGATTCTTGGGCACTGCTGCCTGTGCCTGGGATGTGTCTGAAGCCACTGAGTTACCTCAGTCCCAGCTCCAGGTTAATGGGGTTTCTGCCTCCAAACAGGAAAACTTGGTGTTTTTTGATTATTTTCGCAGTTTTTAAAGGTATTTTTCCAGTGCCTTTATTTAAATTCTCACATCTCAGTAAAAGAATTTAATCCCACCCAGCTGCAGGTGCCACAGGCTGGGGTAGGTGGATGTTCAGGGGTAATTGAACCTCAGAACAACGAAGCAAACTGGGAGTTGGGGATTTAGGGTGAGTTTGAGGTGCTAATTCCCCAAATACCGAGGGCAGATCTTCTGCAAGAGGGTTGGGATGGTCTCTGTTTGGTGACCAGCATCAGGGGGGGCTTTTACTGATTTTTGTCGTTTCAATGGGTGGATGAAAACCTGTGGGGACAGCAGAGCAGCTGGGGAGTCTCTGGTTTTTAAACTGAGCAGGAGGGCTCAGTTTGGCTCCTCAGCAGTGGCCACGGGCCGGGGTGAGCTCAGGAACTCAGGCGGCTGCTCAGGAACTCACTGAGTCACACAAGGCAAATATTTTCCCCTTTGATTTTCACCCTGAGAAAAATCTTGAGCTGACCTTGTTAATCCCACGTGTTGCAAACCTCCCCCTGTCCTTTATCGGGTTTCGGGATAGTGTTACCAGCTTAGCACCTCTGGCTGCTCCTGCCAGCATCCTGCCTGGCACCGTGCCACCCTGCCCGCTCTCCTGGCCTTCCTGGCTGTGCCAGGGCTGCCTGGCCAGCAGGACACCCTGCCCAGAGGGATGGAGGGAGGAGAAAAGCTGGAGGGCTGTAGCTGGCTGCTGCACATCTGTGATGTGTGCCGGACAGGATTTCTGCACGGTGGTGATGCCACTGGAGATCCTGCCAGCTCCTGAGGCTGCAGCATCCTTCACAGCCCTGATTCCTGCGTCTGGAATGATGCACAAAGTGCTGGGGCACTGCTCAGTTGGAGCCCAGCAGCTCAGAGCCTGCCCAGGGCTCTGCAGAGAGCTGTGCCTGCAGCTCAAGGTCTGACCCCAGCCCTGCCCTGCCCAGAGCATCCAGCCGGACCCTGAGCCAAGTCTGCAGCTCCCACCTGGCTCCAGCTCCTGCCACTCCCAGGTTCCAGCCCCCACAGCAGCCCTGGGCCGTGCCAGAGGTGCCCAGCCCCACTCAGGGAGCTTCCCCTCCCCTGAGGGCGTTTGTGTGACCTGCTCAGCCCGGGGTGTCCAAACTCCTAAAACAGATCAGGTTTTTGTTTGCCAGCGCTGGGAGCTGCTGGGAGAAGGGTGTGATGAGAAACAACGTCGCTGCTGGCACGGGCAGTGCCCAGCCCCGTGTCCCAACAGCCCCGGAGGGCGCCAGGGTGGGCTGGGGGGTGCTGGGTGTGAGGGGGGCTCCGGGCAGGCACGGAGTGGGGAAGGGGCGTCCAGAACGTGGGGAGGAAATAGTTAATGCCCCTCTCCTCCCAGTAGGAAGGGACAAATCCTCTTGCCGGGCCAGGTGCCCAAATAAACAGGCGGAGCGTTGTGTAAGGACGAGGGTGGGAACTGTCCGAGGGTGGGAACTGAACTGTCCGTTCTCTCCGGACGGGAGCCCCAGCCACAGCCACAGCCGCAGCTCAAGTTCCATCTCCAGCCCCATCTCCGCAGCCCCCACGCCCCCGTGCCCAGCCCTCGCTCAGGTTTTGCCCTTCCTGAGCCCACCTGCCCTGCCCTGCCCTGCCTGGCACCCATGGCTGCTGTCCCCATGGGCAGCCCGGGTGGTGCCAGGGCAGCCTCCAGGACACTCTGTGGCACCGCTGCAGTCACTGGGGGGGTCTGGGGGGGGATGACGGAGGGCAGGAGGTCCCTGGTGACCTCCCTGGGGATCTGAGTCCGTCCAGCCCGGCCAGGGGGATGCTGCAGCCCCAGTGGAGCGGGGACGGGCGGGAAGGTGCCGGGGATGGTTCAGGAGGGAAGAGCGAGCCGGGCTCGGCTCTGCTCCCAGCGGGCTCCCTCTGCCGACAGCCGCCCTGGCCACGCCACCTCTGCGCACCCACTTCGCACCTCCTCCTCCTCCCCTGACCCAAAATTTACACTGGAAAATGAAAATAAAATAAAACAAAAATAAAATTAAATATCAAAATAAAATAAAATATCAAATAAAATAAAGTAAAATAAAATAAAATAAAATAAAGTAAAATAAAATAAAATAATAGAATAAAACAAAATAAAATATAAAATAAAATATTAAAAAAATTAAAATAAAATAAATTGAAACAAAATAAAACAAAATAAAAAAATAAAATAAAATAAAATAAAATATAAAATAAAAAATAAAATAAAATAAAACAAAACAAAACAAAATAAAATACAATAAAATATAATAAAAATAAAACCCCAGACTCAAAATGCATCCCCAGCCCTGAGAAGCTGAACAGACTCAGGGCGGGAAGCCCGCAGCCCCCACCTCACCTTCCTGCTGCAGGACCTGGGGAGCATTTTACAACACACAAATATAAATAAAAATGAAATATTTAATTTCCTTTAAAAAAACAAAAAAGAGTACCCTTGACAAAGTGCTTTTTTGAGAATCCTCCCCAGTGAGGCAGGAGGGAGAAGGTGTTTGATGGGCGTTATGCATGAGAGGAGGGGAAACTGAGGCACGGAATAGCTGCCTCCACAGTGGCAGGTCCCTGTGCCGAGGCCACCAGCCCTGGCTGTCCCCTCAGGGCAGCCTGTACCACCCTGGGAGCCACGGGGCCACCAGGCTGTGCCCTGGGGAGGGTCACCCGTGGTGCCAAGGACTCTGAGGGGCATCGGGAGTGCTGCCCGCACCCCTGGCACCATCACCACAGGGACATCGAGGGGATGGGGACAGGGCCACCACCGTGACACTGAGGTGATGGAGAGCAGCTCCAGAGCCGTGGCAAGCAGCAAATCCTGGGATGAGCAGGCAGCTGGCCTTGGTGTGCCCAGCCCTGGCACGGCCCTGGTGTGCCCAGCCCCGGCACTGCCAGTCCCCAAGGGCAGCTGGGGTGGGCAGCGGGCACCGACCCCGGGCAGGGCTCCATCCAGCGGCCCCGGGGTCAGCAGCAGCTCTGCTTGGGCTTGTCGTTAGGAGTGAGCTTGATGGAGTCGGTTAAATAACTCTCAAAAATCCCTTTATACTGGAAAAGAAGCGGAGAAGGGAAAGGATGAGCGAGCACAGCTCCGAGCCAGCCTGAGTGGCCCCACTCAAGTTCAGCCCTGAACTTGTGGCTACCGGCAAAATGCAGGCAAAAGCCACCTAGCGCAGGGCTTGGGGACACCAATGTCGCCGTGGCACGGCCGCTAGAGGACAGTGCTGGCGCGCTGTGGGTTCCCATCACTGCGGGAAAGCACACGGCAATTCCTACTCCTATTGATTTAGGATCAGGCATTGCTGCTTTTCTCATTCCCGGGGCTCTCTCCCTTGCAGCAGGAGCTGTTCCATATGGGAGGATCTGTCAGACTAATCCCGGTTTTACCCCAAATTCTCCCCCAGCACAGCTCGGAGCTGGGGGGTGCTCACCGTGCTCAGCGCCTGCTTCGCCAGGGTCTCGAAAGCCTCGGCCACGTTGATGTTGTTCTTGGCACTGACCTCGAAATAGGGGATGTCCTTCTCCTTGCACCAGGCTGAGGCCATCTCCTTGGGCACCTGAGGGATGGGAGGATGGAGCCACAGCTCAGGGAGGGGACAGGGGACCTTCCTCATCCATCTGGTGATGGGAGGATGGAGCTACAGCTCAGGGAGGGGACAGGGCACCCTCCTCAACCAGCCAGGCACTGCTGGGATGGGAGGATGGAGCCACAGCTCAGAAATGGGACAGGGGACCCTCCTCACCCATCCAGGCACTGCTGGCTGAGCCACAGCTCAGGGAGGGGACAGGGGACCCTCCCCACCCATCCAGGCACTGCTGGGTGAGGGGGTGCTGGCAGTGCCTGAGATTGTCATTCCTGCTGCCCCTGGCAGGGACAGTCTGTGCCCCAAAGAGCAGCAGGAGGATGTTGCTCATCCCCTCCCAGAGTGCTGGGCAAGGTGGCAGCTCCCTGTCTGGAGCTCTGGTTTATGTGAGGACAGGGAAAAGGCTGGTTCTGAGGTGAAGGATCAGCCCTCAAAGCCATCAGGACCCTACAGCATCCCAATCATGGAATTGTTTAGGTTGGAAAAGACTCTTAAGACCATCAAATCCAGCACTAAACCATGTCCCCAAGTGTACAACTGTACAAGTTTTAAATCCCTGCAGGGGTGGTGACCCCACCACTGCTGATCCTGCTCTCCCTCCTCCACCCTTACCTGCCGGTCACTGAGGTCTATCTTGTTCCCCAGCACCACCATGGGGAAATCCTGCTCCCTGGGAATGACCTTCTCCAGGAAATCATCTCTCCAGTTGTCCAGGGCCTCAAAGGACTCCCTGTCTGTCACGTCGAAGGCCAGCATGCAGCCATCTGAGCCTTTGTAGAAGGTCGACACCATGGACCGGAACCGCTCCTGTCCCCCTGTGTCCCAGATCTAGGGCAGAGGAGGGCACGTGACAGGGGCAGGGTGGGTGCTGCAGCCCACAGGAGCAGCTTCAGGGGGTGCTGAGCCCCCAGAGTTCCTGTGGGATTCCAGTGCAGTTCTTAGATGCTGAAAATCGGGCTCTGAAAATCAGCTTGAAAATCAGCTCTGAAATTTGGGCTCTGAAAATCGGCTTGAAAATCAGGCTCCAAAAATGGGGCTCTGAAAATCAGCTCTGAAAATTGGGCTCTGAAAATTGCGCTTTGAAAATCAGGCTCTAAAAATCAGGGTCCAAAAATCAGGCTCTGAAAATCAGCTCTGAAAATCGGTCTCTAAAGATCAGCTCTGAAAATGGGGCTCTGAAAATCAGCTCTGAAAATCACCTCTGAATATTGGGCTCTGAAAATCAGGCTCTGAAAATCGGGCTCTGAAAAATCAGCTCTGAAAATCGGGCTCTGAAAAATCAGCTCTGAAAATTGGGCTCTGAAAGTCAGCTTGAAAATCAGACTCCAAAATTCAGGCTCTAAAAATCAGCTCTGAAAATCAGCTCTGACAATCAGGCTCTGCACCTCATGACCACAGTGGCACTTGGGCCCAGCAGTCCAGGGTGGGACACACACAGCTGGGATCAGGGTGGGCACCGCGGGCAGTGCCAGCTCACCCAGCTCACCTGCAGCTTCAGGGGGGTGCTGTCCACGGCCAGGACCTTGGTGAGGATGCTGGCGCCCAGCGTGGTGCGGTAATCCTCGTAGAACGTCTTGTGCACGTACTGGTGCAGCAGGGAGGTCTTGCCCACGCTGGGGACGAGGAAAGGGGCACTGGTGAGGCTTTGCCCAGCTCAGGGGTGGGCAGGGGGCACCCAGCACACGCAGAGGGCTTCCCTGCCTCGCCAGCTCCTTACCCCAGAGCTCCGATGATGATGATCTTCAGATCCACCTTCTTGCTGGCATCCATGGACAGGCCCTGGGGGCGAGCGGGGCACACGGGGCTGTGGGGATGGCACCTGGGTGAGCCCTGGGGTCCTGTCCCTGCTGCCACCCCGGGATGTGGCTGTGCCCTCACCGTGCCAGCATCATGCCCGTGCCATGCCAGCACAGAAAAACCCTCCCGTGCCAAGCCCGGCCCACGTCCCCGCCCGCTCCCGAGGAGCCGCAGCATGCCCAGACTCGCCGCTTCATCACCATTCAGAGCTGCCGGCAGCCACTTCCCTGCTTCTCCCACCCCCTCTCCAGCGCAGTCCCTCCCCCTAGGCCTGGCACGCACGCCTGGGGTCCTGCTGAAAATTAAATTTATTAAAGAAGACCCCATCCAGAAGGAATTCCTTGATACCTCAAGCACAGCCCAGGGAGCATCCCCGCCCAGGAGCGCCCCGAAATGTCCCCCCAGGATGTGTCCCCATTATGTCCCAGTGTCCCCACATGCTCTGAACCTGGCCAGGACCCCTGAAACCCCCTCCTCAGGTGGCACCAGCATCCCCCAGCAGCCGCAGCAGCCCCATCCCCACGGCAGCGGCCAAGGCACGGATGGAAACGCTGGCAGCCTCATCCCTGCATTCTTCCCTGATGCGCTGGCCAGCCCTGAGCCATTCCCCCTTGGAACACCAGCGGGGAGTTCCCAGCTCCAAAGCTCAACTCTGAAAATCAGCTCTGAAAATCAGCTCTGAAAATCAGGCTCTGAAACCAGGCTCTGAAACCAGGCTCCCCCCTGCCCCCTCTGCCCCCCGTGCCCAGCCGCGGGCAGCATCCTGGGCACAGGCACAGCCTCGTGTCTCAGCACGCACAAACTGCCCGGTGCTTCCGCCAGCTTGTTGGGACTCCAGATGTTTCCAAGCTCAAAATGGAGTTTCCCCTCGCTGCTGCTCCGCAGCTCTGCGCTGCCCCCAGGACTCACCTGCGGAGCACTCACCTGCCGGGCAGCCGCGGCTCCCGGCTCCGCTGCAGCCGGCCCGGGCAGGGGAGAGGAGAGGCGAGAGAGGAGGATCCGGGAAGGGGCGGCCGATCCCGGCCCTCCCGGGGAAGGCGGCTACGGGGCCCCGCTCCGTGACATCAGCAGAAAGGGGCCGAGATGCCGGCGGGGCTGGAGGAGTCGCGGGCGGGCGCTGGGGTGTCCATGGATTTGCCCTCGATTCCCGGCTCTGCTCAGTGTCCCCGGCTCGGGGTCCGATGGGGAAGGAGAACAAGGTTCTGGAGTTTGGGATGGACTTTTGGCCGCTCGTCTGGCTCAGAATCCTCTCGGTTCCTTTAAAAAGGTTTTCTGACCCTTTATCTGCGTCCCCGCTGGGGAATCGTTGAGTGATGAGGACAAAAGCCGGGCGGGGCTGTGGCAGCATCCCTGGAGCCATGCCGGACTTTGGTCTGATATCGTGGGATGGGATAAACGGATTTGGGAGATGGGCACGGGCGAGGAGGGGCTGGGATCCCTCCGAGGAGCTCTGTGTGGCTCCTTTTCCAGGCAGGAGAGGGGCAGGGTGGGGATCACGAGCATTTCCAGCCCCTCATGTCACATCCCTGCAGCCCCCAGCCCTCAGGGGTCCCACCCAGCACCCGCAGGCAGCACAGGCACCCCAGAAACACCCCAAAAAGAGGGAACAGGGCTGGTGAGGTCTGCAGGACAGTGTGTTCAATCAGTAAATGGGATTTTGGGGATCTCAGCTGCCCCTGTGGAGCAATCCCAGCACCAGGCGGGTGCCCAGGGCTCTTTGGAGTGGGGGAACCTGCTTGGCCACGGCTGCAAAGGCAGAGCTCTGCTTCCCAACGTGCCAGGGCAGGTTCTGTGCCTTTGCCGAGCATTCTGTAGGATTTGGGCTTTGCAGTGGGAGCGGGGTGTCCCCCATCTGTGAACCCTCCCTCATCCTGAACCAGCACTCCCCCAGTTGATGGTGGTCCCGTGCTCAGGTTTTGGGGTCCCTCCAAGACCACTGGCTTTTGCTTTTCCACTTCCAGCATTTTTGTAGATTTTTTTCCCCCCTTGCAGACCCTGATGGGATCTCAGGGAGGATCACTGCACCCAGCAGGACAAACCTTCCTCCCCCTCTTCTCCAGGTGTAATTCTGGGACCTGTCTGGCCAGAAAAATCTGTTTTTCCCCCCAGAGGGCAGGCACTGGGAGGAGCTGGGCTGAGGCAGGAGAACCTGAGCCAGTTCTCACCAGTGGTGGGTAAAAGGCTGACATTTCCCTGGAGCAGCTCTCTCCTAATCCCCGTTTTCAGCCCCTTTTCACCATCCTGCTTCACCTTTGCTCCTGCAGAGAATTTCTTGTTCAACCTCCCCCCACAACAACTTCTGCCCTCGTTCCTCTCGCGTGTCCCTGGTGGGGTGGGGGATTGCTCACCCTATCAGGTGATCAAAGCCTCTCCATGCTGCTGGGGCTGGGGTTTGTGGTCAATCCCAAACTGCAGCTGATGCCCACGGCCACTTCTGCTTTTGGCCAGGGTGGCTGTACCCACCAGGGTGCATCAGCCCTATCTCTGGCTTTCGTTTGATTTCACAGGGAAAGGAATTTTCCCAAAGTTCCCGCACTCCTAATCCCCCCTGGGCTGAGATTCTGCCTGGATGAAGGCAGTGGGAGCAGGGGTGGGGAGGAGGTGATGGCCAAGGCATCACTCTGCAGCTCCAGTGACCACAGCTGCAGTCCTGTCCTGGCTGCTCCCCCATGTCAGCAGTTCTGAGGAAAAGGCGTGGGTTTTGTGGCCTGTGACTGTGAGGGGGGTGATGAAACCCAGGCTGGGGCTGGCACAGCTGGGGGAAAGGCTGATGGGGACAAGGAGAGGATGGCCTGTGCCCTGCAGGGCCATGGGAGTGAGGGAAAGAGAAGGAAGCAAAGGGCATCCAAGTGTTCCCTGCACTGCTCAGCCTCCCTGGGGGACAGCAGGGTCACTCTTTATTGGGGTAATGCATTTGTTTGAGCAACTTCCCCCCAAACCTGTCAAGAGGGCATGGAATGCCCTGAGATCCCAAAACCAGAGCAGTCCCGGGCAACTGCAGGCCAGACCAGCCCTCACTGCCAGCTGCTCTTTGGGGACACTGGGTGGCCCCTGTCATGCTGGAGGAGCTGGATGCTCCCCTCCAGCCCCTGAGCTCGTGCTCAGCAGCACCTTGGTGTGCTAAGGGTTAAGGTGGAAGAGGGACAGGAGACCTTTGTCCAGCATCCCCAGCACCTTATCTGGGACTGCAGCAGGGGTAAAGTCAACACAGGAAACGTCACAGAGCCCATGCTGGTCAGTGGCACAATCAGTGCCTCTGGGCAAGGCAGATATCTCCCTTTATTGCAAACCACAAGCTCAGCCACAAAGTTTACAAGCAGATCTGAATATTCCAGAGCTCCCAGACCCAGCCCTGAAGGCTGCTCTGCTCTGGCAGGGATGGAGCAGCCACCAAGCTGGGCTGGGACATGGACACTCCAGCAGCCCAGCATTGGCACTGCTGGCCTCGCTTCAGGGTCCCTGGGGAAAACAGAGCAAAGGCCTGGATAAAAATAACCTTTTTTGTGCTTCCCTTTCTCGCTGCCTCAGGGTGCATCACTCGTGAGCCACTGCCACTCGTGCACTGTCACACTCTGTCAGCAAGTCACATGTGCCACGGTGACTCCTGGGGACCCCCATGGCCAGCAGCCCCTCTGCAGCCCCCCACAGCCCCCACACTTTGAGCCAGCCCAGGGCTCAGCAGCTGCTTTGCCCTTTTTGCTTCAAGGACCCACCAAGCACAGTTTGTTGTGAGTTCCCCAAAGGAATCAAAGCAAAATTCACTGGAAATCACCGGTGGCTCTGGGAGTTTTGTGGCACAGAAAGAGCCCCAGGGTCTTTCCTGTCTCCTTGTTACCTTTTTGTTTACCAGCCCCAGCTGAGGAAAGGTGCATTCCCAGCGCTCCCTCAGCCCCTGTCTGGCCCCTGGGATGGCCACAGCCACCTCCAGGTATTTCTGCTCTACCTGGGCAAAGCATCCCCTTCTTTCTGCCCCTGTGGAAATCCCAGTGCCATGGATCACCTAGGGAGGAGAGCAGGGCATGGGCAAGGAGGATTTAACCCTCAGCATAAACCTTTGAGATGTGCAGGATTTCTGCTGGGCTGCTGCTGACAGAAGCGTGAAAAGTTTGGGTTTATTGACATTTTTATTGGCTCAGGATTCAAAAAGAGAAAATGTGCAGAGCAGATCACAGAGCTGCTCGAGACATTTTTATATCACAGTGTCCTGGTGTGGACTGAACCTCTGCTGGACTTTTCACTGCAACCCTGGGGATGTCTTCATCCCCCTGGGGACACTGAGGAGGACAGGGTGACATCCACTGCCCTGCCAAGGTCCGTTCCTCTCCTGCCCCACAGATGTCACAGCCCTAAGGGACAGCAGGGGCCAACCCCACCACGTTATTCCCACGGTCGAAGACGGAGTAGAACTGACGGATGAAAACATCTCCCAAAATCCAGAGGGGTCCTGTGGGAGGGGGGATGTCGCTGCCCTGGAAGCCACTGGTGCAGAAAGCCATGCCATCAGCATCCTCCTGGAGGAGGGGAAGTGGAAAGCTGGGGATGAAGTTGAGAGCCTCGTGCACATGGAAACAACCAGGAATGGTGGCAAAGCAGAAACTGGCGAGGTTTGTCACCCTTGGGGACACACTGCCAGCTCCTGGCGTGGGGCTGGGCCACCTTTGCCACTGGAGCAGCTGGGATTTGGGGTTGAGGGAGCCACAGCCATACCACGAGGGTGTAAGCCTGGGCGCTGAGCGTGTAGGGCAGCCCGTTGATGGTGAAGGTCAGGTCAGGCATCACGCTGAGGTTGCTGCACTCCACGGCGTACTGGAACAGAGCTGCGGGCTCAGGGGCTGCCCAGGGGGTCCCTTCCAGCAGGGAAAGGTCCCCAAGGCTTTGTCCCCTCCTGTCCTCACCCTGGCTCTCACCTCTCCATCCACAGACACAGCCCCAATGAGGTTTTGCAGTTTTTTGATCTCCTTGGTGGGACCCACGATGAGCGACGTCCCCGTGTCCACGATGGCCTGGCAGCCGTTGGCACAAAAGGTCGCTGTCCCACCCAGCTGGATGCTGGAAGAGAAGGAGCAGGAGGGATTTGTTGTGCTCTGCCAGCCCTGCCCTGCCCTGCCCTCCCTCCCTGCCCAGCACCACTCACTTGTCCAGCTGGATCTGCCAGTAGCCCTGCTGGGTGACTGGCACCCAGTTCAGGGTGCCTGTGAAGCGGGAGGTGTCATAGCCCCCAAAAAGCACCTCTCCTCCGTGGGGGGAGTCAGGGTTCCTGCAGGGAGGAGGAGGAGGAGACATGAGGCAATTTTGTCCATTTAGCATGAATTTACCCCAAATTTCTCCCCACACATGCTGTAAGGCCAGAGGTCTGCAATGCTCAATCTGGTACCAAACCCCCTTCATGATCTGTATTTTAGCAGCCCCTCCTGCTCCCTGAAGCAATGCCAGACTCCAAGCAGCATCCTGGAGCAAAGCCACGTCCGTATGAGCTGATGTAGATGGAGAAATGGGGCAGCTCCACCAAATTTTGGGAGGAGGAGGACACATGAGGGAATTTTGTCCATTTAGCATGAATTTACCCCAACTTTCTCCCCACACATGCTGCAAGGCCAGAGGTCTGCAATGCTCAATCTGGTACCAAACCCCCTTCATGATCTGTATTTCAGCAGCCCATCCTGCTCCCTAAAGCAATGCCAGACTCCAAGCAGCATCCCAGAGCAAAGCCATATCCGTATGAGCTCATGTAGACAGAGAAAATGGGTAGCTCCACCAAATTTTGGGAGGAGGAGGAGGAGGAGGAGGACACGTGAGGGATTTTTGTCCATTTAGCATGAATTTACCCCAAATTTCTCCCCACACATGCTGTAAGGCCAGAGGTCTGTGATGCTCAATCTGGTACCAAACACCCCTCCATGATCTGTATTTTGGCAGCCCCTCCTGCTCCCTGAAGCAATGCCAGACTCCAAGCAGCATCCCAGAGCAAAGCCATGTCCGTACGAGCTCATGTAGACAGAGAAAAGGGGCAGCTCCACCAAATTTTGGGCCATCATGTTGTCGAAGACAGGGGTGACCCCATCCACGGCCAGGGAGGGATAAGCCAGCCCCAGGATCCCATCGAACTCAGCATCCAGGAAGGCTTTTCCCGGCTCACTGATGCTCTCTGCAAACTGCTGGTTGCTCACGGCCAGACCCTCGACCTGCAGGGAGGAGGGCGTTCCATGGCGGGGCCAAGCCTGTGGGCAAGTCCCAGGAACGTTGTCCAGAGCAGGACAACCCAAAGGTCACTCACAGCTACTTGGTCAGATCCGATGATCCCCGTCAGGCTCCCGGTGCCATACTGGATGGAGAAGGGGGTCCCTATCACCTGGTAGGTGCTGGACTGGGTTGGCTGGAACCTGGTGTGCTCAGCTGAGGAAGGAAATGGGATCTGTCAGAAGAAATGTCTTTTTTTTTTTTTTTGCATGGCCACAGCTGCCAGGAGCCCCCAGTGAGGCAAAATGATGGCGCAGCGTGGTGTCACCAAAACTCCTGGTTATGGGGGTTCTGCTGAGGGACGTGCTGGAGTTTTGAGGGGAGAGAAAACCTCTCCCATTTCAGTCTGATGAAGGGTGCAAGGGCTCTTAGGGGGAGCAGGATCAGCAGCATTTAATGAGTCCTGAGATGAGCACTGCTGTCCCTGGTTACAGCCAGCAGCAACCTCACAGCACTGCAGGATCCAGTCCCATTCCCCAGTTCCCTGTGAGATCCAGTCCCATTCCCCAATTCCTTGCAGGATCCAGTCCCATTCCCCAATTCCCTGCGGGATCCAGTCCCATTCCTCAATTCCCTGCAGGATCCAGTCCCACTCCCCAATTCCCTGCAGGATCCAGTCCCATTCCCCAATTCCCTGTGAGATCCAGTCCCATTCCCCAGTTCCCTGCGGGATCCAGTCCCATTCCCCAATTCCCTGTGGGATCCAGTCCCACTCCCCAATCCCTGGAGCTGGGTTCTGGGGCAGCCCTGGGGCTGATTGGGGATGCTCTGGTCCCTCTGGGCTCTCTGGGGCTGTCTGATCTCTGACAGCTCCAAGAAGCCACATTTGTCCCCTGCTGAGCTGTCACCCTGTGCTTTCACCCCTGGATTTCTGTCACTTTTAGGAGGGTCCCCATGGCCTTGGAGCTGGTGGCCCATGGCCTCTCTGGGGTCAGGGGCTCCCCACTCACCGCAGGCTTTGCTGACACAGTAGACAGAAGGCACCCAGAGGTTGGAGGAGCCTGTGTCGAACACCACGGTGAAATTCTGGGGGGGTGTCCCGATGGAGATCTGCCCAAAATACTCCATCTGCCAAAGAGGGAGGACAGAGAGCACCGTGAGCCACCAGCACAGCCAGAAATGCCAGCAAAACAGAGCCTGGGGTGTCTGCAGGGCACGGATGGGTCTCAGTGTTTGATCTGTGTAGTGCCAGGTGGAATTAAGGGGACAAATATTTAAGGAACAGCAATGGGGACTGAGGACAAAAGGCAGCATGTTGGGTACAGCACTCTGCCTCTTCCTGGCAAGGCTGGGTCCTGAGGGGACCCTGTCACCATGCAGGGTTTTGGGGATGGGGGAACTGGGGAATGGGATTGTCCTGGGGAGCTCCCTCCACCTCTGTGGGGGGCTCTGCCCTGAATAACTTGAATTTTGGAGTAAACCTGTCCCCAGGGGGGCGGGCAGAGCGCGGCAGGGAGGGAAGGGACTGGCAGTGCCTGCCATGAATGCCCTCCCTTGTCCTTCTCCTGACATCCCCGGGACAAAGGGCCGGGCAGGCAGCGAGGCCGGGCACGCCGGGCACTGCCTGGAGCCGCGGGGTTTGTGGGCAGCGCTCGGTCACTGCTCGGGCAAACTGAGGGTGCTCCCAGCCCTGCTCACGTCCAGGTAGTTGATGAGGGGCTCGTTGGTCTCCGAGAAGGCGGCGCAGTCCTCGCTGCTCGCGTCCGGCGCGTCCCGGGCCCTCCAGAGGTGCGAGAGCTGCCCCCGCTCCCGCAGCAGCTTCCGCAGCGAGCGGCGCCGGCTCAGGGGCACCCTGCGGGAAGGGCCCGGTCACTGCCCCGGGTGCCCACCCTGAGGGTGCTGGGCACTGCCCTGAGGGTGTTGTGCCCACCCTGAGGGTGCTGGGCACTGCTCTGAGGGTACTGTGCCTGCCCTGAGGGTGCTGTGCCCACCCTGAGGGTGTTGTGCCCATCCTGAGGGTGCTGGGCACTGCCGTGGGTGCTGTGCCTGCCCTGAGGGTGCTGTGCCTGCCTGGAGGGTGTTGTGCCCATCCTGAGGGTGCTGTGCCCATCCTGAGGGCACTGCTGTGGGTGCTGTGTCCACCCTGAGGGTGCTGTGGCCACCCTGAGGGTCCTGGTCACTCCCATGGGTGCTGTCCACATCCTGGTCACTCCCGTGGGTGCTGCCCACATCCTGTGCCCACCCTGAGGGTCCTGGTCACTCTTGTACATGCTGTCCACATCCTGTGCCCACCCTGAAGGTCCTGGTCACTCCTGTGGGTGCTCCCCATGTCCTGTGCCCACCCTGAGGGTCCTGGCACTGCCAGGACGGAGGTTCAGAGCCCACATCCCCCCACTGCAACAATTTCCAGCTGAGGCACAGCAGAAGAGGGGCACTAGATGTGTTTTAGGGCACAGGAAATCAAGGCCAGAGCTGGCAGGAGAGCGTGCAGTTCCTGGCAGTGCCACCGAGGGGAAGGCCCTTTGGGCTGGGCAGGGCGAGCAGGACCAAGGGCAATCCAGGCTGCTTTTCTCTGCCCTCCCTGCTCGCACAAACCCCTTCACAGCCCCTCCTGCTGCTGCCAGGCTCTGCCCAGAGGGACGGAGCACCCACAAATCCCAGCACGGTGCCACCGCTCCGGCACAGGCTGAGCTCTGCCACCCGTCACAGCCCTGGCAGTGACCCCCCAGACCCTGGGGACCCTGGGGACTCTGGGGACCCCCTTACCTCCTCAGGGCGCTGGCCAGGGCCAGGCAGAGCGCGGCGAGGAGCAGCAGGCGCCTCATGGCGGGGATGGTGGCTGTGCCCGCCGCGGTGCCGCTCTTATACCCACGGTGCCAAGCTCGATAAGGGCCCTGCCAGAGTCAACACCGGGCTCGAGCACCCACAATGAATCACTGGCCACGGCCCAGGCGAGGCTGAGCGGGCACTCCGGGGTCACGTTTGCTTTTCTGGGTGAGGACGGCGCTGGGGGGCCTGTGGGAGCTGAGCACGGGAGGGTTTGGCTGATTTTGGGGCAGTGGAGATCCCACAGAGGGAGCAGAACGGGGTCCCCCATCCCAGCACCAGTTCCCATCCCACCACCATTTTGGTGGAAACCCCCCAAAATGCTTTGGAGGAACATTTGCCTTCTCCTTCACCCCACAGCCCCACCCCAGGGAGCTGCCCGTGGCCGTGGGGTGCCCCAAAGCCCGGCAGCTGCAGGGAGGTGCAGGAAAGGGATGTGTTTGTACCACCGAGCGAATTTTAAACGGCAAAGCCTAATTAGCAGTGATGAACAGCTCGGGAATCCTCAACTTTCCCTTCCAAAGGCCGGGAAGGAGCAGTTTTCCATGGGAGACAGCTCCTGGTGCTCTGCCGGCGTTAATGGGCTCGTCCTCTGTGGGTTTTGTTTTACCCGGGTCTCATTAAAGCCTCAGCGAGTGCAAACAGAAAATGCTGATGAACAAATAAAGCCTTCAGACATGGGGGGAGTGAGTGGGGGCAGGCAAGGTTTTTCCTGCTGCCACCATCTCCCAGGCCCTTATTTTGCATGCTGTCCTTATTTTCCATGGTTTTGGGTGCTAAAGGGGGTGTTCTGCTCAGCGAGCCCCATTCACGTGATTAACAGGCTTTAGCACCGTGCTAATCCATTTTTTGTTTGTCCCAGCGAGTCTGTTTTATCTAATTAAATTTTTATCTAATTAAAGCCCTCGCCCAGGAAATTAAAGTCCTCATCTGTGAGGCACAGGTACCCGAGGGTGGCTGGGGACAGCTGAGTCACGTCCTGCTGTCACCGGGATCTTGTGTCCCCATCCCTGGAGATGCTGCCAGGCCTCTCCTGCCCCAGCTTTGAGGGCAGATTAAGCTTCAAAAAATCCATCAAATATTTCTCAATATGAGCAGGAAAACGTTGGGCACAGCACAGTTGATGCCGATGGCAAATGCAGCTGTTTTTTTCAAAACACATGAAAATTCCCTTCATTCCCTCACGCTGCAATATTTTTTTTAACAAGTGGCTTTTATACAAATTTATTCTCTATTTCCCCTTTTGAGATGCAGTTTAATGTACCAGCCTCCCTCCTTGTCCTAATCACATATTCATGGATTAGAAAGAAACTTCCTAAAACAAAAGCAGCTGCAGCAAGTGCCAGATAAGCTGAAAACAGCAAGTGGATTGTTCCAGACATGGTTTATAACCCAAAAATCCTATCAGAAAACCCAGCCTGAAGGGTCACTGGGCTTTGGAGATAAACGTGAGGGTGAGCAGCAGCACAGACACGCCAAACACTTTAAGTGAAATAGTTTATTTTGTGGAAAAGATCCCCCAATTGGATCATCATAATCTGCAAACTCCTGGCAGCGGATTCAGCATTAAAATGGGAAGATGAAAGTCATAACGAGGCCAGAGCTTTCATTTAGAAATTTTTGCAGCTAAGCAAATCTATTTCGACTTTTGAGTTATTTTAGAAGCCATTTTAAAAGCTCAACTCTTAGGAGCACTTCAAAATTGTTATTTCAAGTAGAACAAAGTTTTCTCAGTGGTTTTTTTTTTTTTCTCTATGTTTTGGGAGCAACTGGGATGGATTTGCACAGAAAATTGGGTCAAAAAGGCTTTGTTTCATACAAATTCCAGCTGTAGCTCAATGTGTGGCATGCAGAGGGAGGAGATGCCCAATTTCCAAGCCTTGGTGTCCCTCAGCTTGGCAGGGCCAGCCTGTGCAGCTCTGGAGAAATTGAGGAAAGGTGACCCCAGTTCCTGCAGCATCCCAGCCTGGTAAGAAAGGAATGGCCTCTGCCAGGCAGGGCCTGTCCCCAGCTGTGTCCCACCCCTCCAGGGCCACACAGTTGGATCAGAAATAGGTTTTGCCCCTTGGGTAGAAAAAATACCTCTCATCAGCTCTGTATGAAGCACTTTCTTTGTTTAAAAAACCTGTTCTCAGGCTAAAAATGTGTTATCTGTGTTCCTTCTTACACATTTCCTTTAGTGGAGCCACTGCCCTGGTTGATTCACACTGTGCCCCAGCAGTGTTTTGTAAAAAACCCTTTTTTTCCTGCCTTTATCAGACACTTCTCCCACCTGTTAATCTCTTTATCCACCACCGAGCACTTGAAAGCGCTGCAGCAGCAAACTCTCACCTGAAAAAAAAATCAACAAACAAGCAAGTTTCAGTTAAATAAACCCCAAAATATTTACCTGGGGTGCAGCAGCTGTGAGGAGAGCAGGACCAACATCTGATGATGCAGCTGGTGGATGGTGGGAGCAGCCCCAAGGATGAAGGGGAATTTGGGAAGTGACACCAACTTGTGATGCAGCTCCAAGGGTAAGTGATGCTTTTTGAAATCTTCTTTTTGCTTGTAGATAATCCAGGGGGATTCTTTGGGATGTTGTATCCCTGAGGCAGGATTGCTGTGGGCTGGTGGAGATGCTGAAAGGCAAGCAGGCACCATCCCCATGAGTCAGGCACCTTGAAAAAAAGGGAATTTCTTGTTCCTTTCTGCCAAGGCACCTCCAGAGCTACAAACCCCACAGTTCCTACGAACCAGCAGCCATCAATCCCCAAACCTCCTGGGAACTCTCAGGATGGGATCTGCCAGGCTGCTGCTTGCACCCCAAAGCTTGCAGAACATTTCCCAGAGTGTGGGCAGGTGGAGGCCCAGCCATCCCCAGCAGCCATGGAGCCAGGTGGTGTAAAATGCTTCATCCCTGTGGAAAATGTTTGCTTGGAAGCACCCAGAGCTCGTTTTGGGTGGCAGCTGAGCTGAGCTGGGCACAGCTCCCCCAGCACCGCTTGGTTCCAAGGAAGCTCTGCTCAATTTTGGGACAAAGCTGCTGGAAGACAGAGACTTGATGGAGGGGTGCAGCAGCAAAACAGCTGCAGAACAGCAGAGAA
The DNA here is from genome assembly GCA_035221435.1 of Sphenopsis melanotis. NCBI lineage: Eukaryota > Metazoa > Chordata > Aves > Passeriformes > Thraupidae > Sphenopsis > Sphenopsis melanotis. The sequence goes on along the minus strand of JAWMRF010000109.1, from coordinate 3,343,119 downwards.
ACACCCCAATATATTTAAATGAGGCTGCTGACAGAGGGGAGGTGTCATGGAACTCGTGTGGGCTCCTTGGTGCTTCTGACCTGGGGGTAGAGCGTGACCGCATCCGGCACCGCCGCGCTGCCAGACCCCGCTCTGCACCCAAATCCTGCTGAAACCGCCCCAAATCCTGCTGAAACAGCCCCAAATCCTGCTGAAACAGCCCCAAATCCTGCTGCTTGCAGGGCCCCAGCTGCCCCAAGCCGTGGGGAAGGGAAGGTTGGAAAGCTCTGAGCCCAGGTAAGGCCGCGTTGGGCGCCGCGCTCCGGGTGCGATGGCGCAGGAAGCAGAGGGTGCAACAGCGGGAGCAGAGCTGGGCTGGGAATCCCTCTGGGCACATTTTGGTGCCATCCTGAGCTCCAGTTAGCCAGCTGGGCCTGGCTCAAGTGGGATTAAAATAATTTGGAGCATTCTGGAGCTTTCACTCACGTTTAGCTGAGCGCAGATGCCTCAGGTTGACTCTCGCTGCCCGGTCGAGGAGCAGCTCCCTGCAAGCCTTGATTTCAGCATTTTCTTGAGAAAGGGTTGAAGTCTTGGAGGGTGCAGGCTCACAGAAGTTCCCTGAGGCCCCCAAAAAAGCATATTTGGTGCCAGGCTCTCACTGGCTGCTGCCTCAAATCAGATTTTTTGATACCCACCCGATATCGGTGCCTCCATCTCGCTGTACCCACCTCGGCACAGAAGCTGCTGATAGTTGGATTGGGGACTTATTTTGCAATTTCCTTTTGAACAGCTCATTTTTCAGATCCTTATCTGCTGCTGCAGCAGCGTCTCCTGCCCCACAGTAGGAAATGAGCCTTTCAAGAGTGGCAGCCCTTTGAGAAGGATATTTGGAGACAGATTTATTCAGTAAGGGAGGGGGGAAATTTCTGCAAAAAATGAACTTTCAGCCCGGCAGTCATCAAATGGTTTGCATGAGTGGAATTTTGCAGGAGATTGGTGGTTATCAGGAAAGCTTTTGATGAATTAGGCTCAGAAACGTGTCATAGAGGAAATGATAGAATCTGCTCCACAGGATGGATAATGCCTTTGCTCTATCAATTTATCCATCAGCCTATCAATCAAATTATCATGGCTGCTTTAATCACTGTATCAAAGTCAGCTGAAGATCTCTCCCTATCAGCCATTTATAAATAGCAAGTGTATAACACTGAGAGAGGATTTAAAGTGCTTTTTTGCAAGTGAAAGCTCACAAAAGGAGCAGCCCACTGCTAGTTTTACAAAATGAACACCCCTATCTTTTATTATAAATCTCTTGAGTGTTATGGCCAGAAGTCCCAAGCCAAGGGGCCCAGCCCAGGCATTGGTGTTTTCTGATTTTCTGCCTTAAACCCTCTTAACCTCAGCAGGATTGGAGTTCTCACAGTATTAAATCCGAGGTGTTTCAGACATTGAGGTGTTGGAGGGCCTCTGATATTTCTGTCTGGACCTTGACTGATGCAAGAGTCTCACACCAGCCCATGACCTTCCTTTGGTTACTTTTTCCATGGATTTTTTTTCTTCATCTTGTAGTTTTCTTCCTTTTTTTTTTTTTTCTTTTTGTGGGTGGATTTAAAAGAGAAAATGAAAAAACGAACCATGAGAAAGGATTAAAGCAAGAAGAACAAATTTCAATTCTGTTGCAGTGAAGCCCAGAAAGTCCAGACAAGCCTCAGATATGAGCATGTATAAAGCCATTAATTCAGTGATAAGGGACAGCCTGTGGCTCTGTGAGGGTGTGAACCACAGGGATTCTCACAGGGGGAGGGCTGGCATAAAATAAAAACCCTTTATTTCACATCTGCAACATCCAACCACTGCTTCCAAGTGCTGAGCATGATCTCCAGCTCGTGTGGAGCAGCCTGAGGCTCAATGGGACCATTTTTTTGGTTGCCACCAGGTCCTGCTGCCTGTCTGTGTCCCCCCAGGCCCTGGAGACGCCTCAGCAGGAGGATGAGCCTTTGTGCATGGTGAGCGCAGCACCCTGGGGCACAGAGCCCTTCACAGAACCCCTGGGACCCCCCCAGGCCAGGCTGGACAGGGCTCTGAGCAACCTGGTCTGGCTGAAAATGTCCCTGCTCATGGCAGGGGGTGACCTTCAAAGGTCCCAACCCATTCCATCATTCCACAATTCTGTAATTCTGTCATATCTGCCATGTCTCTCTCCCCTCCAGCACCACATTCCCCCCTGGGGGCTTCTGAAAACCCTTCTGGGGACAGGCCCCAAAAACAAGGGGCAAGGAACTAAAATCATTCTTGAAAACCAAGCCCCTCATTTTGGGCCACATCACCCCAAAAAAACCAAAAAGCAAAACTGAAAGCTACCAACAAACCTGAGTCTAAAATGTGCCTTGAAGCCATGGGGGGGTTGAAAGAATTTGGTGATTTCAGTGAGACTGAATGGTTTTCTCTTGTTCAGCTGGATTCCTGCTGTCGCCTCACTTGTCACCTCGATACTCTACCCTCTCCTCTTGCTGGCCCTTTACACCATGCTCAGCAGGAAAATTGGTAATTAAAAAATGGCTTTCCCTGGTGATTTCCTGGTTTGGGGTGGGTGTGGGATGGGAAAGGGGCAGGGCAGGGCAGGGCAGGGCTGGGCTGGCTGTGGTGACATGGGTGACATGGCTGTACACATCAGTGAGGGTTGTACAACCTTGTGTTGCTCCAAAACCTTTTTTTTTTGTCACTTTTTTAGTAAAGTGCTGGGAAAATGCCAAGAATCAGCTCACAGAGTATTAATTCAGATGAAGCTGCAATTTCTAGCAGGGAATCCTTTCACACCAACTGCTGCTCACATTTGCACAGAGCCCAGCTCTGCTTTGGGTCACAGTCATTCCAAACTTGCAAGAAGAGGCCCTGAGACTGTGATTTGTCACTGGAGCCTCTCCTGGTGGGAGAGCAGGGCCCTGGATCATCTCAGCAGTTGAACTGATGGATATGAGCCTGCTCCAATCATTGTTTTGGGGTGGGCTGGTTTGAGCTGGGGTGCTGGAGCAGGGTGGGGTGTGCTGGGCACAGCAGGGACATGGCTGTACACATCAGTGAGGGTTGTACAACCTTGTGTTGCTTCAAAACCATTTTTTTGGTCACTTTTTTAGTAAAATTATTTTGGGGTGGGCTGGTTTGAACTGGGGGTGCTGGAGCAGGGTGGGGTGCTCTGGGCACAGCAGGGACCAGGGCTCACTCTCCTCTTGCTCACAGCCCAGCATTCCTGCAGGATGCAGGTGAGCAGCAGCCCTGGGGAGCATCCCAGCCCTCAGCCCACCCCAGCTCCAGCCTCAGCACCGGGAGGGGACACGGCACAGAAACAACCTGGGGCACAGAAACAACCTGGGGCACAGAAACAACCTGGAACACAGAAACCATCCCCAGCCTATGCAGGTAAGGGGCTCTGCAGCAATGGGGCATTGTCCTGGCACAGGGATGGGAGTTTTTGGGTGGCATTTGTGTGATGTCTCTTCATTATGAGCTGTGGGCACCCTGGGGTGGGAGAAGGGCCAAGCAGGAGATGCCTCCTCTTCCCAGCTGGGCTCTCTCTGCCCTTTTCTCCCAGGGAAGTGAGGCTGGGAGGGATCAAACTGGTGCTTTGTGGATCAGAATTTTCCCTTCTAAGCATGTTTGTTTTTTGTCCCTTGATCCTTTTTTCCCTTCAACCCTCTGGGAAGTGCTGGGCTGGTAAATGTTTTGTGTTTTTAAGGGAGCAGTGACACATCTTCAGATACCTCAGAGGACTCAGACAATGACAACCCTTCCTGCCCTCAGGTATCACAGGAAAATCATCCCCAGCCCACCTGGGGCTGTGTCCAGCTCTGGAGCAGCATCAGGAGGGGCAAATCCATCAAACCACATTGAAATTCCATAGATAAGGGCTGGGGTGGTTGTTGTCCCCTGTCACACGCAGCATTCCAGTGTTCTCCATTCAGAGGGAAGCAGCCCTGGGCACTTTAGGAAAATTAGGAAACAAAATCTTCTCTCTGAGGGTGGGCAGGCCCTGGCACAGGTGCCCAGAGCAGCTGTGGCTGCCCCTGGAGCCCTGGCAGTGCCCAAGGCCAGGCTGGATGGGGCTTGGAGCACCCTGGGACAGTGGAAGGTGTCCCTGCCATAGCAGGGGGAATGGGATGGGCTTTAAAATCCCTTCCAACCCAACCCATTCCATGATTCCCTGAACTGGTGCATGGGCTTGAGGGCAAAGGCTCCTGGGTGGGTGCTGGGGCCTGACCTGGGCTTCATTTTGCTCCTGCAGGGCCGTGGCTCAGAGGAAAACATCAATTACACATCCCTGGTGTTCCCAGGGCAAGGCCCCGAGCCAGGCTCTGCCCAGGACTATGAGAACGTCAAGTCTGGGATGGATTATGTCAACGTGGACCCAAAGAAAAGGAAAACCCACTTCTGGCCCTTCTCCAGCCCCAGGGCATCCAAGGCTGTGGAGTACACCGAGGTGAAGCTGTGACTTGCTGTGGGGCTGTGACACTGATGTGGGGCTGTGACACTGATGTGGAGCTGTGACACCAGGCTGAAGCTGTCACACCAGGGTGCTGCTGCCCAGAGGTGCCCAGAGCCCCCAGCAGCTGCACAGCTGGCACTGCCCCTTTCCCCTGGCACTGTCCCCTTCCCCTGGGGCACTGCCTGGCACGGGCTGCAGCACTTGTACCACCCCCAGCCGCAGCTTCCTTGGCTTTTCCTTAAAGGCTCCTCTGTTCCTGAGGGACAGTGTGGGGCAGGGTAAAGCTCCTCCCAGCCAGGCTGGAGTCAGCTCTGCACTTCTGTGTCATGGCCCCTTTTCCCTCATTTCATGAAAGCAAAAGAAACATCCCCCCCTCGCCTCTCAAAATGGGCAGTTCAGGGAGGGAGATGCAGTGATCCTCAAACCTGCCCTGAGCTCCTCTCAGTGATGTTGTTTTGCTCATCAGCCTCATAAAATCCTTTTAAATACAATTTTTCCACTGGTTTTTCCCTCTCCCTGTCTCCCACCTTTTGCTTTCCCTACTTTGTCCCCACTCCAGGTGCTGGGGTTGGTCTCTCCCTACCTGGGCCACGTCCCTGCTCTTCACTCTGCATTTTGTTACTTCTGAATTTTCCAGAAATAAACTTCCAAAGTGCCTGGGAATGGGAATGGTGCCCCAGAGTGTGCTCTGGGAGGGGGATGGAGCTGCTGCCTCCCCTTCCTCAGGGCTGGAGCTGCCCCAAGTGTGTTTTAAATGGGCTCAGTAATGCTGTGATTTAATGAAAGCTTGTGAGACAATTGATTTGGGATTGATCAGTGGCAGGGGGAGCCAGGCACTCCTCCTTTCATGACCTTGTGGTGCAGATCTGGCCCAGCTTGAAGGGCACGTGAAGGAAAATGTTCCAAAAACCCCAACAATTCCTGGGTAACGTTGGAAAACCCAGGAGAGGTGTGATTATGGGACTGGAGGTGAGGCCAAAACCAGTGAGAGGAAGCTTCTGAGAAATCTGATTCAACTGCCTGGCGATTAAAAAGTGAAAATATTGAAGATTTCAAAACATTTTCCTCTTAATGTTTTATTTTTACAGCTTTAGCCTGTGATAGTGGAAGAAATAATGCCCGTGGCTCGCAGGGAATTTGGGACCTTCACTGGAACACCAGTACATCACCCTCAGCAGCTTTGGAGCTAATGGCTGCTCTTTCCTGCCTCATCCATGATTTATTCCTGCACAAAACAGCTCCTGGGAGCAGGGCAGGGGCCAGGCTGGGACTGCAGGGGAACTGAGTTCCCTGCTCCCGCAGCCCAGGGTGGTTTTGAGCCCCTGATCCTGCAAAATCAGCCAAAAGCAGCAGCAGCAGGGTGAGAGCAGCTCCTGGGATGCAGCAGATGTTGAGCACAGGACGGGGGTGGGAGCAGAGCTGATGGGAGAGGGCACGGGGGGAGCAGGATGTGCCCGGCTGAGCTGGAGCAGCGCCAGGGCTGCTCCCAGCAGCTCCTCGGGGGTGCCAGTGCCGCGTTTGGGGCGCTCCAGCGGGCACAGCGTGGGGCAGCACGGCTGTGCCCAGCACCAGGGGACGCGACAGCCCCGTCCCTGGCCCGGGGGAGGCGGCAGGGGGGCACTTCCAGGCCACAGGAGCTCTGCAGCCCCGCGGGGGCACAGCTCTGTCCCCGCTGCCTGCTCGGATGCGAGAGGAGGCGGCGGCGGCGGCGGCTCTGGAGCAGATGGAGCCGCGTTGCCGCCCGCTGTGCTCCGGCTGCTCTGCTGGCAGCTGGGAACACAAAACTCGGGTACCTCCAGGAGGATTTTGTGGATGCGGCATCCCCTGTTCCCGAAGGGTGCAGGATACCTCCCCAGAGGCTGCAGGATCCCTTGATCCCTAAGGATGCAGGATCCCCTGTTTCTGAAGGATGCAGGATCCCCTGATCCCGAAGGGTGCAGGATCCCTTGATCCCCCTTGATGCCGCATCCTTTCCCGGAGGTTGCAGGATCCCTCCCCGAAGGCTGCAAGATCCCCTGATCCCAAAGGATGCAGGATCCCTCCCCAGAGGGTTCAGGATTCCTCCCCGGAGGTTGCAGGGTCCCTCCCCGCAGGAGAGCATCCAGAAGTTTCCCTAAACACGGCTGGGGGTGGATGCTGCGGTCAGGCAGCGGCCGGAGGGGCTCTGTCCATCCCCCGGCACCCACGGCAGCGAGGACAAGGCGGACGCGACGCTTTTCTGGGTGAAACATCCCGATTTCTGCAAAACGCGGTGCCACCAGGTGGGGAGAGCCGCGCTCTGCAGCGAGAACGAGCGGTGGCAGTGTCACACACCTGACAGTGTCACACACCTGGCGGTGTCACACCTGGCAGTGTTTCAATTGGCAGTGTCACACTTGGTGGTGTCACATCTGGCAGTGTCACACTTGGCAGTGTCACACTTGGCAGTGTCACACTTGGCAGTGTCACACACCTGGCGGTGTCACACCTGGCAGTGTCACACACTTGGCGCTGTCACACTTGGCAGTGTCACACACTTGGCGGTGTCACACACCTGGCAGTGTCACACTTGGCGGTGTCACACCTGGCGGTGTCACACACCTGGCAGTGTCACACACCTGGCGGTGTCACACACCTGGTGCTGTCACACCTGGCAGTGTCACACCTGGCAGTGTCACACCTGGCAGTGTCACACCTGGCAGT
>JAWMRF010000109.1:3320456-3335878 GCA_035221435.1 Sphenopsis melanotis | reverse complement strand
ACACCTGGCGGTGTCACACACCTGGCGGTGTCACACCTGGCAGTGTTTCAATTGGCAGTGTCACACTTGGTGCTGTCACACCTGGCAGTGTCACGCTTAGCGGTGTCACACACTTGGCAGTGTCACGCTTAGCGGTGTCACACACTTGGCAGTGTCACACACTTTGCAGTGTCACACTTGGCGCTGTCACAGCCTAGAGCGTGCCCGACTCCGTCACGGCCTCGTCGCAGGGCGGGCACAGCTCCCTGGCGCTGTCCCCGTGCAGGGGGACCCCGGCCTGGTGGCTGTGGCTCAGGATCGTGGTTTTCCTGCTGCACAGGCTCCCGGTGGAGTTGGGTCTGCGCAGCCCGGCCCGGGGGCGGCCCCAGCAGCCCCGGCAGTCCTGCAGGAGGTGCCCGCTGAAGAACAGGTAGATCCAGGGGTTGCAGCAGCTGCTGAGGCTCGCCAGCAGCATGGTGATGCTGAAAGCCACGTTGGTGGACTCTGGCGAGGCAAGAGAGAGAGATGAGACATCCCCAGGGGCTGGGCAAGGTCAGGGAGGGCAGTGGGCAGGAGCTGGGGGCTCTCCTGGCTCACATTCCCATCCCACTGGCATTCCTAGGGGGTGGAAAGCTGGCAGAGCCAGAACCCTCCAGATTCTGCAGTGCCAGAACCCTCCAGGTTCTGCAGTGCCAATGTGCTCCAGCACATCCTCCGAGAGCTGAGACCCAGCAGCTTCTGGGCTTTCCTTCAGCCTCTCAGCTGCTCAAAGCATCTCCCAGAAGATTTTCAATCTTGGGTGAAATCCCTTTTTCTAGTAGTAGTACTGCTTCAGTAGTTAGGAAAACTACTGAAGATTTCCAGGGAAAAAAATTCAACATATGAACTCAGAAATCCACTTCTGAAACCTCTGAAAATTCCTGGAGGAGAGGAAAGACACACATGGCAAAGATGTCTTTGCACATCCCTATGGACGATGGCCAGAAATCATCACTTCTAAGTGTTTTTTTCTGAAAGGAATGATCTGACTGAAAATTATATTTTATACATTTACAGGGGAGGAAACATATATTGTATTTTATACATTTATAAGGAATTTTAGGAGGGAAGAAATTTTATGCATTACAGAGAAGGAAACCTGTAGCCTTTCCCATGATTTCTACCATGTAAAAATCTGTAAAATCGCCATGATTTCTATCATGTAAAAATCTGTAGCCTTCCCCCATGATTTTTATAATTTTTATATTTTTATATTTTATTTTCATATTTTTGGGGTTTTTTTTAATCTGTAAAATCCCCATGATTTTTATCATGCAAAACCTGTAGCCTTCCCCATGATTTTTATTATTTTTATATTTTTATATTTTTGTATTTTTTTAATCTGTAAAATCCCCATGATTTTTATCATGTAAAAATCTGTAGCCTTCCCCATGATTTTTATAATTTTTATATTTTTATATTTTATCTTTATATTTTTGTAATTTTTTTTAAATCTGTAAAATCCCCATGATTTCTACCATGTAAAAATCTGTAAAATCCCCATGATTTCTATCATGTAAAAATCTGTAGCCTTCCCCCATGATTTTTATTATTTTTATATTTTTATATTTTTGTATTTTTTTTAATCTGTAAAATCCCCATGATTTTTATCATGTAAAAATCTGTAAAATCCCCATAATTTTTATCATGTAAAAATCTGTAGCCTTCCCCATGATTTTTATAATTTTTATATTTTTATATTTTTATATTTTTGCATTTTTAAAAAAAAAATCTGTAAAATCCCCATGGATTTTGATCATGTAAAAATCTGTAAAATCCCCATGATTTTGATCACGTAAAAACCTGTAGCCTCCCCCATTTATTTTGAAATGCCAAGACGACGTCCAGCTCTTCTTTGTTAAAAACCCAGCTGCATTCCTGGCATTCCCAGGGCTCTGTGCCCCGCTCCCCTCACCACTCACCATCACCGGGAGCATCCCGGTCCCACACTGACCACATCTGCACGCTGAAGAAGGGCGCCCAGCAGGTGACATAGGCGGCCACGATGACGAAGGTCATCCTCACCGTGCGGATCTTGGCGCGGGAGATGGTGCGCACGCTGCTCACCCTCGACGGCTGCCCGCCCTTCCCTGCAGGGCTGGCACCGCCGGGGGCACCCACCACGGCTCCCCCCGTGCCAGGGGCACCGCTCTGCGTCTTGCCCTTGAGGTTCTTGCAGATCTCGTGGCAGATGAGGCTGTAGCAGACGCTGAGCACGCCCACGGGCAGCACGAAGATGCACAGCGTGGTCCAGGTGATGTAGGCGCGCGCTCCCCACGGGTACCCGAAATCCGCCCAGCAATCCAGCACCCCCGAGCCCGGGCGCACCTCCCGCAGGGAGAAGATGAACACCTGCGGCAGGCTGAGCAGGCAGCTGAGCAGCCAGGTGAGCCCGATCATGGCGTAAGCCTGGCGGCTGGGCTGCTGCAGCGACTGCAGCGGGTGGCACACGGCGAGATAGCGGTCCAGGGTCATCACCATCAGCATGTAGGTGGAGGCGAACATGCTGAGCACCTGCAGGTACTTGACGGCCCTGCAGAGGGGGTCGGGCCCCACGAAGCGGTAGGTGACCTTCCAGAGGAGCTGCGGCAGCACCTGGAACAGCGCCACGCCCAGGTCGCTCAGGCCCAGGTGCAGGATGAAGAGGTGCATGCGGCTCATCTTCCTCCTCAGCCGGTACATGGCCAGCAGCACGCCCAGGTTGCCCACGGTGGCCACGGCCAGGATGGTGCCCAGGACCCCCACCTCAGCCTTGGCCAGCTCCTCGTCCCGGCTGTGCAGCACCGTCAGGTTGGGGTGCCCTGCCGGGCTCGGCAGCCCCTGGCCGTGCCCAGGTGGGCTCTGCTGGGAGCCGTTCCAGCCCCAGCCGAGCTCCATCCTCCTGGGAGGCTCTGCAGGAGCACAGAGCTCCGCGGCTCCTCTCTGATGTCCTGCTGTCCCTGTTTCTCCTGAGCTCCAGCTCCTCCGCCCCTGGGCTGGGTTTTACCCCTGCTGGGTCCCTCCCGGTGTCCCCAGGCTGGGTTTTGTACCCTGGCAGGTCCCTCCCAGTGTCCCCGTGTGTGAGCACGGTCCCTGGGATGGGTTTCACACCTGGCAGGTCCCTCCCCGGTGTCCCTGAGCTGGATTTTTTTACCCTGGCAGGTCCCTCCCGATGTCCCCAGGCTGGGTTTTACCCCAGCAGGTCCCCCCCCCTGGCTGGGGGCTGGATGTGCCTCCTCCAGCAGTCCCCAACACCAGGGCAGGTTGTCGCCTGTCCCCTGTCACACTAACCCTGTGTTAGGCAGCTGCAATTCCCTCTCTGCCTGGGCTGAAAATATTCCTGTGGAGCAGAGAGGTGCAAGAGCCCCTGGTTCAGCCCTTGGTACTTCTCTTCTCTGCACTGAGAATTCCCAAATTCCTGGTTCAGCCCTTGATATTCCTCTCATTTCCACAAAACCTTCCCAAATCCCTGCTTCTCCCTGCACCGCTCACCCTGAGCATCCCCTGTGCAGGTAAATCCGAGGGGAAAGAGAAATTCTCCTTAAAAGCAGCAAAAAACTCTACAGAGGCTGCGTCCCTTTGGCTTTTCATCCCCAGGAGAGCAGCCAGGTGAGTGTGTCCCAGCCCTGTGCCTCGGTGTCCCCGGGGCTGGGTTTTATATCCCGGCAGGTCCCTCCCCGATGTCCCCAAGCTGGGTTTTACACCTGGCAGGTCCCTCCTCTATGTCCCCGTGCGTGAGCTCTGTCCCCAGGCTGGGTTTTACCCCCATCAGGTCCCTTCCTGGTGTCCCCATGCTGGGTTTATTACCCTGCCAGGTCCCTCCCTATGTCCCCGAGCTGGATTTTTTATCCTGCCAGGTCCCTCCCGGTGTCCCCAGGTTGGGTTTTACCCCCGGCAGGTCCCTCCCTGGTGTCCCCCACTGGGTTTTACACCTGGCCAGTCCCTCCCCGATGTCCCCAGGCTGGGCTTTACCCCTGCCAGGTCCCTTCCCCATGTCCCCAAGCTGGGTTTTGCCCCTCCCAGTGTCCCCAGGTTGGGTTTAACCCCTGCCAGGACCCTCCCGATGTCCCCAGGTTGGGTTTTACCCCTGCCAGGACCCTCCCGATGTCCCCAGGTTGGGTTTTACCCCTGCCAGGTCCCTCCTGATGTCCCCAGAGCCTGGGGACAAGGGGTCCCCCTCAAGCAGGAGCCAGACATCCCCCAGTGAGTGCAGCTGAGCAAAGTGGCTGCAAACATCATTTATTGTCACCACCCTATAGGAATTGATTTTTTTTTCCATTTTTTTTCCAAAATCTGGAAAAAAAAAATCTAGGTTTTTTTTTCCATTTTTTTCCTCCAAAACCTGGAAAAAAATTCCTTGGAAAAGACAAAGCTGGTGGGAAAAAAAGGAGCTGGAGATGTGCCAGGTTCTATGCAAGGCTGGCTGGGAGCTGAGGGAAAGGGGCTGGACAGTGGGATGAGGGCAAATGGAGTAAAAAAGTTGGATTTTATTTTTTTCCCAATGGGGAAATGGGGAATTATTTTTTTCTTCCAGTGGGGAAAATCCAGGTGAGTCTGGAGCTGAAAGACTCTTGGATTTCACCTTCCTGAGAACTTGGGCACCTCCTCACCTTCCCTTCTGTCCACACAATTCCACTTCTGTTTGGCAACATCCTGCCTTTGTTTGCCCTGCTGGTTTCTAAATTATGGCAAGAAGAAGTGAAATTCATCTATTTTCAGCCCTTTTTTCCCTTTCTCTGTGAGGAAAAGATGATCCAAAAATCACCTGGTGTGGGTTTTGTCCCACCTGGTGTGTGCTGGACACGGCTCTGCCTCTCTGGCTGCTGCTATTCCATGGAAATTCCCTGTACAAAAAGCTGAATAAATTTGCAGATCACCTCTAATAACCCTAAAGGAGCTCAGTTTGTGTCTAATTAAAAGACATTCATCCTTATGAGGCCCTGTGGATATAAAGTACCCATCAGAGAGTGCCTGGTGGAGGTGCTGTGCATGGGAAGGGCTTTGGTGGATAATTTGATTTTCTGTGTTTGTGATCAGCTGTCTGATTTTCAGCAAGATTAATAGAGGGCAGTGTGAAAAAAAACCCCAACCTTACAAAGCAGTGAAAAGCTGAGATGAAGGCAGAGATGGAAGGGCAGAACCTGCAGAGAGAAAGAAACACTGAGAGGGTTTTGAGGGCAAAGTTGGATTTTTTTTACTGGCAGCATTTTGGTTTGGGGGCAATTCCCTTGCAGTCAGAGCTTTTGCTCCAGATTTTCCTGAGTTTAGATACAAGGAGAATTCTTTTCTTTTAGTTACAAGGAGAATTCTTTTCTTCCTTTTCCAAGAGAAAAGGAAATTGAGCTAATTTTTGTTGTTGTTTAGAGGAAAATGGAGCTAATTCCCAACTAAACCACCCCCTTGGAACTTGGAAATTCAATTTTCTTTGGGGAGAGAGATGTCACCACAGGAAAGATTTTTTTTTTTCTTTTTCTTCTGGACCAGATGGAATGGAAAATAAACTCATTTCCATTTGTGGGTTTGCTGAACATTTTGAGGCCCCAGCAGCAGCTCCTGGGGTTCAGGAACACCAGGGCTGGGATTTCCAGCGTGGAATTCCTGCCTGAGGAATTGCTCCAGCCTGGGCAGCCCGGGTTGGGCTGTGCCCCCTTGGCAGCAGAGGCTGGAGGAGCTGTGGGATGAGGAAAATCCCTGCAGGGTTTGGGCAATGCGTTTTCCATGGCCAGGGAGAGCACTTGGGCAGGGTTGGGGTAAATCCTGGATGCTCCTGCTGCAAGGAGAGCCCTGAAATGGGGGAAAATTACTGGGAGCCCTCCCTGACCCCTGGGAGAGGCTCAGGGACCCCAGCACTGCATTTCAGAGCTCCTAAATTTGGTTTTTCAGGATAACATTGTGTTACTGCCACATTTTCTGGAAAAATCTCTTCACCAGGATTTTCTCCTGGGAAGATGAGAAGCCTCAGAGAGAAATGAAAACAATATTTTAATTATCTGATTTGCTTCTCCTGTGTTTTGCTGCTTTGGAATGTGGTCTGGAGATTGTTTACCAGCTGGTCATTGCTTGATTGGTTTCATGTGAATTGTTTTTAATTAATGACCAATCACAGCCAGCTGTGTCAGACTCCGAGGAGTCAGTCACGAGTTTTTCATTATCTCCATTATTTTCCATTCCATTATTTTCACTATTTTCATTCTTGTTAAACCTTCTGTCTGTATCCTTCTCTTTCTTTAGTATAGTTTCAGTATAGCATATAATATAATATAACATAATGTAATATAATATAATGTAATGTAATATAATGTAATGTAATATAATGTAATGTAATATAATAATATAGAAAAATAAAATAATATAATATATAAATATAATATTAAATAAAATAAATAAAATAAAAATAAATAAAATAAACAATATAAAATAATATAAAATAATATATAATAAATGAAATCAAATAATATAAAATAAAAACAAAATAAATTTAAGATAAAATAAAAAATAGTATAAATTAAAAATAAAAATAAAAAATATATACTATAATAATAAATCAGCCTTCTAAGAACATGAAATCAAATTCTCATCTCTCACCTCATCCTGGAGACCCTCACAAACCCAACACCAGTGCATTGCACTGCTCATTTTGGCAGCTCTAGGTCCCAGCACAGCAAATGCTGCTCCTGCTGCAGCTGGCACCCCGTGCTCACTGTGGGCAGCACAGGCAGGGGTTCTGTGCTTGCTAAATCACTTGGCACAGCACCTGGTGACTTTGTTTTGTGGGCAGCTTGCTGGTTAAATAAATAAAATGTGCTGGCTCGGGTTTATGTGCTGCTCTGGCCACCTTCTCAACACGAATATTTCATTTGTGGTGTGTGATGCTGTTAAATTTTATTGCTGACAGCACGGAGAAGGCTTGGGCTGTCTTTAGCATTTAATCACTGGAATGTTTTCTGTGGTTCAGGTCAGGAAAAGCCGGATTTGGTCATTTTCTGCTGCTTCAGATGCCATAAAATTAATGGTGTTGCAACTATCCTGGGGTTGTCTCCTTGGAAGGGCTGAGGGCAGTAATGAGAGCTGGGAATTCCTGCTATCTCCTGTTCTATTAAATGCCAATTTCTGTCAAAATGAAGCCATGAATGGGCTCCCCCTCCACCTCCTGAAAAATAAACTCATAAACTGCTGAATCTTCAAAGCCCAACTTGCTGTTGACCTGTCTTTTGTCCTTTTTTTTCCTCTCTCAAATCTGGACAATTTGGATGCTGAAATCTTGATGTAATTCTGATTTTTGTTTGTGGCTTGCGATGTTTGTGAAGTCAGGAAATCACTTTGTGGTGTCTGTCTGGGGAACAAATTTCATGGACCAGGGAAATGTGAGATTTAGGGGTCTAAAAGGATTCAAACCAGTCCTGGTCCATCCTAAAACCTCAGGAAATGCCCCAAAAATGTTAAATTGCCTCTAAATATTCACCTGGCACTGAAGAGGAGCTTCTAGCATGTAAAGCCAGAAGTGAAACCTTTTCCAGCCTCACCCTGTTCCCTCGTTCAGATTTGGGTTTTTTCCACTTAATTAAAGCCCCTGCTCCTTATTAATATATTAGAGAGTATAAATAAATCTGCTGAGCACATGGGGAGTGCCCCAGAGCGGGGCCTGCTGGGCAGAAGGAGAATTTTCATGGAAAATCCATGGGAAGCTGTGAAAATTGGCAAGCAGAGCAACAAAAGCTGACAGGGGTTGTGCCAAAAATTGCATTTTAAAGGATGGGGGCCCAAAATGTTGCCTTGAACATCAGCTGAGCTGGAGGGAATGTGTCCAAGCTGAGGGTTTAAAACATCCCTCCCCTCATCCCGATATTTGGGACAGTCCTGGCCACCCAAATCCCCAAAATCTCCCCAAATCACCCCCAAAAATCACAGATGAAACCCACAGAGGCCACTCCTGGCCCATTCAAACCAGGCCTGGTCCATTCAAACCAGCCCTGGTCCGTTTTAAAAACTCAGGAAATGTGGAATTTAAAGCATCCCTACCTCATTTCCTGATGTTTGGGACAGCCCTGGCCACTCAAACTCCCAAAATCTCCCCAAATCACCACCAAAATCAAAGGTGAAACCCCACAGAGGCCAGTCCTGGTGCATTCTAAAACCTCAGGAAATGGGGGATTTAAAACATCTCTCCCTCATCCTGCCTGCTGTTCCTGATGTTTGCGACATCCCTGACCACCCAAACCCCCCAAATCTCCCCAAATCACCCCCAAAATCACAGGTGAAACCCCACAGACCCCACAGCAGTGGGGTTTGGAGCCTCCTGTGCCTGGCACAGTCTGTGATGATCCAGAAAATCCTCCCAGGCTGGTAAAGAGCATCAGGATCTTCTTGCTGAATAAAACAAATCCAATCCCAGGCTGTTCTTGCAGCTGATAATAAATAGAACTCCATAATAATAATAATAATAATAATAATAATAATAATAATAATAATAATAATTCCATCAGAGTTCACCTTTTCCTTCCTGTTTTGTTGGATATTTTCATTTTGACCCACATGAGTGGAAACCTGCTTAAAGAGAGGCAACTGCCAGAGGTAAAATTGAAGCTACAGGAGTTCAAGATAGCAAATTACTTGTTTATCATCCTTAAGCTCTCCCTGTTGGTTTCCTTGTGCAGCCAGGGAGGTTTAAAGACTTTGGTAGCTGTGAAATGCTTCAATTTCCTCCCCTGCTCCCTCATGTCCTTTCGCTGTTACCGTCATTAGCATTTAAAAACCAGACACAGCTTTACAACCTTAAAATCAATAATGAAAAAAAAAAAAAAGAGAGAGAGAGCAACAACCAAAATTACATTTCAAGGCTGGAAATAAATGGCTTTTTCCTGTCCTCTGCTGTGTGTGTGGACAGAGAGAGGGGAAAGGAGGATTCACCTGGGCCAGAATTCCCACCCGGGTACAGTGGCCAGGCTGGAAAAGCTGTTTAGGACCTGGAAATTGGAGGTAAATACAAAGGGAAAGAGAAATTCTCCTTAAAAGGAGCAAAAAACTCCACATCCCTTTGGCTTTTCATCCCCAGGAGAGCAGCCAGGTGAGTGTGTCCCAGCTCTGTATACCCTGGCAGGTATAAAAATATGCAATGAAAATCTGATTTGTACATGAGATTTTCAGTGAAAATCTGATTTGTACAAGAGATGTTCATTTTTAGTGAAAATCTGATTTGTGCATGAGATTTTCAGTGAAAATCTGATTTGTGCATGAGATGTTCAGTGAAAATCTGATTTGCACATGAGATGTTAATTTTTAGTGAAAATCTGATTTGTACACAAGATGCTCAGTTTCAGTGAAAATCTGATTTGTGCATGAGATTTTCAGTGAAAATCTGATTTGTACATGAGATGTTCAGTGAAAATCTGATTTGTACACGAGATGTTCATTTTCAGTGAAAATCTGATTTGTGCATGAGATTTTCAGTGAAAATCTGATTTGTACACGAGATGTTCATTTTTAGTGAAAATCTGATTTGTACACAAGATGTTCAGTGAAAATCTGATCTGTACATCAGATTTGTCTTTACAAACAAGCTGTGGGGCTGCTGGTGGATAAAACCAGCGCTGGGAGATAAAAGAAACAATGGGAAGGATTCCACTGGTTGATGAATGGGAAAAGAGATTTGATTTTACAAATAAACTTAGGTTTGCTCCCCTGGCCCCCCAAGCTGCTATGCCAAGGCTTTGTTTGGAAATGGGCACCAGGAGTTAAAATCCAAATTACTGGATCCAAATTAAGGGCTCCAGGAGTTAAAATCCAAATGATTGGATCCAAATTAAGGGCTCCAGGGAGCCTTCCCTGCTCCCATCCACCCCCCTGCCTGTCCCTGGGGAGAACAGAGGAGTTAATCCTCAATCTGCTCCCATCTGGGCTGCCTGGCCAGGGCAGTTAATGCTCCTTAATCCCCTGCCAGGCTGAGGTGTCTGAGCAGAAGGTGACAAAGTACAGAGGTGGCACAGAGAGTCCTGCGGGGCTGCAGAGGGGGCTGGGCCAGCTGGGGACAGGGACAGGAACAGGAACGTGTGGGCCCAGCCCTGGAGAAAGGAAAGGGGTCAGGAACCTGTGAAGTTAAGGGCAGAAACGTGTGGGACCAGCCCTGGGGAAAGAAAATGGGTTAGGAACATGTGGGACCAGCTCTGGGGAAGGGGTCAGGAACCTGTGGGGTTAAGGGCAGAAATATGTGGGAGCAGCCCTGGGGAAAGGAAAAGGGTTAGGAACGTGTGGGAGCAGCTCTGGGGAAGGGATTGGGAACGTGTGGGACCAGGTCTGGGAAAAGAAAAGGGGTCAGGAACATGTGGGATCAACTCTGGGGGAAGGGAAGGGACAGGAACCTGTGGGGTCAAGGGCAGGAACGTGTGTGACCAGCCCTGGGGAAAGAAAATGGGTTTAGAGCATGTGGGATGAGCCCTGGGGAAAGGGAATGGATCAGGAACGTGTGGGACCAGTCACGGGAAAAGGAAAGGGGTCAGGAACACATGGGA
This sequence comes from Sphenopsis melanotis, assembly GCA_035221435.1. Classification (NCBI taxonomy): domain Eukaryota; kingdom Metazoa; phylum Chordata; class Aves; order Passeriformes; family Thraupidae; genus Sphenopsis; species Sphenopsis melanotis. The sequence continues at coordinate 3,325,376 of JAWMRF010000109.1, read as the reverse complement.
GCAGCCCTGGGGAAAGGGAAAGGTTTAGAAACACGTGGGAGCAGCTGGAAAGGAAAGGGGTCAGGAAGATGTGGGGTCAGGGGAAGGAATGTGTGGGGCCAGCTCTGGGGAAAGAAAAGGGATTAGGAACCTGTGGGATCAAGGGCAAGAACGTGAGGGACCAGCTCTGGGTAAGGGGTTAGGGACATGTGGGATCAGCCCTGGGGAAAGGGAAGGGACGGGAACCTATGGGGTCAAGGGCAGGAATCTGTGTGACCAGGTCTGGGGAAAGAAAAGGGGTCAGGAACATGTGGGACCTGCTCTGGGGAAGGGGAAGGGGTTAGGAATCTGTGGGGTCAAGGGCAGGAACGTGTGGGACCAGTCCTGGGGAAAGGAAAAGGGTCAGGAACCTGTGGGGTTAAGGGCAGGAATCTGTGGGACCAAGCCTAGGGAAAGGAAAAGGGTTTGGAGCACGTGGGATCAACCCTGGGGATGAGGTTAGGAACATGTGGGACCAGCTCTGGGGAAAGGCAAAGGGTTAGGAACGTGTGGAACAAAGTGGTTAGGAACGTGTGGGACCAGCTCTGGGTAAGGGGTTAGGAACATGTGGGACCAGTCACAGGGAAAGGGAGGGGGTTAGGAAAACCTGTGGGGTCGAGGGCAGGAACGTGTGGGACCGGCCCTAGGGAAAGGAAGATGGTTAGGAGAACGTGGGAGCAGCTGTGGGGAGAGGAAAGGGGTCAGGAACCTGTGGGACAAAGGGGTTAGGGACATGTGGGAGCAGCCCTGGGGATGGATTCTGCCTGGCCCCGGGCTCTGCTGTCCCTGCCCTGCCCTGCGTGCTCTGAAGTCCCCCTGGGCACCACTCCCATGCTCTGGGATGCTGAGCGGGCTCTGCTGGAGTTTGGGATAATTCCCACTCCCGTCGGGACAGGTGAGGATGTTCCTCCCCCAGCTCGGGTGTGTCCAGTGCTCAGCTCGGAGGGAAATCAGATTTAAAACTCCCAACAGCTGAATAAACTTCTCCTCTCCATTTCTAACTTTTCCTGTGAAGCTGAAGGTCTGATTTCTTTTGGTGTTTTATCACGAAGAGGATTCTCTGAGGAGCCTCTTGCAGAGCAGGAATTCTCAGCTGGGAGAAGAGGGAATGGTGACCTGGATGGCAAAGAGCTCTGATAAAAGCAAATCCTTTCACCCCATCCTCATTGTCCGCCGAGAAATTCCCGCTGCACGGAATGGGAGTGCTCAATCCTCCTCAAAATCTGATTTTAACGACCCGGCTTGGTGCCTCTAAGCACCTGATAACGCTGAACCAAGGGGATGCAACCCCTATTTTCCAGGCAGATCATAGAGAGATTTCTTTTAGCCAGAGGCTGGATCAGGCTGTGGCAGTCGGTTTTGTGCCTCCAAAAAAATCGTTTAACACCGCCAGACAATGGCTTTGTCTGTGCTCGGTGTTAATTGCCGAGCATCTCTCGGCGTTAATTGCCGAGCATCTCTCGGAGCGATTTCCATGTTTCACAGCACATGTGAGAGGCAGCAGGATGTGTTTAGCGCTGCTGCAAGATGGAATTGTTGCCCTGTGTGCAGGAAAATGGCATTTTGCAGCCTGCACGGGTCTGTCACCTGTCGCTCAGCTGGGCTTAGAGATCCCTGGGCTTCTCTGGTCACCTCTGGGGAGCCTCGAGCTCGGCCCCGAGCCTGGGACAGCTCCTGGAGCTGCTGCCCCTCCTCACGGACAATTCACAGACAATTCCCACCCATCCAGGGCATCAATTCCCATCATCCAGGGCTTCAAATCCCATAATCCAGGGCTTCAAATCCCATCCACCCACCCAGGGCATCAAATCCCATCCATCCAGGGCTTCAAATCCCATCTATCCATTCAGGGCATCAATTCCCACCCATCCAGGGCATCAAATCCCATCCATCCTGGGCATCAATTCCCTCCTATCCAGGACATCAAATCCCATCATCCAGGGCATCAAATCCCACCCATCCAGGGCATCAAATCCCATCCACCCAGGGCATCAAATCCCATCCATCCAGGACATCAAATCCCACCCATCCAGGGCATCAAATCCTATCCCAGGGTTTAATGAAGCTCTGTTGTTGTCACACCGAGGTGAGGGGCAGATTTACAGCTCAGTGTTGGATTAAGAGGAGATGTGAAAATCGCTGCTAAACCCCAGGGAGGCTCCAGCAGCCCCGGTGCCCCCCAGCTCCGGGGGCTGTGATTGTTGGCCTCGATGGGGAGACTCGAAAATAATTAAATTAATTCTTAAATTCTCAAAAGCTAATTGGGCCAGGATTATCCCAGGAGGAAACCAGAGCTGCTGGGGACAAGGGATCGTTCCCTGGAGTGACCTGTGCTGGGGGATGAGCCAGATGCTGTTTTCCCTCCTGGAAACAGGGATCCAGGCTGGGGGCTCCTCTTGGGAACCTCGGCCTCCAGACTCCTTTGCCAGATGTCTCAGCCACAGCTGGAAGTGCAGAGCAGCTCTTTGGGGGGAATTCAAGGGAATTATTTGCCTTTTTTAAAAAGGAATTATATAATAATTATAATATAATATATATAATTTATACATATTATAATATATAAAATTATTAATTATAAATATTATAATATATAAAACATAGAACAATTATAATATATAAAATTTATATAAAATATATAAAAATTCTATATTATAATATATAATTTATATATTATAATATAGAATATATAATATTATACATTATATATTATATATTATATTATATATAATATGTTATATAATATTATATATTATAATATATAACAATGTATAATTATTATAATTATATATTAATTTATAATTATTATATAATAATTTTTATTTAATTTATAATAATTATGTAATGATTTTTAAATTATTAAAGGAATTAAAGCTTGCCCAGAGAAGCTGTGGCTGCCCCACCCCTGGAAGTGCCCAAGGCCAGGTTGGACAGTCTGGGACAGTGGAAGGTGTCCCTGCCCTTGGCAGGGGGAGGAACTGGATGGGCTTTAAGGTCCCTTCCAACCCAAACCATCCTGGAATTCTCTAATTTCATAATGCTGGGGGTTTTCTGCATCATCTGTTGAAATCCGACCTAATCTGTGTGTAATTTTGCAAACGTGCATTTATCCAAGAGTGGGAGCAACCCCTCTGCCTTTATCAGGAGCCAGCACAGCCTGCTGCTCCTCCAGGGATAATTCTGCCGTTCCTGAGCCATTCCCTGCAGGGAGCCGCCACTTCTCTTCCCACCCAGCCCACTTCAAAAGCCACATCCAGAATATCAGAGCACCAGCATTTGCTTGGGAAGTCAAAGCTCCCCAGAGCCCTCAGCAGCCCCATCCAGTGTTAAATATCCCAACTTTTGACAACCAATATCCACCGTCCTGCCCCCAAACTAATTAATTTTCTGCATGATTGAGTTGAACACCATCGTTTAGCCCTGTCTGCTGGCAGGGGCTTTGAAGTGCAAACCGATTATGCAGGGAACAAGCTGGGAGCTGGTTAATAACTCCCAGCAAAGTGTGCGCTGCTGGGAGCCTGTGTTAGGCTCCGTGTAGGATTTTATTGTTGTTTTGTCTTGGACTTCAGCTTGGAGAGGAGGGGAGCAGCAGAATCTGTCAGCAGAGAGAGGGAGAGAGCAGCAATGGCACTGCTGGGAAATGTTTAAAGCTCCCTAAGTGTCAATGAACAGGAGCTGACTCTGCTGCTGTCTCTGAAAATCTCATCCTTGCCCTCATTTGCCTGGTTTTGCCTCATTTCAGGGAGGGAATCAGAGGAAATCAGCTCAGTTCTGCTCTGTGGGGCTGGCTGGAGGGAGGGAGTGCAGCCCATGAGGTCCTGAGGTCTCAGAGTGGTGCAGATTTAAATCCTGTTAAATTCTGAGTGCTGCTTTGGGGTGTTCCATCCCTGGTGCTCATGATTGTCTCTGCCAAAGGTCCTTCCCCTGGGCGACCCCTCAGGAGCTGTTCCTTCCTTTTTTTTTACAGAGCCAGGTAGGAAAGGAGCTCTTTAATTTCATTTAAATGGCTTTTCATTACTTTTTATCCCGTTCTGTAGGAAAACAGGCCTGTGAGCATCCACTGAGCTCCAGCACAAGTGCCAAGAGCTGAGCTTTGCCAATGGGAATCCAAATTCCAGAGACTGGGTTCTCCAGGGCTTGTCTCAGTTTGGCCAGTGATGGACAGACAATGGCACTTTTAGAGTGTTTTAAATCTGTTTTGGTGAAGGATTTTCAGCCACAAAGTTCAGACACAGCTGCAAAAAGCTTTGTAAACTCGATGAAAATACCAACCAGAAAAGTTCAGCAAAGGCTTTAAACGAAAATTTCTGGTGCTCTGCTGATTCTTTTCCTCCTGATTTTCTAGTTCACTAATGGGGAATGACTTCAGAAAGGCTTGAGCTGCAATTGAGGGAGAAAGGGAGGATGGAAATCCCAAACTGCCCTGAATTCAGGGAGAAAGGGAGGATGGAAATCCCAAACTGCCCTGACTGATGGGAGCAGCATCAGAGGCTGGGGCAGAGATTTGTGCAGAAATCCAACTGGAATGTGGGACTCGGCCCTGCTTGTACCACACCTCGTAGGAAAATATACGAAAACCAAACAAAACCTGCCGGAAACGAAGGGAAACAAAGGAAAAAGAAAAAAAACCAAAAAAGGAAAATTCAAGGCGGCTCCGACGAGGCTGCGGCGCCCAACACGGCCGGGAGGGGGCGCTGCGGGCCCGGCTGCGCTGGGCTGGGGACGCGGGGGGGACACGCGGGGACACAGGGACAATTGGGGGGCACGAGGGGAAACTGAGGGACACGGGGACAGCTGGGAGGGACATGGGGACAATTGGGGGACACGGGGAGAATCGGGGGACACGGGGACAGCTCTGTAACCTGCTTCACTTTGGTGTTTTTTATTGAGTGAGCCATTCACAGT
>JAWMRF010000109.1:3288561-3306946 GCA_035221435.1 Sphenopsis melanotis | reverse complement strand
AATATAATATAATATAATATAATATAATATAATATAATATAATATAATATAATATAATATAATATAATATAATAATAATATATACCATAAAATAATAAATCAGCCTTCTGAAACATGGAGTCAAGATTCTCATCCCTTCCCTCGTCCCGGGACCCCTGTGAACACCACCACACGGCAGGGCCGTTCTCCCGGTGACAGCGATTTCAGAGTGATGCCGTGGGTTCCCGCGGGTTGGGGATGCAGGGATGGGGTGACCCGTGCTCCGCAGCCCCGTTCTCCCGGTGACAGCGGGTTCCGCAGCCGTGTCCCCGGGGCTGGCAGGACCCCGTGCCCCGGTGGGACCCACACTTTGCCCCTTCCCGGTGCTTACCCCGAGGGCGGCATGTCGGTGGAGTAGAGGTCGGTGTCGGTGTCGGCCAGCAGCACCGCCTGCATGCCCCGCCAGCTCAGCACCTGCCGGCAGAACCGGCAGCACAGCACGGTCACGCACCGGTCCGCGAAGGTGCAGCCGCTGGGGGACGACATAGTGGCTGGGAGCCCGGGCCGGGCCGGTCCCTGTCCCGGTCCCGGTCCCGGTCCCGGTCCCTGTCTCTGTCCCTGTGCCTGTCCTAGTCCCGTCTCGGTCCGATCCTGGTCCCGGCCCCGGTCCTGTCTCGGTCCAGTCCCGTTCCGGCACCAACGGCCACGCTCCCACCTGTCAGTTTGAATTCCCGACCGCGCCCTCCCATTGGGCGCCGCAGGCCACGCCCACCCCATTGAAAAATCCGGTGGCACCACCCCTCCCGCCTGGCTATTGGTGAAAAGGCGCGCCGTGCGTCGCTTTTATTGGTTATGTCTGCTGTCATTCACATTCTCGTCCCGCCCCTGCGCCGCGCTCCGCCGGCGGGGCGGTGCCACGGCGCCAAGCGGCGGGAAGAGGGGGCGGGCTCATCTTGGCCATGGCAAAGTCTGATTGGTTACGAGGCCCGTCGCTCATACCAAACGCTCCGCGCCCATTGGCCGAGGCGCTGGGCGGGGCGGGGCGGCGGCGGGCCGGTGCGGGGGACCGGGCGGCGGGCGCCAGCGGCCGGAGGACGCCCGGCTGCGGGAGGCGGCTCCGCAGCGCCCAGGTAATCGCCCCGCCCGGCCGCCCGACCCCCGGTCCTCCCGTGCCACCCCTCGGCAGGCCACGAGCAGCCCCCCGCCGCCGGCCCCGCCGCCTCCCCAGCGCCCCGAGCCGCGTCCCCCCAGCCCCGGCCCCCCCTTCGGGACCCCCCCACGCTTCCTCTCCCCGCCGCCCGCATTGTTCTTCCCGGGCGGGATGCGGATCCGGCGGGTGCCGTGTTTATTTATTTCTTCCTCCCGTCCGCGCATCTCCCGCGGGGGCTGCGGCCGCGCGCCCGCCCTCCTCCCCCCTCCTCCCAAAAAAAAAAAAACGGGGAAGAAATCCAAATTGGAAAGAAAAGACGGGGGAAAAGTTGTGTCCCGCCCTGCACGGCGCAGCGGGCGCTGGAAAGAACCCTAAATCACCCCCCCAAAAAAGAAACTCGAAAAGGGAGAAGCTGCGGGCGGAGCCGCCCGGCGGGGGCGCGCCCGGTGTGCCCGGGGCTGCCGGCGGCGGGGCCGAGCCCGCGGTCAGCGCGGGATGCTGCGGGACCGGGGGAGCCCCCAGAGCCCCGGAGCCGCTCCCCAAATTCTCCCCTGGGACCTGCGCCCCAAATCAACCCCAAATTCTGTCCTGGGATCTGCACCCCAAATCAACCCCAAATTCTGTCCTGGGATCTGCACCCCAAATGAACCCCAGCTCCCACGGGACCTGCACCCCAAATCAACCCCAAATTCACCCCCGGCAGCCGCTCCCCAAATTCTCTCCCAGGACCTGCACCCCAAATCAACCCCAAATTCTTTCCCGGGACCTGCACCCCAAATCAACCCCAAATTCTCCCCCGGGAGCTGCTCCCCCAATGAACCCCAGCTCCCATGGGAGCCGCATCCCAAAGGAGCCCCATTCCCCTGGGAGCTGCTCCCCAAACAGCCCCGGGAGCTGCACCCCAAATTCTCTCCTGAGACTTGCACCCCAAATCAATCCTAAATTCTTTCCAGGGACCTGCACCCTAAATCAACCCCAAATTCTCTCCCAGGATCTGCACCCCAAATCAACCCCAAATTCTCCCCTGGGACCTGCACCCCAAGTCAATCCTAAATTCTTTCCAGGGACCTGCACCCCAAATCAACCCCAGCTCCCGCCAGAGCCGCATACCAAAGGAGCCGCGTCACCCCTGGGAGCTGCCCCCCAAATCAACCCCAAATTCTCTCCTGGGACCTGCACCCCAAATCAATCCTAAATTTTCTCCCGGGACCTGCACCCCAAATGAGCCCCAAATTCTCTCCCGGGAGCTGCCCCCGGAATCAACCCCGAATTCTCCCCTGAGACCTGCACCCTAAATCAACCCCACTGGAGCCGCATCCCAAAGGAGCTTCGTCACCCCCGGGAGCTGCTCCCCAAATTCTCCTCTGGGACCTGTGCCCCCAAATCAACCCCAAATTCTCTCCCGGGACCTGCACCCCAAATCACCCCCAAATTCTCTCTAGGGAACTGTACCCCAAATCAAGCCCAAATTCTCTCACTGGAGCTGCGTCCCAAAGGAGCCCCGTTCCCCTGGGAGCTGCTCCCCGAACAGCCCCATAACCCCCAGGACCTGCACCCCAAATCAACCCCAAATTCTCTCCTGGGATCTGCACCCCAAATGAACCCCAGGTCCCAAGGGAGCCGCATCCCAAAGGATCCCTGCTCCCCAAAGGATCCCCTATTTCCCTGGGAGCCGCACCCCAAATCACCCCCAGGAGTCGCCCCCCGGTTCCCGGGAGCTGCACCCCAAATTGTCCCCGGGATATCCCAAAGGAGCCCTAGCCATGCCCGGTCCCGGTGTAGGCGTGTTCCCTCGGTCACCTGGGGGCTGCAGCTGGAACCTCACACTGCTGCTGCTCAAAGGACGATTTGCAATGTCAGGCTGTCAGGGCACCTTTGCTTCCCATCACAAATTTGGGCTGCGAGCAGTAATTTTCTAAATATATATATATTTTTTTATTATTATTATTGTTATTTTTTTTGTATTTGCAGGCAAGCAAACCAAAAGCTGCTTCTCCTCTGCTGCTGCTCTCGTTTGGGATTTGATTTGCATCATCTCCGTGACCATTAAAAGAAATAAATAAAAAAAAGAAGAGAAGAGAGGAAAAAAAAATAAAAAAAGGGCAAACCAAACCCACACAAAACATGTGCGGAAGGACTTCCACTCCCTGGCTGTGCTATTGAGGATCAGGAAGAGCCTTTGGGGCTGCAGGATTTCGCCAGGCTGATGCTGCTGCTCAAGGATTTGGTGCAGGGAGACAAAACTGCTGCCTCTTCCATCCGCTGATCTCAACATCTGCATTTTCCTGCTGCTGTGCTCCCTCTCACACCCTCTCTCCATGGACTGATTTTTTGATTTTTTTTCCCTTTTTTGCGGGGGGGGGGGGGGAAGGGAAGGACGAGCAGAAAGCCAAGGCATCGTGCTGAGAGGAGAGAAAATTCCCTTTTATATCTCGTGTTCTGGTGGATCTCTTTCGAGGTTATTCAGCTTTTTGGACAAGAAAACATGACGTCGCCAGCAAAATTCAAAAAGGATAAGGAGATCATAGCTGAATATGACACTCAAGTTAAAGGTAAGGAATGGTTTTATTTCCATCCCTTCCCTGCAAGCCTGCCTGGCGATTGTAGGAGTTTGCAGTGGATGTTTGGGTGGGGAAGAGGGAAATCATTTGCAGATTGCCTGGAATTTGCAGGGGTTTTTTTTGGGAATACAAAGCTGGGTCGGGTTTGCAGCGCTGTGTCTGTCTCCATGGGGTAGTTCCTGCTTTGGTGCTGCCGTTTTTAAGGGTTTTTTTTATGGAATACCCACATTTTTGAGTTCGGGGAGATCCATCTTCTCCTGCCTGCCGTTCCCAGAGACGGCTTTGCATGTGAAATATGAGAGGCAGGGAATTGCTTTTTAATCCTCTGCCTGTCATGGGAATCTTTGAACAATCTGTGCAGTGTCACAGGAGCATATTTCCACTGCTGCTGATGGGGGACTGTGCTCCAGGGTCCCCGGGAAGCTGTTTGTGCTAGAAACTTCCATTATTCAGGATTTTCCTCGGGGTGAGTCCATCATAATTCCCTGCTTTTCCCTTGCCGTGCTGGAGTGTAACACCTCGAGGCTGCAGTGTGGGTGTGGGTGTACACACACACACATACAGAGGAAAAAAATGAATAAAACTCGTGCAGCAGCGTTATTCCCATCAGCACAGGGAATAATAAACAGATTTAAAAATGGGATTTGCAATGACCATGCAAGTCTCCTGCAGAATTCAGCTGGCCATCATGTGCCCTAGGTTAAGAAAAAAATATAAAAGATGGTGAAATTCCCCCCTGAGCTGCTTATTTCTGTGAAGTTTTCGGGATAAGACGTATTTAAAAGAATAATTAGGGCTTGTGCATGGCTTGATACGTCGCTGCTAGGAAGTTGTGAGATTCAGTGATTTATCTAATTGGTTGAAACTTGCTTGGTATGCTCAGAGCATGCAGGAAAGATGGCCTTCGGGCAGGGTTGATTGAGTTAAATCAATGCAATTTGAAAAAGAAAAAAATAAAAAAAAGCCAGATTTAAATCTGAGGAGGAAACCTAGATTCAAATTGACAATTAAGATATTGTTTTGCAATTAGGTGCTCAGTTATTTTTCCTGCTGGGGAGGGGGGTCTGCTTGTTGGTTGTAAATCATTAAAATGTGTTGTTCCTATGTCCTACCCTGACCCCAGTGCCCTGCACCTAGAAGCAGTTTGGGTACTTATGTTGAAAAATGCTTATTTGAGCAAATATGAAGCTGTGTTGAGAGTTTATTTTGATTTTTTTTTTTCCCTTGAATATTGAGGTTCTTAAAGTTAGAAATGGAGAAGGGCGTGTTTCTCTTTTACTGGTTTAGTTTCTATTCCTGTTTTCTTGCTGTCTTTGGAAGTGGGAATTGCAGTCAGCATCAAATTAGAGGCTTGTCGGCTCTTTCATTATTTACCCCATCAAAATGTGCGTGATAGATGCGAGCTGGCAGTCACAATATTTGGGAATAACACGGGAAGGAGGCTTTGGAATTAGCAAAGCACATCCTCTCACCTCTCAGCTCTTGCATAAATTAGAAATCCTTCTCTTCCTTTTCAAACAAGAGAGCAGGAAAATGGGAAGGAGCCTTCCTTGTTGCTGCCAGAGCTCAGCTCACCTCTGGGGCTGTCATTGACCTGGAAATGTGCTCCCAAAAGTGGATTGCACTAGTGGCACATGGATTTATTTAATTTTTTTTTTTTTGCTTTTTGGCCTTATAAAGCATTGCAGGAGGTTAAGGAGGGCGGAAGGGATCTGGAGGAGCTGGGAGAGGGGAATTTCCTTCCTGAATTGGGGTGAGGGCAGGGATGCCTTCGCCTCGGGATGCTCTCCTGTCCCTCTCCCAGTGTGGCTCTGGGTCAGGAGGTGCTGATCCATCTCTTGGAGGGAGGTGTGGAGGGACCAGCCAGCTCAGAAATGCACAGGACAGTCCTGTAGCAACCCTGTCCTACATGCCCTGGCTTATTTTAGAGCTTTTCCTTTCCCTTTTCCACCGAGCCCTGACCTTTCAGGAGCTGCATTGACCATGGGGATCCTTCTCTCCCTGCCTTTGGGTACCAGCTTTGGAGGGAGGCTTTGCTCCTTTCAAAACACCACAAACCTTTGCTTGTTTGGTGCTTTTCCATCACTCCCTTAAATGTCTCTCATGCAGAACCATGACAACCCCACAGAAATGCACAGGACAGTCCTGTAGCAACCCTGTCCTACGTCCCCTGGTTTATATTAGAGCTTTTCCTTTCCCTTTTCTACCCAGGAGCTGCTTTGACCATGGGGATCCTTCTCTCCCTGCCTTTGGGTACCAGCTTTGGAGGAGACTTTGCTCCTTTCACAACACCACAAACCTTTGCTTGTTTTGTGCTTTTCCATCACTCCCCTAAATGCCTCTCGTGCAAATCCCACAGATAGCTCAGTCCTGAGCTGGACACTGCTGGGATTCCTTAGGGAATCTCTCAGCCCTAATTCCAGGCACTCTAATTGCAGGTCTCTCCATCCCATGGCAGGATGAGATGATGCTGAACCCATTGACATCCACAAATGTGGTGGTGCTGCCTCCTCACCAAGCACACCCAGGTTCCTGCAGGGTGATTTTGGTGTCCAGTTCTGCCCTCAGTTGTGGGAGCAGCATGGAAATGATAACTCTGAAATCCTTTCCCTGAGCTGGGAAGGGGAGCAGGGGCTGTGGGGGTGAGGTGAATCGCGTGTTGTGAGGTGGCATCTGCTCCTCTGATGACAAAACTCAGATATTTTTTGCTGGCATTTAGAAACTTAGAGCGTTTTTTGTGCTTGCTCTATGCTAGGAGCTGTGTTTAGAGGCTTCCTTTAAAACCCTTAATCCACAAACACCTCCTTAAGCACTTTAAATGATTGCTAATGGAATGATGGAGCTTTGTTTAAAAATTTAATAGCCTTAAGTGGTTAATCAGAAACCATTTAAAGAATGGCTTGATTAATAGATCATCAGGAGGCAAAATTTTTGATTTTCTGTTGCTGAATGAGCTCGGTGGCTTTTATTGAAAGAGGGGCAGCAGGGCAAAGAATCATGGAATGGTTTGGGTTGGGAGGGACCTTAAAATTCATCTCATGGGCAGGGACATCTTCCACCATCCCAGGCTGCTCCAAGAGTTCAGGGACACGTCCAGGGATGGGGTGTGGATGAGTGACACTTTCTGTTCTCCTACAACCATGAGCTGTAGGGATTTTTTTGTCTCCCCTCAGCCATTTCTCTGCCTCTTCTGGGTTGTAGCTGGCTCTTCCCATGGTTTGTGCGTGTTGGGAGATAAACATTTGAATGAAATCAATTTCTGAACTCAAGATTTTTCAACCAAAGTTAGCTTGCAGCAATCAGGGAGCATGGAGGGGATGAGGAGCTCCTTCCTGGTGACCTGTCCACTCTGGTTGTGCATCTGTGTAGGTGTCTGGAACCAGGTCTGATTAACCACCATAGGATGTGCTGGATTGCCCAGTGACCCCATGGGCTCCAACATCTGGAGGTTCAGCTCCAAACCCACTCTTCTGCAGAAGGGAATTAACCCACACTTTGATTTTCCCCAACACCTGCCTTGACCTCCAGCCTTCCTCCATTGCTTCCATGCTTTGTCCTCTCTGCTCTTGGACTCCTTGGAGTGCTTTTTTTGAGGAATCTCCAGCAGGAATCCTGTCAAGCCGTCAGGATTCTCCTGCCAGGATGACCCAGGGCCAGCAGGGGAGGGAAGAGCTGCTTTGATGCCTCCCAGTGCCATGTGCTCACAAAGCCTGGGAGCCCTGTGAAGCTGCAAAGTGAGATTCCCCCACTCCATATGGAGCCTTTGATATCTCAAGCTCATCCCCTTGTCTGGATTGTCTCTCCCAATTCCTTTGTGCAAGTTGTGGTGAGGCAGAGATAATTAATTTATGCTGTTCCGTGTGAGGTTGGGATGCTGCTGCCTCTCTGTGCCCGAGCGAGCGCTGTCAGGGTGTTTTTTGGTTTAATATATTAAATTGGAGTGTACACTTGCTGAGGAAAGAAAAGCCAGTGATTTATCTCTTAATTCTCCTTTTCTTTCTCCTCATGTCCCATGAGAGCCTTATATTTAATTAGTTTGTATAAAGCCTCAGTAAATAGCTCCATGGTTTGAGCTGCAGAAATTTAATACTGACATTTTTTTACACAGCGAGGGCTCATAAAACCACTTCTGTCCTTGAGTAGTCGCTAGCAAAGGTTAAAATGCATCTCTTGCAGATCTTGCAGCCCAGCCCAAAAAGTGCTAAAAATATGACAAATGGATGAGGTAATTTACAGCAGGAGCAAGCAGAGCCCAGAGGTGGCTGCGTGGTTGCTGAGCTGAGTTTGTCTTTGCTGAGGGAAGATTCCTGATAAGAACGACTTCAGGGCAACCTCCCAGCTGCCATCATCACACTCAGGCTACTGAAATGTCTCAAAACTTTCCCTTAAACCTCCCCAAAATGGCTGATAAATTTTGGATAAATCCCTTTTCCCTCTCTGTGTTGAATGTCTGAGAGTGTGTCTGATCTGATTGTGATTTTTTTGCCTTAAATGCTGTGTGGAAATCTCATTTGTATGGTCTGTCTTCCTGAGGGATGCTGGGCAGTTTTTATTCCTGGTGAACTGGTCCAGCCCTTCAGGGTGTAAAGATGACAGAAGTTGCTGTGATGGGGTCAGCAACTGTAATTTGGGGCCTAGAAGGGAAATTTGATGCTTTTGGTGATGATTTGAACCAAAAATTGGCATTTCTCTCAATGGTTGCAGGTTTTTTTTTAACAGAATATCCTTCAGATTTTTAGATCAATGAGCTGAGATCACTGTCATTTATTTTCCTGCTGAACCCGTGCACTTTGGGATTTTTCAGTGGTGTTGATGTTACATATAAATGTTGATTTCTCCTTTGTGTTCACCACCTGTTCAGGTCACCAGGCTGGTCACTGCACACCGTGACTGATCCTTGGGTGGGATTCCCAGAATTTTTAATACACCCTATAAAGAGACTTTCCAACCCCTCATCCCGGTGTGGTTGAGTGAAAAAATCCCGAATTCTGATATTTTAACTCTGCGTGCGTTGGATTAACGTTCCCATTTAAAATGTAAAACTACCTTTTAAGGGGTTTTTGCAGTTAATCAGGGCTCTGTGCCTGTAAGTGATTCCATTTGTTTGCAACAATGACTTGCTCCAAACGCGGGGCTCTGGAATTGCTGTGGAATCATCTGGTTTTCTGCAGTTCCTGATAGTGCTAATCCCTTGAGTTTTGGAGCTGGATTGGCCCAGCCAAGCAGCCTTGGTGCCAAAAAAAGGGGGAAGGGGGCGTTGGGAGACTGCCTTGATCTTCCAGCAATAGTTTGTGTTTTTGTGTCCAACTCCTCCTAATGGATTATTAATGAGGATGGAAAGAGGTGAAGGAATGCAGAGTCTGCCTTCTTTCCTCTCCAGCTCCAAAATCCCCCCTTTTTTTTTTAAATTTTTTGCAGTTTCATCAGGTGTTGGAAGGCTGGAGAGCAAAGCTGACCAAACCACTCCATCCTCTTTAAGTGCTGCAGTTCCCTCCAAAAGCAGAGGGAATTGCCAGTGTAACTCCAGTAGGATTCTATAAAAAGTTTACTGGTAATAGCCAGTTTTCCCTGACTCCCAGCTAAGGGACAGGACATTTTTCCTCTGCTCTAAATGATTTCCTTTCGTGGTGAGGTTACAAATTAGTATCTTTCCCTTTTCCTGTCAGTTAAAAGGCTCCACTCCTCTTTTATTCTTTTTTTAAATCCTTACTAAATTTTTTTTGGCCATTTTGGGGATTTACTTGGAAGAATCTCTTTGCCTGGTCAACTTTTTTTTCAGCTGTCGTTATGTAGAGTGAAAAATCTGAATCTTTGTTGAGATGGAAAGTATGTTCAAGCACATGTTCCCTTGAATGGCTTTCACTGTGCCATGCACAGTTGATATTCATTACTCACAACTTTATTTAGTTCATTTTTTGGGATGACTTTCACAGATTTCATGGTTTCTCTCTGAGAATTCCTACAACATCACGGGTGTCCTGCTCTTGGAACACTGTCAGTGCTTTGTAGGCAATGGAAACAAATGCAGTTATGGGATTTATTGTGGGATAAAAGTGTGGAATAAAATGGGAGAAAGGGTCTTGACCTTGCAGTAATTCCATCAGTAGAGACCAGGCTCCATTTTCACTTTCTCTCTTCCCTTTTCTTCCCAAATTGCAGCACCCCAGTAGACAAAACAGGGCCTTCTTTCTGTGAAATCCCTGGATAATGCTCATTGAAACTCTGGATGTGTTTGAAGTCAGAAACCATATGGATGTCATGTGAGGAAGCTCAACTGGTGGTTTTTTTTTTCCAAGAAGATGCTGTAAATGGATTGGAACCATTTAAAACATTGTGATTTTTTGCCATCAGAGTAACTATTTGCTGTTTTTTAAACTGGAAATCTTCTGACCCAGTTGTTCTGCTTTTGAGTTTAGAGTTAATCACAGGTGTTGCTAAATGTGCTGCAGAAATTCTTAGGTCTTTAAGGGTTTCCAGCAATAATTCACATTGTTTTGTGTGAAATGGGCTGAATTAGGCCAGGGGAGCTGTCTTATGAGCAGCTCTTGCCTTTTTGACTCTTGAGAAGGAGCCAAATAAGCAGATTAACTCCAAGCCCAGCATGGATTTCAATCTCCAACCCTCATCTGCTGCAGCAGGGTTGGTCCTGCTACATCTGACATTGGTTCTGTTGTTTTATTTTTATTTTTTTCTGAAATCATAGGACTTTCCAGGAAGAGCTTCTTGGCTTCTTGCATTTGGGAAGGATTTTTGGTTTGTTTTTGTACCGCTGTCATTGGAGGATGGTTTTCCTGCAGGGAGGAAACCAGGGAACGATGCAATTTATAGATGGGGAGTGCTTGCAAATTGAATTTACTTAAAATATCAACAGTTGTTGCCTGGGAATGAGTCCCTGAGAGTGTCCTGGGCCAGCAGGGCATGCTCTGAGTTTGTGAATTTAGGTGGGAAAATTGGGAAATTCCACAACATCCTCTTCTTGATGCAAGTTCACACTGGAGCAGGGCTCTTGCTGTCCTACAGCAATAAAAGAAAATGTGGTACTAAAACACATTTTATGTGATTCTGCTGCTTCTAGGAAAAAAAATATAAAAATAGGGGTTATTCACATGTTTCATTAGCACTGTTTGTGGTAAAATATGGGGAAATTTTTGGGATAGGATTATGTATTGAAGAAACTTCCACTCATCCAGCAGGTGTAATTCCTCAGTGTGGGCAGGGCTGAGGCCACCAGGGGTGTGACAATTCTCCTTTTTCCAGCCCAGTTCCCCTGGGAAGGGCTGCAGGAGCCTGTCTCAAGTGTTTTCCTGGGCAATGACAGCTGTGAGGAGTGAGCTCCTCCCGAGGCCATGGCTGGCACTGTGCATATCCATCCCTGAGTGGAGATGAAGCAAAGCTGATGCTCTCCCCCCTTCCTGGGAAGCCAGAGCTGGATCAAGTGCCTGTAAAGCAGAATCAGGGAATTGTCTGGATGTGCCAAGATGCTGACATCCCTCCCCTCTGGCAGGGCTGCTTTCCTGGCTGGAGCATTGAGCAAATCCACTGTTAAAGTCCTATTTAGCTCCCTATTTGTCTATTTATTTATATTTTATATTTTAATTTTTGTATATCTCTATTAATTTATTATTAATAAACACATATATAATACGTATTTATATACAATAAATACATATATAATATGTATTTATTAATAGATAGTAAATACATACATTTTATAATACATTTATAATAATACATATCTAATATTATAGTAATAATATAGTATTATATAATATTATATAATAATACATATATAATAATAGTATAATAACATAATAATATATAATAATCAGTAATGTTAATTTATTAATAATAAATACATATATAATACATATAATAGGTATTTATTACTAGATAATAAATACATATATAATAATATAATAAAATCATACAATATTGTAATTATATATAATAGAATACATATATAATATATATAATGCATATATGATACAATAATAATAGATGTATTATTTTGGTTATTGGCAAATGTCAATTCAGACCTCTGACCCATAAAGCAAATTATCATGGGTGTGTTTTGACAAGTCTGATGAGCCTGAAATGGATCAAAATCTGAGGACAGAAAAGCACATTAATAAGAAGCAGCCATTGTTGCTGTGAGGGGAAAAAAGTCTCATTTTTCCTTAATCTGTGCAGGGGATGAATGAGTGACAGTGACAAAGCAGAGTGTGGAGGTGCAGGCCCATGGAGGTTTTTCCCCAGTGTTCGATAAGCAGCCACTCAGAAATTTAATAAATGAACCTCCCTGTGAAGTGGTTTTGGAAAGGAGCCTGGCTTTGCTTTGGTCTCTTTCATGAATGGAACCCTTCCTGACTTTTCTGTCTTCTCTCCATCTGGGGAAGGAGGAAGAGGCTTCATCCCAGTTCCCCTTTTCAAAAGCACCAGTAACCCCCCAGTATTTGTGCTGCAGGGAGGGCTGGGGGTCCCAGCCCCTCAGGGAGGAACCCAGAGCTGCAGAAGATTCTGAAATAGGAACAAAAGGCTTTGCCTGTAAAGGACTTTAAAGTGTGCAGCTGGAAAAGGGAGGGGGAAAGGAGGGAGAAATGCAGCACTACAAAGGTCACAGGATACACTGATGATGTTTGGATGGAAACTCAACTTGCTATGAATGAAATTGTGCTCTTGTGTTTTCCCCCTGGAGCTGAATGTCTAAAAACTCTGAATACTCCTTGTTCTGTTTCTTTTTTTTTTTTTTTTTTTTAACTTTTCTGTTTCTGGTGCTTGTAAGTTATGCTGTAGAAATGAAAAAATAAAAAAAGGGAAAAAGGGAGGATGGACAGCACCCACAGACAGGCTGGGAGAGACATAAATAATCTGAGCTCAGCCAGGTTCATCAGAGCTGTAACATTCTTGGGTTCTGGTTATTTGCAAGGCAAAATTTTGTCTGCACTAAATGTGTGAGGTTCCTTAGCAGGGAGCTTGTGCTGGCAAAGATTTCAGCTCTGCAGACCAGGGTTGTTGGATAAACTCAGAACTGGGGCTCAGCACCCCTTGGAGCAGATTTCTGGACCCCTCAAGTGTTGATTTTGTTTCCTGTGTGTGTGAAGGCTCGTTGCTGGTTGCTAAATTGCCTTTTCTCCCTCCTTATGCCATCCAGATTGCTTGTGTTAGCTCTGAGGTTGGTTTGAACTTTTATCAATCCATATGCTGGTGTTACCTTCCATGAAATGATTAATTTCTGACTGTAATGATAAATTAATTCACACATAAGTGTAAGAGAAATCCTTTTATTTAGGCCAGTTGCCTAATGCCAAACACATTTATAACCATTGTCTTCATACTTAAGGAATTAATCTTAATTTAGGCTTTATGTCAGATTATTTCCCCCATCACAGTGAACTTCATAGAATATAGCTGGGAAGGGCTCCTTGCATCCATTAATTTCCACTTTTCACACTTTCTTCCTGAAAATCTTGGCTAAAAACGCTCCTCACCAAACCTGTCTGTGGAAATTCAGGTGGTACTTTGGTTTCAGATTTAAATTGGGAAAAAATTCTGGCACTGCCCCCTCTGGAAAATCCCTGCAGGTAGAGCCTTCTTTTATACCCTGAAAGCAGTGACAGCTTTTGGCAGTGAAAGAAGTGTTTTGGTTTGGTTTTGTTGGGGCTTTTTGTTTTATTTTGTTCTGGAACTCCCAGCTATTTTCTGATAAACACCCTGAACAGTTGGGCATTCTTGCTGTGATTTATCCATTTGCTGCCTGGCTGCTCCTGACTCCTTGATTTTCTTGTCCTTCCTGAAGTGGGAGCCTCAGAACTGGATCCAGACTCGAGGCTCCATCAGAATTTTGGGGAGGAACAAGGCAAACCCATGTGAAGGTTTGGGAAATCTCACAATATCCAACATCCCATATGGAGGGATGAGAATTAATGTTGTTTTTGTGCTGCTGGAGGTTCCTTGAATTGTGAATTCCACACTAAACACTGGCTGGGAGCTGGAATAGCAGCTATAATTTTCTCCCAGCTCCCTCACATGGTTTGCAGTGGTTTTAGGATCAGGCTTCATGCAAATAATTCCCATTGCACCCCACCCTGTCCCAAAGCCAGAGCAGCTCCACCAGCTGCTATGGTTGGGATGAAAGTGCTGCTAATTTGCTGTTACCTTTAATTTAAGGATTCTGCATCTTGGGGAAGGCTCTCTGTAAGAAGTTATTTATATGTTGACTGTTTAAACACATTTATCAGTCCCCAAAGATCGATGCCTCTCCTTGCAAGGAGGAGCTTGCTCTGAGATCCTGCATGGAAAGGTGTGTGCAGGGGATGGGAAGAGTGAGTAGATTTTTATTTATTTATTATTTTATTTTTTAATGAAAGCCATCAGCATGCAGTCAGCCCTGCCTGGGCTGTCTTGTGGGGAGGTTGTGCTGTGTTTGCAGAATGACTTTGAGGCTTTGAGAGCGATAGGGAGAACAAATCCAGCTCTGAGAAGCACAAGGAGAACAGGTTCCTTTTCCTTCCCACCTCCTTTTTTTTTGCATTGCTTCTTGTCTTGTGCCTCTCTAAAAGCTGATTTTGTCAATAAAGCACAGATCCCCCTGACGTCTCATTGCTTATGACAATAACACCAAAACTTGTTGACCATTCACTTTTTTTTAGAGCACAAATCCTCATTTCTCTTAAAGAGAATATTTTTGGGGTTTTTTTTCAGATAATAGGAAAGCATTTTGGTTTTGTGATTGTATCAAAAAGTGTATGAAGTATTTATTTATCTGGCTTTGTTTGAAGTAGCCCAAACACAATGTTCTTTTCAATACAATAAAGAGCTCTTCAGCTGTATCACAGATTTCTTGAAGTTTATATTTTATTACTGTGTCACTTTCTAAATTTCGCTCAGCACCTTATCTCTGCTTAGATTTTGGTCTCCCTTGCCTCTTAGTGTAAATGAGGGAGTTTATGAATCATATGTAATAATTATAATTGAGAATTCTTGTATCTTGCTGCCTGAAAAACCCAAGGAACCCTAAATCCAGGGTTGTCTTTCAGAGAATTCTGATTCTGAAACTTCCTGTAGCACATTTTAAACGTTACAAACGTTATTTCTCAGCTGCCTTAAAACCAAATAATCAAATTATTCAATTTGATATTATTTATTATCAAACCAAATACACAACTGCATGTGTATTATAACATGCATGCACTAAAAAATTGCTTTTTTCCTTTAAAATTAAATACATTTTCATTTTGCAAAGATTATTTATGATCATTGAAAGAGCATCCAGTTGAAACCAGCCTTTGTTTGTGGTGTGCTGGTGTCAGAGCTGTTCTTTGCCTTGGCTGAGGACAGGGATCCTCCTGCCCTTGATCCAGATCTGTTTTTGGGAGTCTGTGTTCCCTGGCTCCCTGAATTGGGCCTTTCAGCACATCTTGCTCAGCCATTGTGTTCCAAGCTGCCCAAAAGTAGGTGAGGAGATTAAATGGTAGTGAATTACTCGAAATGACCTAAATCAAGGTCTCTGGTGAGATTTATGGGATTCAGTTACACATCTTGAAACATGTTGAGAGAACACTGAGCTTTTTTATATCTTGTTTTCTGTCTGGCAGCGCAGCCTGCGTGGCTGGACAGGATGTGCCTCTTCTTTTCAAGAAAATTACTTGGACAGAGGAGATAACTGCACAGTGCTTTTACTTTGTGATTCTTTTTCTTGTTCCTTTTTCAGTTTTTGGAGGGGACAGAAGGACAAATCCCAGGGTGATGCTGAATGAGGTGTCTGTCCAGCCAAGGGTGCTCCCTGGATCTGCTGGAAACAGGGAGAGGGGGATGCAGCTCATCCCTCAAATAAAACAGCTGCAAAGAAGAATCAAAAAAACAACTCCAGGGATGAGTCAGAACTTTGTAGAGTCTGGAATCAGATTGTCAGGAAGCTGAAATGTGTCTGCAGTTATCCCTTGCTTTCATTCCTTTCTCCCTTCGCTTTTTCCCTCTCTCTGGTTCCTGCTGTTTTGGGGATTAAGAAGGAAATAAACACTCCCCTGAAATCTCCCAACACAAACAATCAGGTTTGCTATTTTTAAGCGCCAAATTTTTTTGTGATTCTCCCAAAGTTCTTTTTGCTCCGCTGGGATTGAGTTTGAATGGCTGTTTTCTTTAAGTTTTATTTTTAGGAGTGGGAGGCTTGTGTGAAGTTCAGTGCTGGCAGAGATACTGGTTTGCCAGTCCTGGATGGCAAATTTATATTTTAAAATCTTGGAATCTTTCAAGCTGCCAAGAAAAGAGACCAGGTGAGAATGTGAAGGATGCTCATTTTGCCACCTCCTGTACTGGGACTGTGTTGCCATTTCCCCACATCTCTGAGGAACCCTTGGTGTTGAAGCCAACCTTCCCTGTTCCCACTGAGCCTTGGGAAGCTTTTTAATTTAAACAGGAGGAAGTTTGTGAATGTTAAATGTATTTTTGGGGGGTAGAGAAAGCACAGCAAACTATTTGTGGGCTGATTCCTTGTCCTTTCCTTGTGTAGAACAAACTCTGTTTCCTTGGAGTGGGCTCCCTCATTGCTGGGATGGATTTTTGGGGTGTGTGTGAGGAGGAGGAGTTGGTGCCAGAGCAAACAGAAGATTCCCTGTGCTGCAGAGACCTTCTCCTTTTTTTTCTCTAAATAAACTAATACTTTTTAGTGCTCTGGTGCTGCCTCAGTGGTCCCACAGGCTGAAGGTGCTCACCTGGCTTTTGCTGCCATCCCACACAAGGAAAACACTGCACAGCAATCTTGGAGGAAGGGGAAAAACGTGTCAGGAGCAGAGAGAAATCAGCTTTGCCCTGGCAGTAATCAGGCTGGACTTGAAATTTCAGTGAATGCCTGGTTCTGTGGTGATTTCATTTTCTGTGCTGAGGTCAGGCTGCTCATCCCAGCATTTTCTGCACACTGGGAATTCTGTGCCAGTGGTGACACTGGGGATGGCTTCCATGACTAATGGCAAATTGGTTAATAATGTGGTTACTCTAAATAAACTAAAACTGCATCCTGGCTGGCTTAATAGTTTTTCTACACCTACTATTAATTTGCTGGCGTGGGGATTTTATTTTTGGGTTAATTTTAGTTCTGTTTCTCAGCCAGATGCAGCATTTTTGAGCATGTAACCATCCATTCAGGCCTTTGGAGAGTTGTGACAGCAAGCAGTGGTTCTTCCCTAGAAAGGCTTAAAATGCCATTTAATACTCCAGGCTGATGGCTTGAACTCACCAAGCTGCTTGTTAATGGCTTAATTGCTGTCATTTTGATTTGGGCAGAGGTTATTTTCAGTTTTCTCCTGTTGACAGGGTTGTTGTAGGTGAAGTCAGAGGTCCAGTGAACGCAGCAAGCAGAAGAGAATTGATCAGTGAGTTCATTTTTGAGGCTGTTTTTTCCCTTTGCTTGCTAAGAGGTTCCTTGATTACATTTTCTTTAATACACTGCTCACATACAGCAAAAAAGGGGGAAGAAGCAAAACCCAGTTTGGTGCACGAGAAGTTGGATGACTCAACCTTCATCTTTTATAGGTCCTGATTCAAATTCATTCCCTGTTTGCAGCAGTGGAAATGTCACCAAATGTTCCCACTGTTGGGAGTGACTCCTGCCTCGGTGCTGGAGTGCTCCACGCTGCCAGAGGTGGTGGGCTCTGGCAGGAAAATGGGAGCCTGGATGCACAGTGGGAGGATGAATCACTTTTCTGCTCCTTTTGGACCCAAACTGGAGCTGGAGAGGAGTTTGGGCTCTGGAGAAATCTTGCCTTGGATTTGCAGATGTCTTAAAAACACCAAGGTGCTGATGGGGCTCCTGGGGCTTGAGTAACTTGGGTTTTAGTAAAGGCTGATATTTGTGTGACAATTACAAAGCACAACAATTAATGTTTATAGGCATAGCCTGAGCCCATGGCTTTATTTTTGTCAGTGGGTATCACTCACAAAGAATTAAGGAGTCGTGCTGAGATGAGCAGCATCCCTGGGCATTGGCATTTATTCCCAGCATGTGCCTGGGTTTTGATTTATTTGGATATATTTGGATTTCCTTGCAAGTCACAGAGGTTAACTGGTGTTGTTTTGTTCTTGGAAAGCAGAGTGGCTGCTGATTTCAGCTTCTGTGAAATTTGCTGTGTGGTTTTGTGATTCATGCAGTACCTGTTGTCTGTATCAGTGTAGGAATGATGCTGGATCAGTGGGATTTTAAGAATTCCAGATAAGTCAGGAAGTTCAATGGAAAATTGACCCCTCATTATTTCAAACCCCAGCAGTGTGCCAGAGGAGCACCTGAATGAGCTCTGTACAGCCCCTGGCCAGGTAATTCAATGGTAAATTCAGGTAATTCAGTGGAAAATCACTGTGTTGTGGCTCAGTGCAGGCACACTTGGGATATATTTACTGTGAGAGGATAACTTCACTGTGCATCTCTGTCCTGTAAATCTCTGTGCCTTTATCTATCAGGGATTGTCTTTAAAACCTTACCCAGGCTGGAAATGGAGGAGTCCTGGAGGGAACACCAGCCAGCTCCTGTTGGGAAGGTGGCACTTCATGGTCTGGGTGACACGGTGGGGATGGGTCACAG
The DNA here is from genome assembly GCA_035221435.1 of Sphenopsis melanotis. Lineage (NCBI taxonomy): Eukaryota > Metazoa > Chordata > Aves > Passeriformes > Thraupidae > Sphenopsis > Sphenopsis melanotis. The sequence goes on along the minus strand of JAWMRF010000109.1, from coordinate 3,288,687 downwards.
CTGTAGCCATTATATTTTCTGAAAAATCCCTTTGCCAGGATTTTTTCTCCTGAGAAGCTGAGAGGCCTCAGGAACAAAATGTAAACAGTGATTATCTGCTGCTGTGGAATGCAACAGGTGCATCTG
>JAWMRF010000109.1:3268822-3288336 GCA_035221435.1 Sphenopsis melanotis | reverse complement strand
GTGAGGGGCTGTGTGATCCTGTGAGGAGCTGTGTGATCCTGTGAGGAGCTGAGAGATCCTGTGAGGGGCTGTGTGATCCTGTGAGGAGCTGAGAGATCCTGTGAGGGGCTGTGTGATCCTGTGAGGAGCTGTGAGATCCTGTGAGGGGCTGTGAGGAGCTGTGAGATCCTGTGAGGGGCTGTGTGATCCTGTGAGGGGCTGTCTGACCCTGTGAGGGACTGTCTGACCCTGTGAGGGGCTGTGAGATCCTGTGAGGAGCTGTGTGATCCTGTGAGGGGCTGTGAGATCCTGTGAGGAGCTGTGTGATCCTGTGAGGGGCTGTGTGATCCTGTGAGGAGCTGGCTCATGGATGTGCTGTTGTCCTCTGCAGCTCTCCACACCTGCCCTGCTGTTTTCCCTCAGCAACTTTTCCTCTCCTGTTGTTTTTAATCACAAACTCCACCCCGCGCCCAGCGGGCAACGCTTCAAAATCCACAATCTCAAGACTGCCTTGGCTTTTACTTCCCAGCCAGAGCTGACATCTGAGGAGAAGCTGTTTTAGGCTTTAAATAGCTCTGGCAGGGAGGTGGACAGGAGCACACAATGTGGCCGTGGGGCTCTGGGCTATTCTTAGCGGACAATGGCCGGAATGAAAAGCTGCAGCACGTCGGGGCCATTGTGTGCTCTGATGTTTTTAATTCTGGGCCCTTCAGGACCTTCTCCTCTTATTGGACACCTCTCACTGGTTTTCTTTCCTGGGGAGAGTGGAGATTTTGAAGGGAAATGAGAGGAGACCCCAGTGTGCCTCGTCCGTCGTTGACGCAGTTTTGAAAAGAGGGAACTGAAACTTCCCCGGGGAAAGAATTTTCTGTTTGTTCTATTTTGAGTGTGTTGTGAAATCAAGGAAAGGACAAGCTGATATTAAATGGAGATTGAGGTGGTTGTGGATGCTGCAGCCCTGATTAACTCCATTTTTCATTTGCTTGGTGCCACTCCACCAGCACAGTTCAGTCCCTAGAAAACACCACTACAAATAAATAAAAATCCAAAATTCAGAGAGTCACAGAAGCCCAGACTGGTTTGGGTTGGAAGGGACCTTAAAGCACATCTTGTTCATGGGCAGGGGTTTATTTTAAATTGACATTTCAGGTTTAAATTGGGGTTTCTCAAAGCCACTGGGACAGGAGGAAATTCAAGCACACATAACCCAGTGAGTGCCATACTCTGAATGTGTGTGCTGGTGTGGGGAGCGTGTCCATCAGGCAGTTTGGGTTGGAGCCCTCTTCTTGGAGGATGATATCTGAAATCCTCTCTACAAAGGACAGGTGGGAGAAGCAGTTTCTCTTCCAACTTTATTTTTAAGGGCAGAGCTTTCTGCAAGGAAGCTGCCACATGCTTCTGCTTCCAGTGGCTGCCACAGGGGAAGCAGCTGCTGTCACCAGGCACCTCCAGTCCTTCCTCTGCAGAGTTTGAGGAAGATAATTTGCATTGCTGAGTGCTGTGGCTGATGCAAACTGCAAGTGTGGAGCTGTTTGTGTGAGCCCAGTCCTTCTGTCCATCATCTGCAAGGCTGCTCAGTGTCACCGTGCCTAAAAATGAAGATTTTCAAGTTGGGCTGAGGTGGGGAGCTGGGGAGGATCAGGCTGTCTTCAGACTGATTGGCTTGACTTCCTTCCCATGCAGTGGTTTCTTAGCTACACTTCAGGAGATTAAAAGCTGGACATCCTGTTCTAGGGAGGTTTTACCCCTCTGGCTTGCAGTCTGGGTTACTTGGATGCAGGAATGCTGCAAGGATGGATTCCTTGTGTTTATCTCATTAATTCCCAGTCCAGCACAGAGCACACTTCCAGCCAGGCTGTGCCAAGTGTAACATCAGGAGTGTGATCTGAAATGAAGGGGTTTCCTTCAAATCCATTTCAGTCTCCCCTGGCTGCTGCAGAGTGTGTTATTCAGGGCTTTAAATCTTGCACACCGACTGTCCTGCTGCTGAGGGTGTAATTCAAGAATTCAAAGCTTGCACACCAACTCTGTCTTGGTGCAGGGTGTGTAATTGAAGATTTTAAAGCTTGCATACCAACTCTGTCCTGCTGCAAGTGTGTAATTCATGACTTTAAACCTTGCACACCAACTGCAGAGTGTGTAATTCAGGACTTCAGAGCTTGCACACCAACTCTGTCCTGCTGCAGAGCGTCTGTACTTGCTGTGTATTCCATGTTCTTTGAGCAGATGACTGTGTCCAGCCTTTGTTGGTGTTTTGTTGTTTTTTTTTTTTTTAACCATAATTTTATTCCTTTTTAATTACAGCATCCTCTGCAGATGTTGGAGTGTCATAAAAATGAAATGTGGAAACGAATGCAGAGTTGTCATGGCTTGCTCCAGATTCTGGGCAGTAATTAAGCTGTCGGGGAGTAGTGGAAAGTTTGTCTGCTTTATCTGTCTGTCCTTTGGCAAAATGACCTCTGGGCTTGTTAATGGGAAAGGCAAATGTGCAATGAGCTGGATGCAGTGCCTTGGCTGGATCAGCGTGTCTGCTCTGGCAGATAAAGGATAAAAACTACCCTGCATCATAAAATCCAAGATTTTGGGGGTTATTTCATAGCTGGAGCCATTGCTGATTGCTATTGGGGCAAATTGAGGTAGAAATGAGCAAGAATACTGGGTATATAAATATACCATATAGATTGGTGTATATATATAAAATATATATATATATGCCATATATTAGTGTATATACACCTCTCTCTCTCTATATATATATATACACACACACACACACACACGCACACCTACCTATATATATATATATATGTTGGTATATATATTTATATACCAATACTGGGTATGTAAATGGCAAAAATCTGGGTATTTTTCTGGTTGGTAGGAGGGAGCAGTGGCACGGTGTCAGTGCTGGGGGATTTCTGGTGTAACTGGGAAAAGCAGCTGGAGAAGGTGCAGAAGTGGCTGAAGGAGCACAGGAACAGCTCTCAGAGCTCCTTTGGTACCTCTGGGGACACTGCAGGACTTGGGGCTGCCTGGAACCCCCAGTGAATGTGGGATTTTATAGCTGGAAAAGCTGGAAGGTAAAAAGATAAGCCATAAGTGGATCCCAGAAGGATCCACGTTTCCTCCCCTCTGTCTGCTTTTAAAGATTTTTCTGGCTGTCTCTAACACGTTCTGCAGATCATTTTGTGTAATCCTGTCTGGCAATTTGTTTCAAGATGTTGGGTTTTTATTTTTTTTTAAGCTCTTGTCTGAATGTTTTGTCCAGATGGTCTCAGTGTGAGTCAGACTGGAAGGTGCAGTGGCTTGCTTTGATAAGGTTACTCTCTCTGTTTGGAGAGTTGATGGCTTTATAGGAGTGAAAAACCAGATCTCTCATGTTAATGGGAAATTAACCATTCAGGCTTTTAAAAAACAAAAATAGGAGCAGAGCAGCTGAAGCTTTCACTGCTCATTTCCCTCTGTAAGTTATTCTGATGTTCCTGTGAAAGTGTTGGATTTTAAGTGGTGATAACAAATCCATCTGTGCTGGCTCTTCACAGGAATGTCTCCCACAGTAAAGGTCCACCACCATGAGAATGTACAAATGTCAGTCACAGCTTAATGGCATCAGTGATTTATGCACCTAACGAGCACCAAGAGCTAATGAAATGTTGTGTATTGATAATTCATAATTCAGCCATGCCAATAACTGGATTTCCTAAGTTATCTGAGATGTCGTCAGCATATAAATCAAATTTAAGTCAGTTTTATTGAAAGTTACACGTGTAACTTTATCAATGGAGGTTTTACTACACCATTTACTTGTGTGCTCAGTATTGTTAAGATAATATTTGTATAGACCTTCCTGACACAGGCTTTGGCTAAGCATAGATATTTCCAACAAAACCCCTAAACAAAATGCTGTATTATTTTTGGTGTATTGATAAGATTGAGAAAGATGGATATTCCTGGGTGGGTTGGATTTCTGGAGGAAGTTTCCTTTTCTTTTTTTCTCAAGGAGAATGGAGAAGCTTCCCTCACTAAGCTGACCCTGACTTTGCACAGGATCCATCCCTGTGATTTCTGCTCTCTCCCTGCTGGGTTCTGGGTCTGCTTGGCTTTTTTGGGTGTGTTGTTTTCAGTCCCTGCTCACTGAACCAGCACAAACATTCCCGGTGCCTGCAGAGGAGCTTGTGCTGCTGTTTTGTGTTGATTTTGGCTGGGTTTGTCCCCAGCTGGTTCAGGGGCTCCTGTGCCACATGGCTGGGGCTTCAAATGCTCAGGGTAAATAAGTCACACCCTTTGCACTCTCTGGGTTATGTGTGCTTGAATTTCCTCCTGTCCCAGTGGCTTTGAGAAACCCCAGTTTAAACCTGAAATGTCAATTTAAACCCCTGCCCATGAACAAGATGTGCTTTAAGGTCCCTTCCAACCCAAACCAGTCTGGGCTTCTGTGACTCTCTGAATTTTGGATTTTTTATTTTGTTTTTAGTGGTGTTTTCTAGGGACTGAACTGTGCTGGTGGAGTGGCACCAGGCAGTGAAAAATGGAGTTAATCAGGGCTCAGGTCAAGCTTGAACTGTGCAGAGGAGACCCAGACCAGTGCCAGGCTCAGCCTGCTTGGAAATGCATTATATGGTGCTTAATTTCAGGGAAAACTGTGTTAACTGTTATCCAGCTGATGCTGGGAAAATCCAGATTAATGCCTGGATCTACCTCATACTCTGGCTTCAAATTATTCTAAGTTTTATTTGTACAAATATGTGTAAAATATGGGGATTTTTGTTCCCTTTCACATCTAGTGCATGGCTGCAGTTTGTGTGATGGATTGCACCTGAGTTTCTTTGGATAAAGCTTTTTTTGGAAACTAGGTGATTTTTCCCCAGGAGAACTAGGATGGGATCAGAGAGGAAAAAAAAAAATTCAGATGAAGACTTTAAATTTATTGTAGAAATTACTACTGTACAAAGACTGGGCAGAACCCTGTGTACCTTCCAAACAGTGCATGTAGTAAAGTCCTTTATTGAACCTTGAGTCATTTATTGTAAATGCTGGAGCAATAGAAATGGTTTCTGAATGATAAAGCACACGTGTGTGTGTGTGTGTGTGTGTGTGTAAAAAGGAGGGCCTGAATTTTAATGTCAGTTCTCTGACAAAGGCTTATGAAAAATCAGCATCTCCTTGTTCTTGCTCTGCTCTAAGCTGTGCTGATTAATGGGTGTTGCTGTAGCTGACAATGAACTGATAGAAAAATGATGATTCACATAATTCGAGCTTTGCAGGCTCTGTCAAATATTCATTTCTTCCTTTACAAGAGGTGCTGTGGTGTAAAATGTGAGTTCTTTTTGAGACAGCAGTGCTGCACTTACACAGCTGAATATTTGTACCTGAAGGAATTAGATAGGAAAATCCTGCTTGGGACAGCTTTGCTTTCATTGAGTATTCCTGGTGTAAACTCCTTTTAAATGTGAACAGACTCAGCCAGAGAGCAACAGGGAGACTGGAACACTTTTTTTAAACATAATTGTGTTTTGTGGTTTTCAATTAGGCTCCTGTCTGGCTTTTAGGTGTGTTACATCTGAATTAAAACAATGCTCCAATTTGATTTCTTATGCAAACAGTTAAGACTGATTTATCAGGGACTCTCCTGCCAGCTGAGAGAGGCATTACTTTGATTTTATGGGGTGTTTTAATGGCAGGTGTTGGTGGGGAAAATGAGAGGCTGCTCTGGAGGAAACCAACTCTGTCATCATTGTCCACGGGTACCCTGGCCAAACAACCTGGCCCTTTTTGATGTTGTTCAAGTCAGCTGTGAAGTGTCTGTAATGATGCTCGTTATTCACCTGCCCTGGAATGCTCAGGGTTAATTAATAGCCCTGAAATCCTCCCAGAAACACACACAGGGCCAGGCAGGGAGGCTCTGTACATTTGACTCACCCTGTTGACTCCTGGGGACAGTCTGTGTCCTCCTCCTCCATGGGCTGAGAGCTTTTCCTGCTGCTCCAGAGGGAAGGAAGGCCAGGAGGAGCCCCAGGAGATCCTTCATGGTTCAGCTGTCCAGGGGCTGCTGGCCTGGCCCAGGCTGGGCTGCTCGGGACAGACCAGGTGGGTTCACCTGAAAGGGACCCAGGTGGCACCAGGGAAGGGGATCAGTGCCAGGATTTCATTGCAGGATGCCTTGGAATAAGGGGATTAACCCATGGTTATCCACTCTTCCATAATCACTGGATTTTCAAATGGTCCAGGGGTTGCTCAGGACAGACCAGGTGGGTTTACCTGAACAGGACTCAGGGAAGGGGCTTCAATTCCAGGATTTCATTGCAGGATGCCTTGGAATAGTGTGACTACCCCAAGGTTGTCTTCCCCTCTTATATAATTGCTGTATTTTAAAGTAGTCCAGGGGCTGCTGGGCTGTTGAGGACCAACCAGGTCCTGGAAGGGACTCAGGTGGCACCAGGGAAGGGGATCATTCCCAGGATTTCATTGCAGGATGCCTCTGGAATAGTGGGACTACCCTAAGGGTATCATCCTCTCTTCTATAATAATTGGATTTTAAAATAGTCCAGGGGCTGCTGGGCTGCCCCAGTTTGGGCTGCTCAGGACAGACCAGGTGGGTTCACCTGAACAGGACTCAGGGAAGGGCTTCAATCCCAGGATTTCATCACAGGATGCCTCTGGAATGGTGGCACTAACCCAAGATTATCATCCACTTTTATATAATAACTGGATTTTAAAATGGTCCAGGGGCTGCTGGGCTGCTCAGGACCAGCCAGGTCCTGGAAGGGACTCAGGTGGCACCAGGGAAAGGGATCATTCTCAGGATTTCATTGCAGGATGCCTCTGGAATGGTGGCACTATAACCCAAGGTTATTTTCCCCTCTTTTATAATAACTGGATTTTAAAATGGAGCTTCATCCTATTCCCCTTTCTTTTTCCTGCATCTTTAGGAAATACTCCTAAAGAATAAATTGTTACATTTATTTTTCAATTGGTAATTTTAGGTTTCAATTGATAATTTTATTTTTGAACACTAGATAAGTTGGTGTTGGTTCCTTTTAGCACAAAGCAAGGGTAAAAATTGTCCATGTGATTAAAAAACCAACCCCACGTGTGTCTGACTTTCCCCTCACTGCCTGAGACAGCCCTGGAATTTGGCAGCCTGCTGGAAGTGATTTTGAAATTGAGTTTGCTGTGCTTGAGGAGTGTTTACATGTCCCGTTTTGTTCCTCTCTTCATTTCTTTCTCAATCATTTATTCATGTTAACGTGTTAGGTACCAGAGGGGAGAGGGAGGCAGAGAAATCCTGAGGTGAAATTCAATTAGACACCAGCATTAATCATTCTGTTTGTATCTCTAAATATCTGACATAATTCACCAAAGGATTTTCCTTTAATTGAAGAGATTAAGGCATGTAAGTTGCAAATTGCCACTTCTGTTCTGGCAGTTTTATTCATTTGACAAATTTACTTGATGTTACTTTGCATTAAATAATCGTGTGTAAGAGAGTAACTCTTCAGGTCTTGTGAATTGGGAAGAAAAAATGATTTTTTTTTCATATTAATGCTGTTTCTGGGTTCTTGCATCCCAGATTCTTTAGCACTTCCAAACTTTGAGCACCCTTGACAGATAAATAAAAAATTAGAATATCAAATTAACAAAGTTTTTGCAGAGGCAGCTGAGAATTTGGTCTGGGGAATTTAATGCATCCCTGGACTGTTTTCCTGAAGAAATAATTAGGACTGTGGAGGATTTAATCTGTGTGTGTGTGTGGGTGCTGTGTTCTCACCTCTGGATGTGTCTGAGTGTGCAGCACTGGAATGTGGCACTCTGGGGAGCTGAAACTGGGATTCCTGCAGTGAACTGAGAGCATATGGGAAATGCCAGAAATAATGAGCACATTGCACGTTTCTGATGAATAATTCACTTCAGTTTAGGGCTTGTTTCACCCTTAAAATAAACCCCTCACAATATTTGACGCAGCACAGCTGAAACACTTGGAGGAGAAATTTTGGAAGGCGAAAGGAGCCATTGTTTAACTTCTGTTCTAATCAGCAGCAGCAGAGGAAATCTTAACACTTAGGAGGAAGACATTTGTAAGGTTTTAGGATGGAGTTGTGGCTACTAAACAGCTACTACACTGTGGAGCAGAGGTGAAGGGCTGCAGGCAGAAACTCTCTCTAAAATAAGCCAGGAAAGCACAGCAGAAGCTGCCAGAAGCAGAAGTTGGGAGAAATGTGCCAGAATTATTTTTAAAGAAAAAAGGATTTTTTTTTTCTTAAACCTAAAATCCACCTTTCTGCAGCAGAGATTTGGGGGGAAAGAAAACGACAACCAAATATTTCTGGGCTGTTTTGGAAAGAGTTTTGGCAGCCCTGGCTGGCTGCAGGGCTGTGTTTTGGGGATAGGGAAGTGCCTGAGCACCCTGTGGGGGAAGAACCTTTGTCCTGCTGCCATCCAAAGCCCCTGACCCTGCTGCAGATGCTGCACAGAGCAGGATGCCTCTGGAATGGCGGCACTAACCCAAAGTTATCCACTCTTCTACAAAACTGGATTTTAAAATGGTCCAGGGGCTGCTGGGCTGCTGAGCACCAACCAGGTGGAGCATCCTGTGGGGAAAAACCTTGTCCTGCTGCCATCCAAACCCCCCTGACCCCGCTGCAGGTGCATCCAGCATCTCCTGCCCAGATCAGGATGCCTCTGGAATGGTGGCACTCTAACACTAAGCCAAGGTTATCATCCACTATTCTGCAAAACTGGATTTTAAAATGGTCCAGGGGCTGCTGGGCTGCTCAGCACCAACCAGGTGGAGCATCCTGAGAGGGAAGAACCTTGTCCTGCTGCCATCCAAACCCCCTGACCCTGCTGCAGATGGTTCCAGCAGCTCCCCTGGGATGTTCCCAGCCGAGGAACGGGAGTTTCACAGGGTCACCAACATCTTAACAGCTTTTGTCTCCTGGGATGTTCCCAGCAGAGGAGCTGGAGTTTCACAGGGTCACCACCATCTTCACTCAGCTTTTGTCTCCTGGACCTGTTCTGCTGCCTCTTCCTGCTGGGTTTATTGTAGAACAAACAGATTTTTTTCTCTGGAGAGCAAGTGCAGCCTCTCCCTGTGCAAAGGAACCTGAGGTGCTTTGTGAGCAGGGCAGCACCACATTCTTCATTCAAATCTGCTCCTGTTGAGAGGGAAGAGCCCTGGCTGCCTCCCTCCCCACGCCCTGGCAGCTCATGGCTTGCAAATGAATTATTCCCCTGGTTCCTGCAGGGTGTTTCTGTGCTTTTCCCACACTTTTGGGGCACTTGGATTCATTCTTGCACTCTGATGCTCCATGGGGTTGATCAGTGCTCAGGAACCTTCCCCAAACTGGAGAACTTTTTATTATTCCTTCATTATTCCTTCATAACTTTGGGTTTTTTGGGGTTTTTTTGGTGTTGTTTAGGGTGTTAGAGTGGTGTCAGTGGGGTTGGAAGTGGAGGCTGGTGGGGCTGGTGGAGGAGCAGGATTAGTTAAACTTCCCTTCCTTGGAGTGTGACCCTTGTGCAACACCCGCTGGAAATCCCCACTCCAGCCTTCCCTGCCAGACAGGATCCAGAAACGTTTCACATTTTTACATTTTAGTCATAACCAGCCTTGGTTTTGTGAGAAATCAGGAATTTGATTGAAAATGTGTCCAGCACATGCTTAGCTTCACTCCTTGCTGTGTTGTTTTGAATAACTGGGAGCACATCTCCAGCTCCTTGCACTCATAACACCTTTTAATTATTATTTTTTTCTCTTTTTTTTGTGATTAACACCGGGTTTGAGGGAAGAATCTTTTCTTTCTGAGCAGTAGGAGGGTGTGATGGAGAATACCATTTGAGTTTGGTGCTTCAGGGAGACTTGGTTTGCCCTGGCCAGAAGCAGAAAAGGAACTAAAGCAGGGAAAAAACCCTTTATATTAAAGATATTCACCAAATTTTTTGCCATCTATACAGTGTTGGTATTGTCACCCTGCAGGAGTGGAAACCATTGAAATAATTATGAAAAAGTTGTTTGGAGAAAATATTATTCCAGGTTGTTTAGTGGGCCCAAAGCAATTCCTGCCTCCCAGGGCCACGCAACACTCAGGGTGCTCATTACAGCAGCAAAGAGTTACAAAGAGTTTTTTAGTTCAAATTATTCTCTGAATATTGAAAATATGAACTGGAGGATGTGTGTATGTGTGTGTTGCCTTTGATTGCAATAATAGTCCATGTGTCAAAATGACTTTTAAATTGTTTATTCTGTAATTCCGTGCTGCAAAACAGTGATAAAATGTAGTTTTACTACTTGCCCATGGTGTTTTTTCCAGCATTCAAAAATTGGGAAAGCATAAGCAAAGCTTTGCCTGAGGTTTTTTTCATTTTGGCTTGATGTCAATTGGGGGAAAACCTTTAACTGAGTACAGACAATCCTAAAATAGCTGTGAAACTTCCTGGAGAGGAGGAGCTGCAATGCTCCTGCTGTTTGCACGTGGGTATTTGAAATGTATTGATAAACTTTTATTTCTATTGAATAAACAGCTGTAAAACCTAAAAATAGATTATTATTACCTCATGTACTCAAACACATTCCCCTTATCAGGCTTGTTTGGAGGAGTTGCTCACGTTCTGCTGTTGGAATTAGGGCCATGAATCCCTGCCCAGGGGAATTTAATCTGAGTTCTGGTTTTAAACATCCTCCCCCAAAGTCAACAGCATGGGCTGTGTTTTGATGATAGCAAAGGGGACCTTCATTAGACAGAAAAAAAATATTTAATTTGAGTACTGGATGGATTAAATACCTTGGCAACTTTGTCAGTGTGGTTAATTGCAGAATTCTGAGCATCTTTTAAAAGCTTTGCAGCTCTGAAGCCTCACCTCAAGTTTGCAGTCTGGGAATACCAGATGAGTGGTGTGTTTGGGGTTTTTTTTTGGTGTGGATATGGAAAACCAATGTCCAGGCTGGCTGTGGGATTTTTTAAAATGGAATTCTTGAAAGTTATAAATTTCCAGCTGGGGGCATCACCCTGTTTTTTGGTGTGAATATGGAAAACCAATGTCCAGGCTGGCTGTGGGATTTTTTAAAGTGGGATTTTTAAATGGAATTCTTGAAAGTTTTGAATTTTCCAGGTGCCAGCTGTGCTGGAGGCATCACCCAGGGCAGATGCAGCGGCTGCCCCGCTCCTGCAAGTGGCACTTGTGTGGTACCTGGAAAAGCTGGGAGGGAGAAATTAGTGATGCACATATATTAGGGTGTAGGTGAGGAAATAAAAGCTGAATGTCCTCAGTTCTTCCCTGAGACCGAGACCAGCCTTAATTTTTGCTTTTAAGCACGTCTGGCGTCCTTTCACTTCATTAATGCAAATCTCCCAGCGCTCGTCTTGCACCTCAAAACAATTTCATCAATCTCTGCTGGAAAGAATTTCAGCTCCCAACACCTCCAGCTCTGTTTATATATTTATAACTACAAAGGGATTCTTGTCAGTTTGTGTTACCCGTCGCTCTTATTTCTCAAATGGAATATCTGGCTGTAGAAAGAATATTTACCTTTTCCAGGGCTTACAGTGGTTGTGAACCTGAATCTCCCTCCTGGCTCTGCTCTTAAACAAAAGGCTGCATTTCCTCCTCTTATATCATTTTCACTTCAAAGCCAAGCTTTTAGATTACCAGGGAGATTTTTTAAGGCTGTGATGATCAACAGCTTTTGGCTGGTGACACAACTTGTTCCCTGGAATTCTGGCTGTTAATATATAAAGGCTTTTCAAAGTCATTAAACCTCCCAGCCACATTGGGGTGGCTGGGCTGGGCTGTCATTAGTCACAGCCCTGTTTGTAATCATGTACCAATAAAAATAGTCAGAAGTACCAAGTCCTTCACTCTTGGAGTACAGCCTCTCATATGTGATGGCAGGAGAAATGTGAATAATTTAGTGATGTGGTAAGAACATGTCAAAATATGTGATTCAGTGCGTTCTCTGAAAGTTACTTGTATATTTAAACAGTTAGTGCTTTTACTCACAAGTTGTGTTGGATGGTTTTAACTTTTGGAAGCTGAATGGAGTGTTGGCTTTAAACTCAGCTGTAGTTTTTAGTTTGACCTACATGGTGTCTCCAAAAGTGGATGCCCAGACATCTCATTCTGATGTTCAGCACAAGACTGTGTGGCAGCTCCCAGGAGATGAGGACTGAAAAAGGACGAGGCACAAGATCTAAAATCACAGCTCCAGCTTTGAAGTGGAGATTTAATTCATTTTGCCTTTTCTTGCCTTTCCTGTGCTGCGGGGAGCCTGAGAGTTCGGCCTGTGTTAGGCTGGGTGTGCAGTTTAGGGTGGTTCCTTCTTAGTCGGGGCTGCCTGAGCCACACAGCCCTGCTGGCTGCCACCTTCCCTGGGCTGTCCCTTGTCTCCTGGCCATGCTGAGGGTCCCATGGCTTGGGGACAGCTGCAGGGCCACCAGGCACAGCTGGCTTTGGAGCTGGGACTCTGCCCGCTGCAGCACATCCGTGTGGGTGAGAGCCTTGCTCTTTCATCTGAGGCTTGGTGGTTCTGTTTTGCTGCCATCCCACTCCTTTCCCAAGCTTGTCATCTTTTTATGCAGCGTGGCACTCGGGATGGGGCGGGGAAACCTTTCCCTTCCTTGGGAAAGCAGGGATGCAGGAGATGGGTGAGATACTGAGCCCTGCTCGTGCCTCCTCCTGGTGCCCTGTGCTGCCAGCCTGTGATTCACCCTGCTGCCATCCAGCCAGAGCAGTTCCTGCTTATCCCTGGCGAGAGCTGAAACCCTTCCTAGGGAGGGACATGAACCCTTCTTTGGGTTTCAGCTTCCTTCCCATGATCCTGCTCAGAGCAGGGGTGTTGTTGGAGTCCAGGCTCTGAGGTTTACCCTTTCTTAGGTCACTGTGTGACCTGTGGGAGAGTAAATGAGTTGGTACAGATTTGGTTCCATATTCCAACGTTATAGGATGTTTAATCCTTAAAGAGTCAAGTTTGGGAAATTCTATTTCAGAAGGTGGATGTTGGGTACTGTAGCAGAGCAAGGTGCAGTCCCAGGCACTGTGGATATCTCCCTGCTCCAGGTGGAATTGTTTGATGAAAACACAAATTCCTACCAGGAGCTCTGCAGAGCTCTGCAGAACTCTGCTGTGTTTGGTGGAGTTTGAGGATCATGGAATGCTTTGGGATGGAAGGGACCTTAAAGCTCATCTCATTCCCCTGTGTAAGGGCACCTTCCAGGTTGCTCCAAGCTCTGCCCAACCTGGCCTTGAACACTTCCAGGGATGGGGCAGTCACAGCCTCTGGGTGGGGAATGGCAAATGGCAGTAAAATACAGAAGGCAGGGGATCCTTCCTTACCCTCTGAATTAGTTATAAACTGGACCTGTCTCCTGTGTGCTCCATGGAATGTTGAAAAGGATCAAAGTCAAGTCATGCAACCGCCCAGCATTATACAACTGTCTGTCCCTTGGTGACCCAGGTGACTTTATGATCTGGTGATGGAAATGCATAAACGGTTTGTTTGAGGTGGATGGAAAACTTTCTGTGACCACTGAGGATGTTTGCATTATGTAGAGTTGTCAGCCACGTGCGTTTGAAATACAATAGACAGAATTCAGTGACACAGGGCAAGGCTTACAATAAGAATACCTGGTGTTTAATCCTAATTTTTCCACTGGCATCTTGACCTTGAATTCAATGTGTGCTTATCCACCTTCAGGCCCTTGAACAGAATCTTCAGGAGGTTGTTCCTTGTCTTCAGCCATCACAGTGGGTGGGATTGCCAAGCTCTAAAGGAAAGGAGGGGGAAAGGCTTTTTTGGTGTTTAAAGCGGCTGTTAACCTAATAACCTGTGCAAATTAAAAGATGCAGAAGCAGTGGATTGGGGACTGGAGTGGTTGTTGTGACTGGAGACATGAAAAGGTCCCGTGTAATTCGGTGACCCTCGGGTTAGAGCACGCACGGCCCCGACGCCGCCGGGGGATGTGCTCAGAGCAGGCCCGAAAAAAAAAATCCCTTCTGCTTGTGTAAGCAGTGGGAAAACAAGCAGACACTTTATACTCTGGAAGGCCCAGTAAGCCTCAGGAAATTCCTGCATTCTTGATTTTATTTTGTGGCACAGGGCTGCGGGGTGTGTGTTTGAAAGATGAGCAAGGTTGCCTCGCTCGGGCCCAGCGCCGCGGCCTCGATAAGCCGGGGCTGAATGGCTCATTGTTCCCTGCGGGAGCCCGATCAGCTGTCACTGCTCCCCTCCAAAACACTGCCTTTATTTATAAAGAAAAGTGCTGAGATTGCCTTTCACACTGGAGGAGAAGCTGCTGGTTCTCCGTGCTGTTCAGTCAGAGAGCTGTGTGTGGAGTGTCCCACCTCGAGAGCCAAGAGCTTGATCTGCCTTGGGATTTTCTAATTTAAACACTTGTGCTCTGATGTTCTTGTCTCTCAGAGCTGCTGCTTTTTTGGAAGTCGTCCTTTGTAGTCCTAATTTTGCTCCAGAAGATGGTTTTCCCATTGAGAACATCATGGGCAATGTCCAGTTTGTTGCCCTCATAAAAATCCATCAATTGTGGCACCGAGGAGGGTGGGTGGTCATTCCATGAATCTGCCATTCCATGATCAGCCTGAATCTTCTGGTTGCCATCCCTACCCCAATCCTCTTCTCTAACAAGGTGTCTGCTGCTCATCCATGCTAAGAAGGTGGCTGACTTTTGAAAAATTGCAGAAATGCACAAATTAAAAACACCACAGTCAAAATTTGCTGCATTTGAATCCTGACTCTCTTAATGTGCTTAGCAGAAAACACCAGCTCTGCTCAGGTATTTTCTTTCAACGAGTCCTCAATTTACTAAAATTAGTGTCTTTAGTCCAGTAGCTTCTGGAAAGGTCACAGAGTTGTTTCTGTGTTGGGAACATCCCTTTTGGTGAGGAAAGGGTGGAGGAGAAAACCCAAAGGGAGGAAGAGCTTTCTAATGCTTCTTGTGTTGAAGGATGTTCCTTTTTGGATGTCAGACTTGCAGGTGAGCATCAGGTTAACGATCAGGAGAACGGGGTGATTGCAGCAAGGAAACACCACCTACCTGGCAGTTTCGGTGCTGTTATCACCTCCATGGCTTAAAAAAGTCTAAATGGCAAAGCCTCAGGTGGGATGGGGGTGTCTGGTTTGCATTTCCCTGGTTAAACTGGTGCAGAGCCTTGCAAATCCTTGAGGGGTTTTGGGGCTGAGGCTCGAGCTGAGTGTGTGCAGTGCATGTTGAGCATCAGCAGCAAAGTTTTACATAAGTGCTGCCAGGTCTGATGTGTGTGAGCATCCCAGTGGCCCTGCCAGTCCTGAAACACCAGCTGGGATGGGGCAAACAACAAAGGCAGCTCAAAAGCAAAGGGATCTCCAGCGTTGGGGTAAATAAATGCAGCGTGCAGATTTCACCTGCTGTGGCTCGTGCTTCCCTGCGCATCCAGGGTCGGGTTCCTCATGGATTTGTCTCTTCCTGGGGTGACCCCACACTCTTCCCACCTAAGCTGGGGCATCCCTGAGCCCGGGGAAGCCTCAGAGCTGGAGTGGTTTTGGTTAAAGAAGTGCGCAGGCAGCTCAGGGTGATGTATTTGCGTGTAAGCTGTGTTTCCTGATGAAGAAACACAGGTTTTCTGGTTTTTAAGATTCTCTCCTGGAGGGAAAAAATAAACCTGACCAGTTTTGCCCCCACATTGCAGTGTTGACTCCTCCCCTTCAACAACCTTGCTGGCTGTATTTCCTCCTTGCAGCAAAAGCCCCTGGGTACCACAGGCTGAGAAATTTGGAATGACCAAATTCAGTGCTAATCAAGGTCATCTTCAAGCTTGAAAACCCCACATTTGTTCAGATTAATTTTTTTTTCTTTTTTTTTTTTTTTCTTTTGGCAAGCCTGACTGGGAGCTGTGTTTTCCTACATGTGGTTTGGGTTTTGGAGTCCCTAAAATAAAGATGCGGGGTTTTGTTCACTGCAAATCCCAAATTCCTTAAAACTGTTCCCGCAGATGTGAGCACGATCCGAGGCAACTGATCCTGGGAGTACATGGCAGGAATGAAACCATGGAGGTCCAGATGGTTTTTTTTTCTTTTTATTTCCTGGGCAAAGGGACAAACTCACAGAGGAGCCAAGCTGCTCTTTGTGATTTTCCGTATTTCAGGAATCAGCGGTGAAGTCGTTGATTTCTAAAATAAATTGAGTTTGGGAAATTCTCCCTCCTCTCCTTCCCTTGCAGTGATGGAGCTGTGGGCGCCTGCAGTCGCAGTGTGGAGGTGTGAGGGAAGCTGTGAAACCTGAAATTTTATTGAAACCTGAAATTTTATTGCTGGTTCTGGGTTCAGCCTGGAACAACACATCTTGGAAAAGCTTTGGAGGGAGCAGCGCTCGCAGTCAGGCCGTGGCAAATCTCTGCAGTTTCACTGCTCAAAGACCTTTAGATGAAAGGGCATATTTTATTGATTTCATGTTGAGTTTATTGCCTGTGTAAAAGCCAAATAGCCTCTGCTGGCTGCATCACTGAATATTTCTGCATTTTTAGGCTGCGACTGACACACTTCTGCTGTGTTTTCTTGCCCTGTTTGACTGTGAGTGAGTCATTTTACTATTCTGTCCCTCAAATTCAGGATTAGTGGGATAAGGAGAACACGTGGCTAATGGGAGAAGCTTTTTCATGTTTGTAAAATGCTTGAAAACAGTTTGTAAAATGCTGTGTTAACATAGAGACATTCATAGTAATTATGCAGTGATTATTATGAATGTGCATTAATAATTAATTATGATATTAACACCTATATCTGTGCGCTTTATGGTGTCCTTAGATGGAAATATGTTACTTGCAGATATTTTAAAAGGAAAAGGAGCCTTCCTGGAGATGATTCCCTAATGGGAAGTGCTCTGGTGTTGGCTCTCCAGAGGGGTTTCTTCATCTCTTTCATGGCTTGGTTTATAATGAGCTGCACAGCTGGAGACTTAGGAACAAACTGAATAATCTGAATTTGGTGCCTTTGGGGAGTGCCCCAGAATGTGCAATGTCTTGTTTCTGCATCAGGAGCAGTTTGCAGAGGAATTTGATAGAAATTCCCTGAAGTGGTTTGCTGAGCTGACGTGGGGGATTGCAGCATTCAGTCCTTTTTCCAGACTGAGATTCAGTACATTTTTAGGCAGTGACCACTCGTTCCCCATGCCAAAAATGCACTTGACACTTGTAACTGATGCACTTTTCAGCAACAAAGCTCTGCTGTGCACCAGCCTGCAGGGTTTGGGATGGATTTCCTTGCAATTGCACCCCCAGTCATTTTCTGCCTGCACATAATCATCACCACAAGGGAGCCTGGCTGACACCAATGAGGGAACACTTTTTGTAATGATGTTTTTCTGGAGAATTGTGATGGTGTTTTCTGTGATGGGACTGTGTTTAATCTGCAGTGCTTTTATTTGTTGCAGAGATCCGTGCCCAGTTGGTAGAGCAGCTGAAATGCCTTGACCAGCAGTGTGAGCTTCGGGTCCAGTTACTGCAGGACTTGCAGGATTTCTTCCGCAAGAAGGCAGAGATTGAGATGGATTACTCCAGGAATTTGGAGAAGTTGGCTGAGAGATTCCTGGCTAAAACTAGGAGCACCAAAGACCAGCAATTCAAGTAGAGTATTTCCCTTTTGTTTCTGATTTATTTTTTTTTTTTCTGCTGTAGATTTGATTGCAAGGACAGGAATGGAAAAGAGAGTTGTTAAGAGTGAATGTAGGCACCAGCACTGCTCTGAATTCCAGAGCCAAACATTCCCCAAGTTTGTGTTGGACACAGAAGCCATTCCCTGCTTCTGGGTGCTCATTGATGTCAGTAATTCCTGCTGGGTTGTGTGTTGTTAATAGGCAATGGGATTTAAGAACTGGAATGTGCAAAAAAGGAGTCATTTTTTGGGAAAGGTGGGCAAAGCTGTGTGCCAGATTTCATGGACAGGATTTCCTTCAGTGTCAATGGCTTTGGTTTTCTGAAGGGAAGCTGTTCCCAATCTGTTCCCTGCTGTCAGTTCTCCGTTTTTGGGATCCCACACACGCTCTGTGTGGGAGTTGTGCTGCAGCTCTGCTACTATCACTTCAAACAGCAGGGAAATAAGGCCAGTAGCACTTCCAGAGAGAGCTGTGCCACTGTGGGTGGGGGAATCCCTGGATACCGAGCTGGGGGGACTCAGTTAAAACCCGAACATGTCCTTACTGACAATCTCTTAACTCTGCTGCTTGAAACATCATTTACAGCTGGGTCTGGGTCTGGCCATGCTGCTGCATGTTGGTTCTTCCCCACTGCTCTGAGCTGGGGTGACTGATTGTGAAAAACGCCAATCACTTGTTTTTAAAAGTTTAAAAGTTTAATAGTAATAAAATGGTTATAAAAATAGTAATACAGTTAGAGTAATAATAATTTGGACAAATTGAATTAGGACAATATGAGACAATAGAGACAAAGAGTTATGGACATCTGGGTACCTTTTTCTGGGCAGCACGAGCCCAAAAAAGGACCCACGTTAACAGAGGATTAACCCTTAAAAGCAACGGCCTGTTGAATATTCATACACCTCATCCATGATGCATAAATTCCATTCAAACAGAGGATTCTGTCTGGTCAGTGTCAACTTCTTCCTCTGAATCCTGACGGCATCTTCGAGGTGGGAAGAAGTTAGTTTCTTCTGATAAGAGGGCAATAAATTCTTTTTCTCTGAAAGATTCAAGTGCCCTGGGGCTGCTATCTCACTGCGAGTCCTTTCTTTAAAAAAAGTATCCTACATAGCACAGTTTCTATTTTAACATTTTTTATAAACTAAAACTATATTTAACACACGACTTAAGAGAATTAATACAGCATCACTTTCTAACACAACACATACAATATTCATTTGAATATTTGCGAAAAGCCAATCATAAAATACGTGCATTTTTCACACCGATGCAGATGGAACCTGGTTTTATGGGTTCAAATCCTTTTGGTTCTGCTTATCCCAGGGAAAGGGGCTGCAGGAGGGGACATGGGGGTGAGCCCAGCCCGGCGCTGCCGCGCTCCCCATGTGGGCAGTGCTCAGCCTTGTTGGGCTGTGTTGTCAGGGCAGCAGCTGAGGAAAACAAGGAGCAGCAGCAGCCTTGGGATCTGAATCATTTCTGAGATCTGAGAGGATCCATCTGGGCCCGCTCCCACCCCGAGTGCAGCGTCACTTTTCGCATTGTTTGGCTCGGGACGTTCTCCCTGTGTTTGTGCTGTGCTGTTGCTGTGTTTGGAGGGATGTGGGGACACAGCAGCTTCCCGTTTCCAGCAGCGGCTCTCTCTGTGGAAGCCATTAAGGAGGCACCATTTTAGTTTCCTGTCTGCACAGCTTTGATGTCATTCACTTGTGTTGTCATGTAGAGCACACGTTGTGCTGTGTGCTCAGGAAAGCCTGGCTCCAGAGCAGAGCTGTGTGGGGAAGAGTTGTTCTGCACATCCATGGACCTGTCAGAGTCTGAAGGGCCTTTCCTTTCCTTTCCTTTCCTTTCCTTTCCTTTCCTTTCCTTTCCTTTCCTTTCCTTTCCTTTCCTTTCCTT
>JAWMRF010000109.1:3234543-3249950 GCA_035221435.1 Sphenopsis melanotis | reverse complement strand
GAGCCTTAAAACACAATGCACAGAGCTCCATTATTAAGCTTAGAACTCCCTAATATCTCACTAGATAAACTTTTCTGTAACTTAGGGAATTATTCCAGACAAGCATTAATACACAGACCATTGTCCTTACTTTTCTACTTCTGACGTAATATTTCTGCTGACCAATCTCATGGTTACTGCTTAGTTCTGCTGTCTCTGAGGCCTTTTGCAGCTTTCCCAAACCCCTCTGATTTTATACAGGGCGCTGAGTGTTGGGTTTTGTTGTCTGCAGGTGATGAAAACCTACCACATGTACAACGCTGACAGCATCAGTGCCCAGAGCAAGCTGAAGGAGGCAGAGAAGCAGGAGGAGAAGCAGATTGGGAAGTCAGTGAAGCAGGAGGACAAACAGACACCACGCTCCCCTGACTCCACCTCCAATGTCAAGTTTGAGGAGAAACACGTCCGGAGGAGCTCCGTCAAAAAAATCGAGAAGATGAAGGAGAAGGTACTGGCAGGGTCCCTCCTCAGAGGCAAATCTCACTCCTTGGGCAGGGTTTGTTAACAGCCAGCTCAAGGGAAGGCAAAACCAGCCTTTAGGACAGGCAGTTTGTGTTATCCAAGGGAATGGGATGTGCACAAAAATGGGATGTGCACAAAAATGGGATATGCATAAAAATGGGATGTGCATAAAAATGGGATATGCATAAAAATTGGATATGCATAAAAATGGGATGTGCATAAAAATGGGATATGCACAAAAGTGGGATATGCACATAAATGGGATAGGCACAGAAATGGGATAGGCACAAAAATAGGATAGGCACAAAAATATGCATGGCACAAAAATGGGATAGGCACAAAAATGGGATAGGCACAAAAATACACATGGCACAAAAATGGGATGTGCACAAAAAAAATAGGATGTGCAGAAAAATGGGATAGGCACAAAAATGGGATAGGCACAAAAATATGCATGGCACAAAAATGGGATGTACACAAAAATGGGAGGTGCACAAAAATGGGAAGAACACAAAAATGGGAGCTGCACAAAAGTGAGATGGATGGGCACAAAAATGAGATAGGTACAACTCAAAAATGGGATGTGCATGACACAAAAATGGTATGTGTGTGGCACAAAAATGGGATGTGCACAAAAATGAGATGTGCACAAAAATGGGATATGCAAAAAATGGGATGTGCACAGAAACGGGATATGCAAAAATGGGATGTGCATAAAAATGGGATGTGCATAAAAATGGGATGTGCACAAAATGGGGTGTGTACAAAAATGGGATGTGCATGGCACAAAAATGAGATGTGCACAAAGGTGAGATATGCTTGGCACAAAAATGGGATGTTCACAAAAATGGGATATGCACAAAAATGGGATGTGCATGGCACAAAAATGAGATATTCAGGGCACAAAAATGGGAGGAGCACAAAAAGGGGATGAGCATAAAAATGGGATGTGCATGGCACAAAAATGGGATGAGCACAAAAATAGGATATGCATGGCACAAAAATGGGATGTGTACAAAGGTGAGATATGCTTGGCACAAAAATGGGATGTGCACAAAAATGGGATGGGCACAAAAATCGGATGGGCACAAAAATGGGATGTGCATAAAATGGGATATGCACAAACAGGGGATGTGCAGAAAAATGGAATATGCACATAAATGGGATAGGCACAAAAATAGGATATGCGTGGCACAAAAATGGGATGTGCACAAAAATGGGATATGCACGGCACAAAAATGGGATGTACATGGCACAAAAAGCTGAAACCAGGTCAGAGTGGGAAAGCAGCGGCTGCCTGCTGGAATTCCTGGTTAATGGAGTTATTTTTTGTTGTCCAAGCACAAGGCCTGTGCTCCGGGGAGCCCAGCAACCCCAGAGTGGCTTTGAGGGCCTCACTGGTGACTCCAGCAGTTCAGCTCCAAGGTTCAAGCCCATGGAAGGGAAGGGGTTATTTTTGGATGGATTTAGGCTCTGGAAGGACCAAGTTCAGGCCTTGGAGGAGGTGGGGTGCCTGTAGCAACCCTCAGACCCTCCTGGGCTTCTCTGGTGGTGCTGGAGCTGGGCCATGACCTCCTAAACTCCCTTGTCCCTTCATTCCTCCTTTGATCTTCCCCATCCCACAGCCTCAAGACTTTCAGTCCAGTGTAGCAATGCTTAAACACATCTAAATAATTCATCTGCAATCATTCATTCATTCATTCCAGATTTGCCCGGACTCCAGTTCACATTTCCAGTCTTGGAGTCCTGGCAAAACTGGAATTCAAAAGGGCAGAATCTGTGTGAGCAGAGTAAGGTTTGTTCAGTGTTCTCTGGTGTTACTCACCTATTTTAATGTTATATTTGGGGGTTTTTAATGCTATATTTTGGGGTTTTTAATGCTATATTTTGGTTTTTTTAATGCTATATTCTGGGGGTTTTTTGTCTTTCCGGTGTTACTCACCTATTTTAATGCTATATTTTGGGTTTTTGTTGTCTTTCAGCGCCAAGCAAAGTACACAGAGAACAGACTGAAGGCAATCAAGGCAAGGAATGAATATCTGCTGGCCCTGGAAGCCACCAATGCCTCAGTGTTCAAGTACTACATCCATGACCTGTCTGATCTCATTGATGTAAGTGCTGCTGCTGGGGCCAGGAGCCTCCCACTCCCCTCTCCTCCCTCTGCACAGCTGGAAACCTCTGCACAGCTGGCCTGGGCAGTGACCTGATAATTCCCAAGAGCTTTTCTCAGGTGGCCACCTCTGTTCCACAGACAAAGAAATTTTCTCTCACTGGGACAGGGCAAGGGAGGAGCTGCTTAATTAAAGTGAAACCCAGCTTCAGTGTCGCCCTGCTGCCTGACATTTTCATTTTAGCAAAGCCACAAAGTCTTAACTCGGCAGCGTGTTTGAGAAAAAAAAAGATTTTTAACTGTAGAAGCAGTTGAAGGAATTTGGTAGAAGAGAGGGAGTTCAGAGGTGTTTCCTAAAGCTGCTTTTTTCAGAGAAGTCATTGAATTATGGAATATTCTGAGTTGGATCCCACAGGGATCACCCAGTCCAGCTCCTGGCCCTGCCCAGACCCCCCAAAATCCCACCCTGAGGGTGCTGTCCAGGCACTCCTGGGGCTCTGGAAGGTTTGGAACAGTGCCCAGCACCCTCTGGGGGAAAAACCTTTGCCTGATCTCCATCCCAAACCTCCCTGACACAGCTCCAGCCCTTCCCTCTGGTCCTTTCCCTGCCCACCAGGACGTATTTCAGTCTCCCCACCGTTCCATTCAGGGGGCAGCAATTCTGCTTTTGGTAAAACGCACCGCGAAAAAACCAAACCAAACAAAAAAAAACCAAAAAAACAAAAACAAAAACAAACAAAAAAAAAACCCACACAAAAACCCAAAAAACACACAAACAAACAAACAAACAAACAAAAACCCCAACCAAACAAAAAAAACCAAACAACAAAAAAAGCAAACAAAAAAAACCCAAAAAAAACCCACAAAAAACCCCAAAAAAACAAACTAACAACAACAACCAAAAAACCAACCAGCCAAAAAAAAAACCCAAAAAAAAACCCAAAAAAACCAACAAAAAACCAACCAAACAAAAAAAAAACCCAAACAACAAAAAAAGACACACAAACCAAACTAAATAAACCAAAAAAAAAAAAAACAACAAAAAAACCAAAAAAAAAAACAAACAAAAAAAACCCCACAAAAAAAAACCACAAAAAAACCCCACGAAAAACCAAACTAAAAAAAACCCACAACCAACCAAAAACAAGCATACAAACAAACAAAAAAACCCCACAAAACCCCCCCCCAAACCCCCCCTAAAAACAAACAAACAACGAAAAACACCAACCAACCAACCAAAAAAAACCCCCAAAATTCTGATTTTTGGAAACTCAGCAAAACCAGTCAGGAGCCGTGTGGTTTTTGCCACCCCTTCAGGCTGGACATGCTGATGTGGGGCAGTGGCTCTGGGGATCCTGCTCCTTTGCAAGGCCATCCCTGCTGGAGGCTGCAGAGCCTGGAGGGAGCTGCTGTGAGCACAAGAGTCTCTAGACACAGGCAATAAAGAGCACTCAGATCTCTATTAATTACTCAGCTATTAGAATAAGCAGCAGTCTGTGGGATACATTTATTCAGCTGATGATAAACTCTCCTGGAGTGCTCTTGTGCCAGGTGTTGATTTAAACCTGTCCTTTGGAGGTCAGGGCTGTCACTGAGAGGGGGCTTGAAAAATGCTGTTATTTCCAAATGTCATGGTTTGCAGGATTGCTGCACTGCAGAGACCTGGCTTGTTTATTCCTGCTGCCTTTTTAGGAGCCCTGTTTTGGTTAACATTTGCTCAACATTAATTGCGTGGCCCTGGGTTTTTAACAAATTAGAACTCTCTGTACATGTTTCTATCAAAGCTACAAGATTGGGATGAATTTCACCAGCATCAGCCTGATTTAATTGTTTTAATTTTTTTCATCCAAAGCCATGTCTCTCAAGTCTTCCCCCAGATGCTTACTGGTTCGGTTGCCTGGTTTTGGTGTATTTTAATTAATCACAGGTAGCAAAGAATCCGTTTGGGTTTCACATCCCAGAATAATTTGTAAGCACAGATCTGTTTTCAGCAGGACAGGACAACTCTGGAAGGAAGGGCTGCTCTCCCTGGGCAGTCCCAGCTGTGTCTGGGGCATGGCAGAACAAGAACCCAAATTTCTGAATTTCAGGGATTTGTCTGTTCCTAGAGAGGAGCCCTGGTGGCTCTGGGTGAGCCCCTGCCCTTGGAGCATTCAGTTTAACTCCACAAGTTCCCATCATCTTCAGAATGAAAGGGTTATCTGCTCTGTGTTCAGGCATGGAAAAATGTGGGGCTTGTCTGGGAGCACAGGGTGGAGTTCAGTTATCTCATTGTTAAGACACAGGGAAAATAGATTTATTAATGCCTTTGATCCTGAAGGATTGAAAATTAACAATTATAACCAGTGATGGTTATCTGAGCCATCTGACTTGAATAAAAATGTGATTTTTAAGCCAGGCTGTAATGCCTTCCCTCGATCTAATCATTTGGTGATATTGAATTTTGAAATATAATATAAAAGTAATCTTCAAAGTTACTTACAAGGAGATTGTGTTAGGCCAAACAGCATTAAACTTTATATTTAATGTCATGTTTATCCAGCACATTGTTCCCTCTGCAGTGTGCAGGGAAGGATAACAGGGAGTTAATTCTTTGTTGAGAGTTAAGAGCAATAAATTGTTTCTGCCATAGCCCAGTAGTTTTGAATTTCCTGACTTTGGGGACTGAGACAGCTCTTTGATGCTAATGAAATATTACAGTAATGGGGAAGTTTGCATTAACTCATATTTATAAAAAGGTCACTAGGACAGGATTGGAAAAAGGAAAAAAAAAAAGATAAAAATGTGTGTGTGAGTCCCTTAGCCTGCTTTGCTCTTCTAGAGTAGGGGTTACTCATCCTTCCCCTTCCAAATGTGAATTTTATTTTAAAACAAAGGGCTTTTCCCCCTTAAATCTTCCACTTTTGAGGCCTGTTTGAAAGCTAACTGGCAAAGGGTTAATCAGCTGTCATGTTGGGAAGTGAATTTGAATGAGTTATCATTAAATTCTTATAAAAAATTGATTTCCTTTGAGAATGGTTCCATCAAACATTTATATAACCCAGAAAAGGGATGGCAGGACTGGTGCATTTATAAACATGGAACACTGGACTGGGAAAAAAAAACCCTTTTAAGTGGGGGAAATGTTTTCTGTCAGTGGCTTCAGTAGCAAAGAGCCAACCCATTCTGCCAGAGCCAGGTGGGGTGTGACACATGGACTCCCCTGTGGGTTCCCAGATCTCCCAGTGCATTTCTGGGGACAAACTGGTCACACTGGGAGGGTGCACAAGCACCTGTCCCACCTGTCCCAGCAGGAATTGTGTCCAGTTCTGGGCTCTGCAGTTGGGGGATGACCAGGAGATGCTGGGGAGGGTCCAGCAGAACCCACAAAGATGATCTGGGGTCTGGAGCATCTCCCTGATGGGGAGAGACTGGGGGGGGCTGGAGAAGGGAAGGCTGAGAGGGGGTCCCATCAATCCATAAAATATCCTCTCAATCCGTATCAATCTCCCATCAATCCATAAAATATCCCATCAATCCATGCCAATCTCCCATCAGTCCATGCCAGTCTCCTATCAATCTGTAAAATATCCCATCAATCCATGCCAATCTCCCATCAATCCATTAAATATCCCATCAGTCCATACCAGTATCCCATCAATCTGTAAAATCTCCATCCATGCCAATCTCCCATCAATCCATACCAATATCCCATCAATCCATTAAATATCCCAACTGTCCATACCAATCTCCCATCAATCCATGCCAATATCCCACCAGTCCACGCTAGTCTCCCATCAGTCCATACAAATAACCCATCAATCCATAAAATCTTTCATCAATCCATGCCAATATCCCATCAATCCATACTAATATCCCATCAGTCCATACCAATATCCCATCAAACCATAAAATCTCCCATCAATCCATAAAATCTCTCATCAGTCCATGCCAATACCCCATCAATCCATGAAATATCCCATCAATCCATTAAATATCCCATCAGTCCATAGAATCTCCCATCCATGCCAATATCCCATCAGTCCATACCAATCTCCCATTAATCCATAAAATATCCCATCAATCCATTGAATCTCCCATCAATCCATGCCAATATCCCATCAATCCATACCACTATCCCATCAGTCCATAAAATATCCCTTCAACCCATAAAATATCCCACCAATCCATGCCAATCTCCCATCCATCCCTGCCCATCTCCCCAAGGGATGTCAGGATGGTGCCAGGCTCTGTTCAGGACAAGGAGCAATAAATTCCCACACAAGAAATTCCACCTCAACATGAGGAGGAGCTTCTGTCCAGGAGGGTGCAGAGCTCTGGAACTGCTGCCAGAGAGGTCCTGGAGTTTCCCTCTCTGCAGCCACCCCAAACCCACCTGGACGTGTCCCTGTGCCACCTCCAGGTGACCCTGCCTTGTCCTGGGTGATCTCCAGATCACCCCAAAAACTGCAGCCCCAAAAATTCAGTGAAAAGGACTGAGGAAAATTCAGTTCTGCTGTTAAATCTGAGATTATCTGATGCTGATCCTGATCCCAGTCCCATCTTTCCCCCTGCAGAGTGAGCTGTGAGTGCCTCTTGATCCAAGGCTGCCTCCACACGTGCACATTCTCAATCAAGCCTCTTTTGTTTTGCTTTTTTGTTTTGCTTTTGGGGGTTTTTTTTGTTGGTTTTTTGGTTTTTTTTGTTGTTTTTTTTTTTTTTGCTTGGCTGGTTTTGTCCTTTTCTGATTGAATGTAAAATCCCTTAATTCTTTGCCTGCAGCCCAACCAGCAACTGCAGCTCTTTTTCCAAGGCTTCCCACCTGCCACAGCTTGTTTGGCACCAGAGCCAGGCTTGCAGCACTCGGTGGCAGGAATTCTGTGGGAGCAGGGAATGGTCCAGCAATTTCTCCTCCCTCTCCCCCAACCCCTCCTCCTTTTTTTCCCCCCTTTTTTCCCTCTGTGTTTGCACACAATGACAGTGATGAGACCCAAATGATGGGTGAGGAGGAGTTTTCATGTGAATTTTGCTTACAGAGCAGCACAGCAATCAGGCAGATGGTCTCTTTCTTTCCTTTTTGGATATTCTCCTAGTGGATGTAATCTTGCTTGTAATTCCAACAAGGTGGGCTCCTTCTTGCTCTCTTGATGAGATGGCTGAAAAATCCAGGCTGGTTCTGATCTCATGCTAATGAAAAGCTCCTTTTTTTTCCTCCCCTTCTGAAACATGAAAACTTGGCTCTGCAGCCGTGGTGGAAATGAAGCTGCTTGATTGTCTCCCAGTGACATCATCCCAGTGTCAGCCACAGCCAGGAAATTCTTGACCATAACCACTTCTTGCTTCAAAGTTTTTTTGCTCTTCTGTTTCACCCCAGCAATGAAATCATCCCAAGTGCTGGCTGCTGGCTTTTGGATGACTCTGTTTTCATGTCCAGGTCATGCTCCTCCTGCCTGAAGTGCATGGAATGGAGCAGTTTGCTGGAATTATGGAATTATTTGGGTGCAGATTGGCCTTTATAAATGATCCAAATCCAAGTAGACTTCAATGCCTTGCTTTCCCTTTCCTTTGACTGATGTTATTTAAGGATTTTGGAGTGTTTTCATAGGAGCAAGACCCCTAAAAGTCAGGTTAGAATTTAGGGAAATCCACTGCCCTGCTGTTGAACTTCACCACTTCATTGTTGGATGAAATGAGTCTTTAGTACTCCATGAAAAATGAATCTCTAAATCTCCAAGAAAACCCCACAAACTGTTACAATAATTTAAGCTTCTATTACAGCTTATGATTTAAACTATATAATTACAACCTGGTGATAAAATCTGCATGGGGTTGAGGTGCTCTGTGCAGGCAGTGAGGGATGTGGCACCTCCCTGCCACCCAGCAGATGACAAAAACCCATAACTCATTCCCCATTTACACAACTCCTGTCCTTTGGGAGTGTTCAGGTTCCCATTCTGGGAGCTTCATTCATCTGGAATTGTGTGCATTCATCTGGAATCGTGTGTGTTTTTCCAGCAGTGCTGTGACCTGGGCTACCATGCCAGCCTCAACAGGGCCCTGAGGACATTCCTGTCAGCAGAGCTGAACCTGGAGCAGTCCAAGCACGAGGGGCTGGATGCCATTGAGAATGCTGTGGAGAACCTGGATGCCAACAGTGACAAGCAGAGGCTGATGGAGATGTACAACAACGTTTTCTGCCCCCCCATGAAGTTTGAGTTCCAGCCACACATGGGGGACATGGTCAGTGTGGGTCCCTCCTGCAGCTCTGCCTGTTTGTCACCCTTGTTTTTGGTTAATTGATCCCCTCCAGGGCTGCCTGTTTGGCTCCTTTGGGAGATGAGGTAAAGATTAAACAGAGATTCATGGCAGAGATGTCTAAATTTTACTTTTTTGGCTATCAAAGCTGGATGATCTCCAGAAATCCCTTGCAACCCCAAAGATTCTGGGAGAAGGAGCAAGTGCTGCTGTTAAATCCAAGCTGATCCTGATCCTGATCCTTGGCCCTTCACTGGAGGTGAAAATGCTTAATTAGGTTTAATATTAAATGTGAGTAGGAGACCTACTAGGTTTCCTAAATATCAGTAGGAAACCTACTAGGTTTGCTAGGTACTAGGTTTGCTTCAACCTACAGGTAAATCCCCAAGACAGCCTCTGAATTTTGAGATTCAAGGGCCAATATAAGAAACCTAAATGCTGTTTTTTTGCAGCATCTGAGGGCACAAATGCTGCTTTTTGCCTCCTCCTTGTGAGCCAGGACTCTCAGAGGATTCCTCATTTTTGGCAGGGCAAACCCCTCTCTTTGATGGCTTTATCAAGATGTGGTTGCTCAGCTGGGAGCTGCTGAAAGTCCCACAAGCTGCAACTGCTTCTGGATGGGAGCACAGGCACAGTGTGACAATTTAGGTCAGTTGGTTGCATTTCCAGATGCACAGAATGCAGGATGGGCTCTTGCAGGCAGCCTCTTCTTTTGGGCTGGGAATTGCAGCCCCTGCTCCAGGCTCTTCTTTGTCTCTGTCATTTGAAGTGAAACCTTCAGACTGCAAATGACCTTCCCTGGATTTTTCTGTGCTTCTGATGCTGTAAAATCGTGGGAAGAAAAGGAATTACCTGCAGAGTGTCATTCAGGAGCAGCTCCCATTCACTGAATCATTCATCTTGCTGCTTCTCAAGGCTGGAGGAGTGTTTAGAAATGCAGCTGATGGTGCAGCAGATTAAATCAGAATATGTGATCCTGTGTGTGTATGGGTGGGGATAAAACTCCCCATTTCAATTCTGTCTCTGAAGAAACAGCCTCAGGCAGTGAGGTCAGTGTTTTCTTGTAGAAAACCCACACAAAACCCAGAACAAAACCAAAGGGAAAAGCTGCCTCATGCTGTGGAGTGGGAGTTTTTCTGAGCAGCTCAGGGAACCTCCGTGTTCTGTGTCTGTGACAGGTCCCCAGCCTGAGCTTTTTTGATTTCAGCTGCCCTGGATTCATTCAGGAGTGACCTGAGCCTGTTGTTTTGCTGTGCAGGTGGCTCAGCTGAGCCATCCCAGCCCCTTGTGCCCCTACCCCAGGATGCCTGGCTGAAGCACTGAACCAAATCCTTGATTTTTGATGTGATTTATCCAAATACATGGCATCAAGCACCTCCAGACTTCCAAAGCACACTTTGAGCTGACACCACTGAAAGCAGCTGATGTTTTCTAGCTCTTCTTTGATGTTGCCATCATGTGCTGGCTGTTATTCCTCTCAGGGAGGGAGCTACAGTTCGGCAGAACCTTCTCCTCTGCTTGAAATCCAGCTTTCAACCTGGATTTTTTAAAACTGTATTCGGTTTTAAAGCTCAGCACTTCAGAGGATGTTCGTGTGTGATAAATAAAGGAGTGATTGCAATGCTCTGCTGTGCTGTTTCTCCTGCAGGAGTCTCAGCTCTGTGCCCAGCAGCCAGTGCAGAGTGAGCTGGTGCAGAGGTGTCAGCAGCTGCAGTCCCGCCTGTCCACGCTGAAGATTGAAAATGAAGAGGTCAGTTCAAAACCAAAACTCAGCAGCCCCCCTCAGCCACTTCCAGTGGTTGTTGGGCACTGATTATGGAATAATTTGGTTCTTGTGATCCTTTTGTATTAACATTTGTGGTAAAATTCAAGGCCAAAGCATTTTGTGCATTAATTGTAGTGTGATCTCACAGGAAAGTTGGGTGTGTGGGGAGAATCTTTTAAAATCCTCCCCATATCTCTCTTCCCATCCTTACCTTGGTAAGACTGGCTGTGTTGCCAAGGTTGAATTTGGATAGCAAAGGGAAAAGGAGGAATTTAATGTTTTGAAGTGAATTTGCATAACCTGAGTTAAAGTGATTTTTGTTTAATTGGCCATCCCAGATGAGAAGATGACAGGAGTGGGGATCTGATCTCTGCACCTCTGTGTTCAGGAACTTTGGTGCAAAATTTGCAACCCCTTTTATGTCTAGAAAGTTGTTTCTGGCCTTCAGTAAAAATGCACAGTGCAGCAGAGCCCTGTTTGTAATTAACATTTGATGCCCAGAAGATGCAGTTGCAAAGACAATTAGAGAATATTGGTTCCAGCTTTCTTTGCTTTGAGGTTAAATTTCTTTCCATCTCCTCCTGAGATCACAACTGAGATGCTGGCAGGGAGTCCTGGCAGGCTGAGGGTGCTGCCAGCTCTGTGCTTGCATGGACTGTGCTGCTAATGAGCCAGAATTAATTACAGCACCCAGGGTGTGAAACCAGTAATATCTGTTTATTAGCAAAGTGCTCCAGGGCACTCCCCTACCTCTGCTGTTTACTCACAACATCAAACCTGGAGGTTTTGAGTTCTCTCCTCCTTGCTGGGCAGGTGAAGAAGACGATGGAGGCCACGCTGCAGACAATCCAGGACATTGTCACCATCGAGGACTTTGATGTCTCTGACTGCTTCCAGTACAGCAACTCCATGGAGTCGGTGAAATCCACGGTGTCCGAGACCTTCATGAGCAAACCCAGCATTGCCAAGAGAAGGGCAAACCAGCAGGAGACTGAGCAGTTCTACTTCACTGTAAGGGGCTGATTCTTAGGGATTTAAGAGTTTTTTTTGTTTTTTCCTTTTTTTGGGAAATTTTCCCCTGTGAGGGTGGGGAGGCCCTGGTGCAGCTGTGGCTGCCCCATCCCTGGAAGTGTCCAAGGCCAGGAGAGGCTTGAACCAGCCTGGGACAGTGAAAGTGTCCCTGCTCATCCCCTGGATGATCTTTAGGATCCTCCCCAACCCAACCCATTCCATGATTCTGTAATTTTCAATGAGATCTACTCAGAATTATCCTCACAACAGAGTGCAAAGTGATGCTCTTGTCTAACAAAAAACACTTCTCTCACTGATTTTGGGCAAGCAGAGGAAGCATGTGGGGTTTAGAAATGTGTGCTCTCAATTCTCTGGAAATATTTTGGGATATCTCTTGATTCCAATGTAGTCTGTGGGTAAATCATGTCAAATTTGATTTCTTCTGCATCTGAAAAGGAGTTTTCTGAGAAAGAACTTAATAGCTTTTAAACATGAAGTTTCAAAACTAGTGCAAACTGAAAGAATGTTTAGCTCTTTCATTTTTTGTTATCATCTCACAATTTCAGCCTGCTCAAGCTTTTCATTGAGTCAGTGTTTTTTACAAGATGCTTTTTGCTATTGAATTTCATGCCAGACTGGGTGTCTTTTTCCTTCATCAGATTTATGTTAAACCATTGAATTTGTTTCCAGTTTCAAAATATTTCGGAGTAGCAGTTGAAAAATCATGATCTTACTCTGGTTAATTTGTCATTCCTTTGGGCATCCTTCACCTTCTTCTTCCCAGAATGGTGTTGCTTGTTAAAAATCTGAATTTTCATTGCAAATGGCGCTAACTTGGCAGGATGGATCATTAGGCCATGACTTAGAAAAATCCAAAATTGGATTGAAGGTGAAGGTGAGTGTGGCTGTTGAGAGAAGTGGGTGGAGAAGCTGCTCCAATTAAGGCAGGATTGACCACCCTGCCCAGGGTTATGGAGCTAGAAAAATGATTTTTAATTGAACTCTGAGCATTTCCTCTCTAGAGAGAGCTGGTTTGAGTTCAAACAGGAGGAGGAGGAACCCAGGGCTCACTTTGGATGGATATTTCTCCTTTTCATGCTGTTGGTGTGGTGTTAGAGAGAGAGACCCTCTTTAAGCATCCTGATCAGATGCTGGATTGATCTGCTATTGACCAGGCTTATAAATAGCCTTGATAAGGATTTCCAGCTCTGAATCCCCCAGGAGCAGCTTCTTCAGTGTCTCATAAACCCCTCTGATGGGTATTAATGAGGCTTGAGGGCAGAGCTTTGTGTAGGGGATAAAAAACAAAGCGCAGGGCAGAACTGAGATTAAATTCCCTTTTACCTCGTGATGTGCTGAGTGCTGGGGGATAGGAACTCTGAGAAAAATGCTGATTTAAAAGAATATTCCATATTAATGTGACTCAAGGAGGAAATTCCATGTGCTGCATTCCTAGGCAGGGCTCTTGGGTGAATACAGGGATGGGAATTTAGTGGAAGGATGCTCACTGGAGTGAACACCTTATTTTTATTATTCCAGTCTCCAGACTAGAATAATCTGAATTTCCACTGGAAGCACATCCCAGTGCTGATGGATCTCTTCTTGGGCTTTGAAGGGAGATGTGAATTCAGGGTAATTTAATTTGTATTCAGGCTAATTTCAACTTCCCAGTGTGCAGGGGAGGATGGCCCCAGCCCTGAGCTGCTGCAGGTGGCTGAGGCAGGGAAGCAGCAGCAACCTCAGGGAGCCAAAATGCAGCCAAAATGCAGCCAAAATGCAGGGATGTGCTGCTGCTGCCATGGTTACAGCCCTGCTTCCCCAGACAAGGACCCTGACACAGCTGTCCAGCAGGGCACAGCTGGCACCAGCCCCACCTGGGCACTGGGAAAGAGGGGAATGGTTCCTTTCTTCCACCTCCAAACCAGCATAATTTGAGTTCTTAGGCAAAAGATTGGGTTTTTATCTCTGGGAAGAGGAGGAAGAGAGCAATGCTGGTTGGGTGAAGTACTTTAGGATTAATGGAGGTTTATTTTTGCTTTAAGACACGGGGAAATGGGGGATAAAATCCTGCTGCTCCTGAGTCCTGCAGCTGGCTGCTGATCCTGTGAATCTTGAATTGTGATTCAGTTGAATTCTTGGTTTGGAATTATTCTTGGAGAGGTGAGAGAGAGAAAAATCACTGTTTTCCTGACTGGAGGATGTGGAGCAGGGGCAGAAATGGTTTTTCTGTGTCCCAAACAGGGAGGAAGGCACAGTCTGGTTGGGTTCTGCTTCATCCCACGTGCAGCTGGTGCTGCCTGGGAATCCTGCAGGATTTGGGCTCAGAGGTGCCCAGTTTGCTGGGGTTTGGTTCTGCCTGGGAATCCTGCAGAATTTGGGCTCAGAGATGACAAATTTGCTGGGATGTGGGCTCAGAGGTGCCCAGTTTGCTGGGATTTGGGCTCAGAGATGCCCAATTTGCTGGGATTTGGTTCTGTGTGGAAATTCTGCAGGATTTGGGCTCAGGGATGCCCAATTTGCTGGGATTTGGACTCAGAGGTGCCCAAATTGCTGGGGTTTGGTTCTGCCTGGGAATCCAACAAGATCTGGGCTCAGAGATGCCCGGTTTGTTGGGATTTGGTTCATTCTGGGAATCCTGCAGGATTTGGGCTCAGAGGTGCCCACCTTACTGGGATTTGATTCTGCCTGGGAATCTAACAAGATTTGGGCTCAGGGATGCCCAACTTGCTGTGGTTTGGGCTCAGAGATGCCAAATTTGCTGGGAGTTGGGCTCAGAGATGCCCAAGTTGCTGGGGTGTGGTTCTGCATGGGAATTCTGAAGGATTTGGGCTCAGGGATGCCCTTTGCTGGGGTTTGGGCTCAGGGATGCCCAACTTTGGTGGGATTTGGGCTCAGAGATGCTCAATTCGCTGGGATCTGGTTCTGCGTGGGAATTCTGAAGGATTTGGGCTCAGAGATGCCAAATTTGCTGGGATCTGGGCTGAGAGATGCCCAACTTGCTGGGATTTGGGCTCAGGGATGCCCACCTTGCTGGGATTTGGAGGTGAAAAATGCTCCTGGCTCTGCCTCCCAGCTGATCTTCACCTCTGAATTGTCCCCCTGCACAAATGAGGGCACTCAGAGATGTTTCTGTGCTTTGTTCTGGCTGCACTTAACTCCAGCTGTGCTATGCCCCAAATGAAACCCTCAGGAGTTCTCCTGTAGTTTGATGATTTTTATTCTTTTCCTTTGTCTGTTTTTATTACACCAAAAATCCAGGGTTAATGGATCTTTGTAATTCACTGAGAAAAGCCTGAAGCTTTATTTTGTAATTAATTTTTTTTTCCGTCAGCATCCTTGCAAGAGGCAGGGAACAGAATGTTAGGCACGAGGAAAGAGTAAAAAAAAATTTAAATTCTGCAGTGGATGGGAACATTTTTTTTCTCCTTTAAAGCAACCCCTGGTACCTGTTGATGTTTTTAATGACCTCAAAGCTGGAGCCTTGCAAGTCCCAGCGAGTGCCTCTGCCCTGCCCTGCCTGACCCACCTTAGGCTGAGCTTAAGTGTTTAGATCTGCTTCAAAGGGGAGCTTAACTCTGCCGGCAGGAGTTGATCTGCTGATCTTTCAGCTTCTGTTTGCAGCTGAACCTTCCAAGCCTCCTGTCCTTTTACCTGTGGCTCTGAGGCTCCCCAGAACCAGATTTGTCCTCAACTCCTCCATTCAGACTGGTTATTAATATTATTATTATTATTATTATTATTATTATTATTATTATTATTATTATTATTATTATTATTATTATTATT
>JAWMRF010000109.1:3222894-3234443 GCA_035221435.1 Sphenopsis melanotis | reverse complement strand
TATTATTATTATTATTATTATTATTATTATTATTATTATTATTATTATTATTATTATTATTATTATTATTATTAATTTTATATTTTATATTTTATGTTTTTATTATTATAGTTTATATTCATATCGTTTATATTATATTAGTATAGCTGTATTTTTTATTATAGTTTTATTTTATTATTTTTTATTTTCATCGTATTTTCTTCTCCAAAAATTGAACTGATTGAGCAAAATATAGTTCAGGCTTGGCAAACAAACTCTGTAGGGAAATTCCCCCAAAAAAAAGCAATTCATTTTTTGAGGGCGTTTCCTGTTTTCTTCCAAAACAACCAAAAAAAATTGAAATATTAATAAAGGAAGCAGGAAATGCTGAGAGTTTCCAAAGGGACTTAATTCTTGTGAAATGTTTCTTTCAATGTTGTCGAGCGAGGGGACATAAAACACAGGATTTTGGCAGTTAATTAAAGCCATTTTTGTTTGTTGTGTCAGGGCTGGGGAGCCCTCAGGGGAAGCTTCCTTAGTTCCTGGAAGGTTTTCCCTCACCCTCACTACTGCCTCAGTGTGTAAATTTCTTTATATATATGTTTAATTTATATTTATATATTCATATATTTTTTTCTAGAATACATATAACATATTATTTAATACAATAACATATATTTATTTATCACAATATATTTTATAATATAATTTAATATTTTAATATTATTGTATAATATAATATAATATAATATAATATAATATAATATAATATAATATAATATAGTATAAATTATGTTATGTTACATTATATTATATTATATTATATCATATTATATTATATATTTTTATAATATAACATATTATTTAATTATAGTATACATTAATATCATCATTAATATATTTTTATTTATATATAGATATAATATATGTAATCTATAATATATGTAAATATGATATGAATATAATAGATATTTTTATATTCATGTATATATTTATATATTATTATTAATATATATTATATATTTATATGTTTTTAATTTTTTTTTCCTTATTTATTTATGTATATATTTCTACTTGACTCTTCCCACCCTGCACAGCAGCTGCTCCTGCACAGGCCAAGCAGGGTCGAGGCTCTCCTGTTGTTAGAAATATCCATTTTTAGGGATATTTTTATATAAGACTGCAAGGATTTCCAGTCATATTGTGCAGATGAGACCTGAAGGGAAGTGAATTGGGCTGGGGAAAGCTGGAAGTGTCCAAGGCCAGGCTGGACAGGGCTTGGAGCACCCTGGGCTGCTGAAAAATGTCCCTGCCCATGGACCTGGATGAGCTTTGAGGTCCCTTCCCAGCTAAAACCATTTGAGGATTTGATTCTAACAAGAACATTTCATTATTAGATAAGAATCCTCTCTCTGTGCTCATCCTGCTGGGGGAATTTTTAAGATCTCTCAGGATTGCAAAGAGTGCTCTGTGATATTTGTAGAGTTTGTGGTTTTCAATGCAAGCATGTCCCGTTTATAACGTGGACAGCCCCTGTACAGCAGAGTATTTCACATGCTGCAGCTCAGAGAAGATAAATAAAACTGCTCTGAGCTGCGAGATAAGAGATGAAAGAACTACATAAAATAAATAAATAAATAAAAAACAGCATTTGCAGAGCTGCAGAAAATCAGGGAGCAGTGGGAAAAACGCCTGTGTGGCTGTACAGTATTCCAGAGTAAATGTGAACTTCAATAATATCTTTATTTATTTTGTCCTGTGGATCATCCAGCACGCAGGGTTTGACAAGTAAAGTGGGGTGAGAGAGGTTAAGTGAGAGAATAAGCACAGCAGCAGCCTTTTAGTTGGTTCAGACAGATTGCTCATTGAGTGCATCCCACCCTGCCTGCCCAGGGACGGTGACAGCTCCTCTGATGGCTCCAAAAATGCCAAACATTCAGCTGATCCCACAGAGGAACAATGGAAATTGCCCTGCAGATGGAGAATTCACAGAATTTCAGAATTGTTAAGGCTGGAAAAGGCCTCTGAGAGCATTGATCCAAGCTTGGCTGGGCTCAAGTATGAGTGGCCTGAGCTTTAGACTTGCCCAGATATTTAAACCAGGACTTAGTTCATGCTTTAACTGTGAATTTCAGAGTTATTGTCACACTAAATTCAGTGTCACTCTGTAAATTCAGTGTCATTCTATAACTAAATTTGGTGTCACTCTAACTGTAAATTCAGTGTCACTCTGTAAATTCAGTGTCACACTAAATTCAGTGAAATTCTAACTGTAAATTCAGTGTCACACTAAATTCAGTGTCATTCTATAACTGTAAATTCAGTGTCACTCTAAATTCAGTGTCACACTAAATTCAGTGACATTCTAACTGTAAATTCAGTGTCACACTAAATTGTGTCATTCTATAACTGAAAATTCAGTGTCTGTCACTCTGTAAATTCAATGTCACTCTGTAAATTCAGTGTCATTCTATAACTGAAAATTCAGTGTCCCTCTAACTGTAAATTCAGTGTCACTCTGTAAAGTCAGTGTCATTCAATAACTGTAAATTCAGTGTCACACTAAATTCAGTGTCATTCTATAACTGAAAATTCAGTGTCACACTAAATTCAGTGTCATTCTATAACCGAAAATTCAGTGTCACATTAAATTCAGTGTCACTCTGCAACTGCAAATTCAGTGTCACTCTGTAACTGTAAATTCAGTGTAACTCTGTAAATTCAGTGTCACACTAAATTGTGTCATTCTAACTGTAAATTCAGTGTCACTCTGTAAAGTCAGTGTCATTCTATAACTGAAAATTGAGTGTCACACTAAATTGTGTCATTCTATAACTGAAAATTCAGAGTAACTCTGTAAATTCAGTGTCACACTAAATTGTGTCATTCTATAACTGAAAATTCAGTGTCACTCTGTAAATTCAGTGTCACACTAAATTGTGTCATTCTAACTGTAAATTCAGTGTCACTCTGTAAATTCAGTGTCACACTAAATTGTGTCATTATAACTGAAAATTCAGTGTCACTCTGTAAATTCAGTGCCACGCTAAATTCATTGTCATTCAATAACTGCAAATTCAGTGTCACACTAAATTCAGTGTCACTCTGCAAATTCAGTGTCACTCTGCAAATTCAGTGTCCCTGCCCTCATGTTCACAACCCAGCACCCCCAGCCCTTGATCAGAGAGATGATTGTCCCCTCACCATCCTGTTTTCTCCACAGAAAATGAAGGAGTACCTGGAGGGCAGGAACCTGATCACCAAGCTCCAGGCCAAGCACGACCTCCTGCAGAAGACCCTGGGAGAAAGTGAGTGTGAGCTCCAGCCAGGCTGGGCATTTATTGAGCTCCTCAGCCCTGGATTAATCATGCAATGGCCATGCTGATGTTTTATTAATTAATTCCTCTGCTCTGCATGAGGGAGATGAGTGGTGAACACCAAAATGCGGAATTTTAAGGCATTAATGTGCATTTGTGTGCTGCCCCCTCCTTCACACCCATCCTGGTGAGCTCTTCTTGGGCCAAACCTGCTGATCTACTGATCAATTCAGAATTTTTAGCCTTCATTTGTGTTCCTTTCCTTCACACCCATCCTGGTGAGCTCTTCTTGGGCCAAACCTGCTGATTTACTGATCAATTCAGAATTTTTAGCCTTCATTTGTGTTCCTTTCTTTCACACCCATCCTGGTGAGCTCTTCATGATCTCTGTTGGGCCAAACCTGCTGATTTACTGATACATTCAGAATTTTTAGCCTTCATTTGTGTTCCCCTTCCTGGTGAGCTTCTCATGATCTTTCTTGGGCAAAACCTGCTGATTTATTCATCAATTTAGAATTTTTAGCCTTCATTTCTGTGGCAGTTTGGCTGCTCCTCACCTCTGTGGGTTCAACCCAATGTTGAGCCCAGGCTTTTGTTAGGAGAAGCACAAACAAACTTCAGAGCATGTGAAATATGTTGCCTGTCTAGAGGGCATCAGTCAGGGGGCAGCAGCCAGAACTGAATATTCATTTTCTGTTAGAGGCAGAACAAAGGCAGATTTCTTTTCCCTTCATGGTATGGGCAAATCATGTTGGCCAAAAACACTTCAACTATGCACCCAAGTTTCCATAGAAACCTCCCTGCCTTGTATTTGCAGAGGAGAAGGTTTGAGCAGTCCAAATGTCAGGTCAAAAAGTGGATTTTGACTGGCTCAGCTCAGTCCTGGGCTGTGTCTGGAGCAGGGCTGTGTGGCTGAGCTGAGCTCCCCACAGCTCCTGGGGTGCAAATCTGATGGATGAAAACTCAGCCAGCGTTCTTTTAAATATTTAAAAGCAATATTTAAGTTTTTCAGTGCATTTTCAAACTTTGTTTCCAGTTTGAAAATACACTGAAAAACTTAAATACTTCTTGCTGTAATAATTAAGACTTTTGTGTTTACCAGAGACGAGGGGAGGATGACCTCGGTTTGGGTTGCTCATCTCTTCAGCTCTCCTGTAAAAAAAGGCAAAGTTTTGTGTCCTCAGGGCATTTTTGTTGTGCCTCTGAAGATGTGTGAGTGGCAGAGTGCTGCCCCTGTGACTGATGGCATCCCTGGGTCCTGCCTGACCTCTGCATTCCAGCCCTGCTTCCTCTTAACCTGCCTGCCCCCTGAACCCAGCTCAAGCTGTGCTGGGGGGGAAAGGAGAGGAAATTAAATGTGATTTCTCTATTGCTGTGTGGATTTAAAGGCTGCTTCTGTTTTCTTCATTTGCTTTTTTGCAAATCAGAGCTTTGGTAGCGACTCTGTGAAGGGACCCAGCGAGTGTCAGGGTGAGCCCCCAAAAAAACTCCTCCTGTCACCTGTGAGATCAGAAGGAGCTGGGAAAGGGAGGAACTTCCCATTTCCCAACCCACAGGAGCAGGTTAATGCTACAAACTGGAGACCATGCCTAGATTTATCCATAAAATGTCACTTAATTGGGAAATGGGCAAATAAAATTCGCTCCACACATCCCCAGAGCACGGTTAGGAGCTCTGCAGGAAAATGTGCCTCCAGCTGTGTGCCTTCAGTGCCTGGGAGCTTCAGGGGGTTGTTATTTTTTATTCTCCTCCCTGCCCCATCCTCAGGTGACATTTTTTAGTCGTGGTGGTGCAAATTGCCTTAATCTGAAGATGACAAGTTCCAGCAATAAAAGTAGCAGCAAGTCCTCCTCTCTGCAAGTAATTATGTCCCTGCCTCCTGTCCCCATTTGTCACCCTAATGCAGGAGCCCCTTGATGCTACCACAGTAATTTCTCTGTATGAATATTCCATGATGAAAAAAAGGGGACAGATGGCTGGAAATTTTGCTGCAGAATAACATTTTCATGTAAATTATGCACTGTTTTGGCTTTTACGTGGGGAGAGCAAAAGTGGCTATCAAGATGTGCTCAGCTAATTGTCAGCCATCAGCAATTAGCTGCTTCCCTCACTCCTCCTTCCACCTCCCCAGGAGCAGGAAGACAACAGGAGGGAAGGTGGATTTTCAGCTGCTGGGAATCAGTGTGGTTTCACTGATTTTTTTTTGCACTAAAAAATGTTCCTGTCCCGCTCCCAGCAGCACATCCTCCTCCTCTCTCCTGCCTCTTCTGTTGTGATGTTTTAGGTGATGCTGAATTAGCAAGTCCCTGAGCTTGGCTGCTGCTTCCTCGAAAACTCAGCTCAAGTTAATGGAGTGTTTTTTATAAATATGTTTGTAAAAAACACCACTGAACGTCTGTCTCTGAGAATAGCTCTGGTGCCAGCACATTCAGGCTGTGGGCTGACAAATCTGGGAATGTTTGCACTCTTCCTCAGGGGCTGGGAGAAGTAGAATCTCTTGCCCCACCAGTTCCCCAGGGAGGAGGGAGGGAGGGACTGACAAGCCCAGTTTTTTGGCAGAAGTCAACAATTAGAATGCTCAGGGAGGTAATTTCTATTTAAAACCGAGAATTCATGTGGATAGGAGTGCTTGGACAGCCTCAGCTGGCTCCTGGTTGGGTTTGGTGGAGCTGAGCTGGCAGGGATGGCTTTGGTGCTGTCCTTGGGGCTTCCCCTCCTCTCTCCTCTGCTTTCCTCTGTCTCCTTCCTAAATTCTCTGTACAGAAATATTAAAAGCATTTTCCCATTCCTCCCTCCTCACTCTGGATTTCTTTGTCTCCTCCACAGGTCAGCGGACAGACTGTGCCCTGGCCAGGTAGGTGTGGCTCAGGGAATTGTGGTTTTTAAGGAAAATCTGATGCAAATTGGTCATTCCAGATCAGTTACCATCCCAGAATATGTGTCTGTTAGAAAAATACACTGATTTTAGAGCCACAGAATGGAATCATGGAGTGGTTTGGGTGGGAAGGGACATTAAAGCTCATCCAGTTCCACCTTTCACTGTGCCAGATGCTCCCAATCCCATCCAACCTGGCCTGGAACACTTCCAGAGATGGGGCAGGAATGTAATCAATTTAATTAAATGTATTAATTTATTATAAATGAAATTTTATATATTATATTTCTGTATTTTTTTATAAAAATATATATTTTCTATATATTTCTATATTTTATATATATTAATTTATTATAATTTAAATTTTATATTGCACATATATATAGATATAGAATTTGTTTCTATTTATTAAATTTATAATAAATTTAATTATGATAAATATAATATGTAAATAATAATAACAATTTATATAATTAATTAATAGAAACAAATTCCTTTTCTTGCCCTGGTGTATTTAGAACAGATCAGGAGCAGGATGGAGAAGTGAGAGAAGTTCCTTGATTTGGTGCTGTTACCTGGAGAATATTCTCCAGATTTAGGGGTTTTTTTAAGCAAATCCCTGGTCCTGGGAGAGCGGTGGGTCCAGGGACTGTTGAGGGCTTGTCCACAGACTTGAGGACAATAAATTAGGGAACTTTTGATCCCAGTGCTGCTCTGCTGGGCCTGGATTCCAGCAGGAGGGAGGGCACGGAAAAGAAACATTTTAATTTAATTAGGACCAATCCTAGAACCAGCACTAAGCTTCTGGTGGGGCTTTAGTAAAACATAAATGTCTGTAGGAGTGACGGGGATGAGATGGTTGGGATGGATGGAGATGAGAGATCTCTGAAGGCAGGGCTTGGAATTTGGGGTTTATTGCAAAGGGCCAAGTGCAGGGCCCTGCTGGGAGCTGCCAGGCCCAAAAGAGGGAGAGAGAAGTAAAGAGAGAGATAAAGAGGATGAGAGAGAGAGAGGATGAGAGGATAAGAGAGCAAGAGAGCAAGGTTCCCATTCCAATACAATAAATCTTCTTCTGTGTTGAATATTCTAATTCTCACTAACCAATCTAGTACCATATACAAATCCTACAGCATTTCCATACAGCCTATAAGAATCATTACATTACCACACTGTGTTACATTTTAAACCCTAAAAACTCCTCTTTGGGCCCCTTCTGCCAAGCTGTAGGGTCTGCTCTGACCCTTGGGCCTGTCTGCAAGCAGAGGGTGTTGTTCCATCAAAAGGGGATCACCTTCAGGCAGCCACACCATTGTTTTCCAGTTGTTCAGTAACTGAGGTATCTCAAAGCTTGCTTTCATTTCAGTCTCACTTATAGTTTCCATATTCTCAAAATCTTTTGCCAGACAATCATATTTATAAGGCTGTCCTGTTTCATCTTCCCCAACACTTCCCCTTCTGTGTCCCGTGCCTGAGCCATCCCCAGCCGGGCACAGGGCACTGCTCTCACACCAGTTCATCTTTAGGGGATGCAAATGAGCACTAATGGAGCAGAGGCTGCCCCAGCAGGACCCAGGGGGCAGCATCCTGAAATCCCTGCACATCCCGGGGCATCCCGGGCACCATTTCCAGCCCTCCTGCACGCCGGGGGTGATGAAAAACCAGAAGTGAGGCGTTCTCCCCTCCCAGATTGGCTCCTCCGTGGTGTTTGTGCCGAGACTCCCCTGCCCGCCCCATGCCAGGACAAGGTGGGGACAGCCCTGCGGCTGCAGTGACCTGTTAATGTCACAAACAGGCTGGGAATAGAGCCCCGGGCTAGATCCAATAAAGGACTTAGGAACCTGAACTCCGCTGCAAACCGCAGCCCATTCAGGCTCCCGTTAACCCCAGCAGCAGGATGAGGTTCCCTGGTTTTTCAGGGCTTCGGGAAAGCTGCTCAGAACCATCCCTGAGCCTCCCAGCCGCTGATCCTGCCTCTGGGAGCTGCCCTGGCATGATGGGGGTACCCAGAGATGGGGGGAGAGAAAGCACAATAAATATCGAATACATTTGGAGGGTTTTTTAAAGCGTGGTATTCCAGTGGTTTGAACTCGGCTGTGAAATCAGAGGCTCAGGTTCAACTCTGTCTTTGATGTGGCAGTGCCAGCATCACACTTTCCACGTCCCAAAAGACTCTCCCCTCCTCTTCCACCCTTCCTTCAGGCTCCCCTGTGCAGACGTTCCTCCTGTCTCCTGTCAAAGCCTCTGTGTCCTGCAGCAGTGGGAATGCAGGAAGGAAAGGCTCACCCCGTGCTCAGGAGATTCACCTGCACCAGGACTCCCTGAGCTCCCCAGCCCACAGCCCCTGGCCCCAGGGCTGCATGAAGGCACAGGCAGCAGCCCTGGCACCCCTGGGCACCAGCCCTGGCACCCCTGGGCACCAGCCCTGGCCAGGAATGGCTTGGCAAGGGAGGGCTGAGGGGTCTGGGAGGAGGCTGAGTGGCACAGCCCAACCCTCCC
This sequence comes from Sphenopsis melanotis, assembly GCA_035221435.1. Classification (NCBI taxonomy): domain Eukaryota; kingdom Metazoa; phylum Chordata; class Aves; order Passeriformes; family Thraupidae; genus Sphenopsis; species Sphenopsis melanotis. The sequence goes on along the minus strand of JAWMRF010000109.1, from coordinate 3,225,776 downwards.
GAGGTGGGGTGGCTCTACCAAGAGATGTGGATCTTGCTCAGGCTGTTCTGAGCTCTTGGTCTAGAGCTGTGTGTTCCAGGGAAGGAGGGCTGTGCATCACCAGCCAGCTCAGCATGGGCAGCACTTCAGACCCTTTTCCTTCCTTGTGGTTTTACTGAGGGATGAGCATGTGAACTCCTGGCATGAGCCTCACCAGCCCCTCCATTTTGGGGGCCACCCAAAGCCCTACCTCCCCTTAATTCCCTGTGGGATCCCAAAGTCAGACTGGAAGAGGGGCACGAATCACAAAATCCTACAATGGTGTGGGCTGGAAGGGTCGCTAAGGGTGCTGCAGGGCTCCCAGTGCCACCTTCCAAGCACAAGGAGCTCTCCCAGCCTCTCCCACCCTGCCCTGGGCTCCAGTGCTCAGATCACTTTGGTGGCCCTGCTTCTGTTGCAGTGAGGAGCCCAAAATTTGGCACAGAGCTCCAGGTGTGGGTCTGTGGGTGCCACAGGGGAATTGAGAGCAACTTCTTGTCCTGCTGGCTACAACCTGACCAGTAAAAGCAGTCAGTCTCCACCACAGCAAGGGTGCACTGGTGATTCATGTTCAACCTGACACCCCATGTCCTTTTTTTCACCCTTACTGCAGCCAGTGTTCCCAAATTTTGCACAAAGAGCCCCAAAGCTGTGTGCCTGCTCCTCCTCATGACGCCACGAAGAAAAGCTATTTTAGAAATGCCTTAGCATTGCAAAAAGAAAAAAAAAAAAAAAAAGGAAAAACAAAAAAGGGCATTGAACTCACTTCTCTAAGCAGGAAATTCAAGTGTCTCAATTACTTGCAGCGCAATCATCCAGAATTCAGAGGCACAGAAAAAAAACCCAAGGGCTGTAATCTAAAAACATCCAAAAATAACTTCTCACAGAGGAGAATGCACACAGCTGATGGCCAGACCTGGCTGCCTTCCACGGCTATAGGATGGGGCTGTGAGTCACAGCTGTGAATCACCGACTCCACAATGAGCAGCCCGCCCTGCCCTGCTGCCCTGCCCGGGCTGGGCACAGCCCAGAACCGCCCTGGCACTGCCACCCACCCTCCACAGCCCGGGGTGCTGCTGCAGGAGCCTGCCCGGAATGGGAGGGCTGGAAATACTCCAAGGACCGGCTGGTTTTAATACAAATGCTGTTGATTCAATAGGGTGTTTTTCTAAAAACCCATCCCCCATACGATAGATTTTTTTTTTTTCTCTGTTCAGTTCTACTCCACACTTCAAAGCTCAGAAAAGAGCTGGCTTTCATTTTCAGGAATGCTTCCAGCGTGGCTAGAACTGAGAGAAGGAATCAAAGCCACATTTGAGACAAACCCAGGGTGCAGCATCTGCAGGGGCTCAGGGTGTGGTGGATGTGGGGACAGGCCAGGGGCTGTGTCAGGAGAGGCAGGTACAGCCTCTGCACCACCTGGCGCTGCCTTTGATAAACCTGGCTGCGTGGAATCAGGGAATAACCAGACAAAAGGCTTTCCATTTTCATGGAATAACCAGACAAAAGGCTTTTCTGGCAGCCCTGCCACAGCCCCACTGCATCCCAGCACTGCCCCACTACTGAGAGCTTCCACAAGCACCCACACCAGGGGGGCACTGGGGTGCTTTGCTCATCAGTTAATTTGCAGCACTCTCAGCCATCAGGTCCCTTTTTATCTTCCACTTCCAGCACAAAATTATTCCATTTCGAGCACAGAATTATTCATTTCCTTGCGGGGTTGCCATGGAGCTCATCACTATGGCAGCCAAAGGCCTCGCAAACATTTATTTGCACAATCGCCCGATGGATTCCTGAAAAATTGTTTTCCTTGCTCTGCAGCTGGAAACACGAGTCACAGCAGCGCCACAACAAACCGGGAGAGTTTATTCGTGCCAGAGCAATGCTGTCAGAGCCCCGGGGGATGGAGAGGGCAGCTCAGTGCCCCAGGGCACTGCGAGGTGCCTGGCAGGGCAGTGCTGGGCTGTGGGCAGGGCTGTGGGCAATGCTGGGCTGTGGGCAGGGCTGTGGGCAGTGCTGGGCTGGGGATTTGCCCGGGACACCCTCAGCATCCTCTCTCCTCTCTTTTTGGGGCTTTCTGGCTCCTGTGGCAGTGCCCTCTCCCAGCCAGGACCTCTCCCAGCCCGTGCTCCTGGCTGTTCCCAGGCAAGGGGCTGTGACTGGGATTTGCTTCTCCTCCCGGCCTCTTTCCTTTCGCTCCCATTTACAGCCCCGGATGCTGCTCCCCTTCCCCTGGGGCAGCACCCAGCCCTCCCCTCCCCACGCAGCTCCCGGAGCCACGGCTATCTCCAAGCCCATTCCTCCAGCCCCATTCCCGAGCAGATCCTGCTCGCTGCAGGCTGTCCCCTGCCCCATCCCTGTGCTTCTCTTCCTCTTTCCCAGCTTCCTCCCCATCCCCCTGCCCTTCTCTTTCCTCCCTCCCAGCTTCCTCCCCATCCCCCTCTGCCTCCCACACGCGGCTCCAGCCGGAGGCAGCAGCGGCAGGAAAATCTCAGCCTGAACATTCCCCGGCTGGCAAAGTGACAAGTGACAGGGAGCAGAGCCGGTGCTGAGCCTCCGCTGTGCTCCAGGCGTGTGGGGACACAGCCCCGAGCCCGGGGACACTGCCCAAGCCTGGGGACACTGCCCTGTGCCGGGGGACACAGCCCCGAGCATGGGGACACTGTCCCGAGCCTGGGGACACAGCCCCGAGCCTGGGGACACTGCCCCGAGCCTGGGGACACAGCCCCGAGCCCGGGGACACTGCCCCGAGCCTAGGGACACTGCCCCGAGCATGGGGACACTGCCCTGTGCCGGGGGACACAGCCCCGAGCATGGGGACACTGCCCCATCCCTGGGGACATTGCCCCATAGATCGGAAGAGC
>JAWMRF010000109.1:3193263-3211675 GCA_035221435.1 Sphenopsis melanotis | reverse complement strand
TATTATATTATATTATATTATATTATATTATATTATATTATATTATATTATATTATATTATACTATATTATATTATATTCCAAAACTATACTAAAGAAAGAGAAAGGATACAGAGAGTTGAGAATTGACTCCAGGTTCTCAGAAGGCTGATTTATTATTTTATGATATGATATTATATTAAAAGAAAATTATATACTAAAACTATACTAAAGAAAAGAGAAAGGATGCAGAGAGATGAGAATTGACTCCCAAGTTCTCTCAGAAGGCTGATTTATTATTTTATGATATGATATTATTTTATTACATTACATTATATTTATAAGAAAATTATATACTAAAACTATACTAAAGAAAGAGGAAGTATACAGAGAGATGAGAATTGACTCCAAGTTCTCAGAAGACTGGTTTGTTATTTTATGATATGATATGATATGATATGATATGATATTACATTATATTATAAGAAAAGGATATACTAAAAGTATGCTAAATAAAAGAGAAAGGATACATCAGAAGGCCAGACAAGGGTGATAATAAAAACCCATGACAGACTCAGAGAGGTGTTGTGGTTGTGATACCCTCCCCTGCTCCTTCCTAGTGAGGATGGGATGTCGGAAAGGTCCAGCCCCAAGTCGGAGATAGAAATAAATTCTGAGCCACCGGAGGAGAAGGTGACGGCCAGAGCTGGTGCCAGCTGCCCGAGCGGGGGCCACGTCGCAGATATTTACCTTGCCAACATCAACAAGTAAGAGCAGCCTTGCATTGTTTCCCCTGCCTGTCAAGAGCTTGCTGATGAGTCCAGTGAAATGCTTCCTTCCCTGAAAATGATTCATTAACCAGCACTGCCACCCTTTTTCTCTGCTTCCCTTCTCTTTTAACTCACTCACATTTTTTTGTTGTCCCCTCTCTGTCACCAGCGTGGCCATCGCTCATTTGAAACCCCACTGGCTTCTCTTCCCTGTCTCCAAGGTGCCATCTGGTCCTGTTTTCCCAAATATGCCCTGTTTGAGCAGACAGAGGGAGGGAGGGGAGTGCTGGGCTGAGATCTGGTGTCGTCGTCCCCATCCCTCCTCGTGTTGTGTGATCTGTCGCGTCTCCTCCACGTTTGCCACGTCCTGTTTGATGGGCTGGGGGGACAGTTCCTCCAGGAAGCTGTGTCCCAGTTTGTGATAAATGCCATACCTGCAGTCCCAACCATCTGGCACTGCCTGGAGCACTCCTTTGTTTCTGCAGCACTCCTCACCTCGGGTTACTAACCATATGCTTGCAGTGGAACAGCACAACCCCCTGTTGCTCTAACCTTGCCTCCTCCACCAGAAATTGTTGCTTTAGCCAACACTCAACATAATAAAAAGCTGGAAAATCAAGCTAGTAGCAGACTAAATTCCATCATCTGTTAAATAGTTTTTCTAGACAGATTTATCCCCGTTATATTTCTGATTATTTCCTTTGTGTTAAAAGCCCCCACCTCTCTCCATTGTGCAGTGAAGGTTTTATGTGATAATTACAGTTTGATGGGAGGGGATGTTCTTAACCTTCAGCTAATTTAACACAATGCAGTCTATAAAGGCATTAGCACAAATGCATCCTTTTAAAAGGTTTGGACCCTGCTCATATCCTAGAGAGCCTGGGCCTTCCTTATGGGATTCAGCAGAGCTCCAGTGATATCTGGAAAGCCGAGTTAATCTGCATCAGCTTGGGATCTGGGCTTTCTTTTATGATATTTGCTGTCTGAGCCACTGGAGTGGCCATTCTGCCAGTTATGGAGAGATTTGTGTAATAACAGACCTGTGCTGGAGCTTCACCATCTGCTGGCTTTGGTAGAGTTGTGTCCAGTGGTTTTTAGGAGCCTGGGGAATGTCCACCCTAGTTTTTGGGGCTTTTTGTTTTTTTCCCTTTACTAGGGAAATACCTGATATTTAGCAATAAGTAGCATAAGACTCATTTTGTTGTTTTTTCTTTAGGAATGAATCTTCTGACCTATGTGTGAACAGACTTGAGCAAAATTAAATCAGATGGTTTCGCAATGACAGTTGTGCCACCCACTGAATTATTATTTGGATGCCAAAATCCTACTGGAGTTAACACTTTCTTGCAGTTATTCATGGGGCTGGTGCTATATATAAATGGATCCTTCCCTGTATAATGGATGCCAAGCTTCAGACCTATGGCATAAAGTATTCTGCTGCATTGGCCTTCCCATGATTTGAGTGGAATCGTGCTGTCAGACCTCATGGTGCTGGGGTAGAAACTAAATTCTTTGGACCAGTTCATCCATTTGACATCATCCCTTTGGTTTATCTGTAGCCCATGCCTTGTGGTCCTGCCAAACCCATGAAAAAGAACCATCTCCTACCACCAGCAAACATTGGAAATGATCATTAACCCCAAACTGGGGGTCTTTGCTTGCTGATCTCTGAAAATAATAACTTGATGCCTTGGGCCAGGAGCTTAGTAGACTTATACTGTGTCCTCCAGTCAAAGATTGTAGCTCTGCTCTTGGAATGTAATAAAAACACATCATCAAAACCTGTCGATGGCACAGAGGGTTTTTTTGGTATTTTTTTGTTCCAGTATAAATTCTTCTCCTCTTGATCAAGTTAATCACCTTCCACCCAAGTTTTCTGGTTTTGCTCTGAATGTGCACAGCTGCCAGGACTCAGCCTTGTTGTTAGAAGCGTGAAACTGGAATGATTTATAATTTATAATTATTTCACTGTACCGCAATCACTCCTCAACCCCCTGGGTCCGTTTGTAATCTGGGTTACCTCTGTGTCTCTCCCCATTGTCCTGTGTGTTGTTTTGGGGGGATATCTTCAAATGACAGCCCTGTACCTGCTTGTATTGACTTGTTTTGCTTTTGTGACTGAAGGCAAAGAAAGAAACCAGAGTCAGGCAGCATCAGAAGAGCGTTCCGCCAAAGTGACGGCCACGGCCTAGGTAGTTCCCTGGCAGAACCAGCCTCCCCCGGGGCCATAGCCGGTTCCAGGCCCTCATCTCAGCCCATAATGAGCCAAAGCCTTCCCAAGGAGGTTCCAGACAAATGCTCCATCAGTGGCCACGGCAGCCTCAACTCCATCAGCCGGCACTCGTCGCTCAAGAGCAGGATGGAGAGCCCGCAGGTGCGCAAGGCGCTCGCCGCCGGCCGCTCCAAGAGCTTCAACAACCACCGGCCCATGGACCCCGAGGTCATCGCTCAGGTGAGCACCAGGGGCGGGGTTGTGGCAGGAAGGGAGTTGTGGAAACTCAGGGCACACAGGGAATATTTCTCTTGTCTGCTCTGGTGTGCCCTGAGCCCCAGGGGAGCACTGACTTTGACCCTCATCCGTGGAAAAAGTTTCCTACTCTTCAAGATTGACTGGAATCTTTCCTAAAGACTTCAAGATAGAGTGGAATACCTAAAAGTGTGAAATAGATTGTAGAAAGTAGTGTAGGTACATCACTTGCTGAGAAATTTAGGTTTTGGGATTTTTAGTATGCAAGATGGAGGGCACAGGGCGTCATGCTGGGTTTGTTCTTCAGGCTTCTTCTTCCTCCTTCTTCACCCCGAGGTCATCGCTCAGGTGAGCACCAGGGGCGGGGTTGTGGCAGGAAGGGAGTTGTGGAAACCCCCAGCACACAAGGAATATTTCTCTGTCTGCTCTGGGGTGTCCTGAGCCCAGGGGAGCACTGACTTTGACCCTCGCTAATGAAGAAAGTCTCCTAGACTTCAACATAGACTTTCCTAAAGAATAGAATTCAGCACAGAATCTTTCCTAAAGACTTCAAGATGGACTGGAATGCACAAAAGTGTGCAATAGATTATAGAGAGTAGTGTAGGTGTATCACTTAGGTGAGAAATTTAGGTTTTGGGATTTTTAGTATGCAAGATGGAGGGCACAGGGTGTCATCCTGGATTTCTTCTTCATACTGCTTCTTCTTCTTCACCCTAAGGTCATTGCACAGGTGAGCAGCACTGTGGTATTTTCAGGGTTCCCCGTGGCAGGAAGGGAGTTGTGGAAAGCCCCAGCACACAGGGAATATTTCTCTGTCTGCTATGGGGTGTCCTGAGCCCCAGGGGAGCACTGACTTTGACCCTCATCCATGGAGAAAGTTTTCTGGACTTCAACATAGACAAGAATCTTTCCTAAAGACTTCAAGATAGACTGGAATCCACAAAAGTGTGCAATAGATTCTAGGGAGTAGTGTAGGTACATCACTTGGTGAGAAATTGAGGTTTTGGGATTTTTAGTATGCAAGATGGAGGGCAGAGGGTGTCGTCCTGGGTTTCTTCTTCCTTCTTCTTCACCCCGAGGTCATTGGAAAGGTGAGCACCAGGGGTGTGTTTCGGGTTCCCCGTGGCAGGAAAGGAATTGTGGAAACCCAGGGCACACAGGGAATATTTCTCTGTCTGCTCTGGTGTGCCCTGACCCCCAGAGGAGCACTGACTTTGACCCTCATCCATGGAGAAAGTTTCCTGGACTTCAGCATAGACTGGAATATTTCCTAAAGACTTCAAGATGGACTGGAATCCACAAAAGTGTGAAACAGATTCTAGAGAGTAGTGTAGGTGTAGCACTTGGTGAGAAGGCTGAGAGGGGATCCCACAAATCCCCACAAATGTCCCCAAGGAGTGCCAGGGTGGTGCCAGGCTCTGTTCAGCAGCAGCACAAGGAGCCATAGATTTAAATAAAAAGTTCAACCTCAACATGAGGAGGAGTTTCTGTCCATGAGGGTGCAGAGCCCCGAGCTGCTGCCCAGGCAGGGAGTGGAGTCTCCCTCTCTGCAGACACCCCAAACCCACCTGGATGAGTTTTTGTGTCACCTCCAGGTGACCCTGCCTGGACAGTGGGTTGGACTGCAGAGGTCCCTTCCAACCCCAGCATTCTGTGATTCTCTCAGTGCAAAATTAGCTCAGGACACAGCCCCAGCCTGGGCTCTCCTCCTCCCTGTGTGCAGGCACTGAGGCTGCTTTCCTGAGGGAAGATAAACAGCCAGGTCCTTCCTCCATAAAAACTTGGCCCTGTTGGTTACCCAGAGTTTCATCTCAACACTGAAAACACCCATTTCAGAAAGTGACACAGATTCCAAAGCTGCCAGCAGAGAGTTAAGCAACCATAACTTCAAGACATGAAAGAAATGAAGTATTTCTTGTGGATTTAACACTCTCCTGTCAGTGTTGCAGGCTTGCCTGTGGTGTGACATCTCTGTCTATACTTTCATCTGCTATCTCTGTAAGATTCTCTGCAAATCTATTTCCTTCTTCTCTCTCTTGTATGATAAAAACTTTTTTGATAGCTTTGCCTGTTACTTGTTGTACACACTGAAGTATGCAAGATATTATCACCAGTATCAGCACTAAAACACTCAGCACATACAAACCCCCAGCATGGGAAGCACATGGAGCAGCACAACCCGAATAAAATCAGGCTGCTGACTCGTGCAGTGCTCCAGTGGCATCCTCACCTTCTTGCAGGGCTCAGAGTGTGATCAGCAACCAGCTCTGAACACAACCCAGCTGGTTTTCAGGAGTTAGTTATTTACACAGGAGCACTGAAGTCGGGGCTGGCTACAAAAATGTGAATTTACAGATTTCCCTCTTCCAGAGGGCTCTTCCTGGGTGGATGTGCCTGCACTTGCATCTGTCTGTACCCAGAGTTTGCAGGGTGGGATGGATGGCTCTGCCTGCAGCCAAGGAATGCTCCAGGCTCAGGTTACAAAGAGACGTGAGTGCTCGGCCTGCCTCGGGGCTCTGCAGGTTCCTAAGGAGCTGGGGGGGAAATATGTGAGAAATAAATTGAATTTTTATTAACAAAACAGCAACTCCACATAGTAAATAAGGGACACATTAAAACTCAGTGGGTTTAATGCTGATGGGAAGTCGTATTTTGCAATTTTGAGTACCTTAAGCCCATTTGTTAAAGTGGAAATGTGGTGTACAGCTCCTGCTGTCTTCGTGCTTCCCTGTCCTTCTGAGGCTTTGGTTGATATAAATCAGATTCTTTGTTTTTTCAATTAGGCTCTGACTGAAGTTGTTTTGTCTCCTCTCCCTGCCAGAACCTTCACTCCATTGTTTCACTGGAGAAGAGTCTGGGGACAAAAAGGAAAGAGGAGGGGAAAATAAATATAAAAGAGAAGAGGGGAAGCCCCAAGCTGTGTTAAATCAGTGTTTTTCTCTGTAGTATCTGCTCAAGCACCACCCAATAACCATCTTACATATTTCCCCAACTTCATAACGAAAATCTGCCTGGCCTCAAGATAGAGTGGGAGGCGTCAGATTTCTGCCTCTGCTTTCTTCCACCATTCCTTGACTGATTTACCTTCCCCACCCCCTGAAAAAGCTCTGAGGAAGCTGGAAAGCTGCAGCCAAAAGTGTGAGTCACAGCCAGGCTGAGCTCTCCTGCTCCCCAGGGAGTTCTGTGCACCACTGGACTCTCCAGCAGACAACGTGTAGGTCCTGAGACAAAACCCCTTGGTTTTAGCTTAAAAGTTATTTATATTTATTTGTTAATAATTGTGATGTTTTTTAAGAGGAAGGAGAAGGGCCAGTTTTCGTTGCTACACGTGTTTCTGACATCTTCTGTGTTTTCTAAAATTCTGAGTCCTGTGAAATACATTTCTGGGAACAGCTCAGCAGGAAAACCAGTGAGGCAGGAGCAGGAGCCCACGAGGATTTCAGCATTCAGTGTGCGGCCCAGTATCCAAGCCATGAGTGCTCCCTTCAGGAATTTACTCTCCTGAACCTCACGTGCCAAATAAACTGCAAGAATGGGCACCAATGCTTTGGTTTCTGTTCCTTGCTGCCATTTGAGGCTTTACTTTGAATTCTAGGCAGCATCAGGAGCAGTGAAGGGCCAGATTAGCATCAAGGCAGTGCTAGCAATTATTTTGCTCCCCATTGCTGGAAAATTTTAATGATTAATTGGCTGCAGGATGCGGCGCTGCATGGTTTGGTCCTTGACGCGAGGTTGGTGTTTAGAAAACAAAAACTTGCTCAAAACCTGCCTTTTACCTGGTGATTTGCGTGTGTCTGGGCCTTGCCTTCACTGGGCTCCTCTGCTGTGCTTGCAGGACATTGAAGCCACCATGAACTCAGCCCTGAATGAGCTGCGGGAGCTGGAGAGGCAGAGCAGCGTCAAGCACGCGCCCGACGTCGTCCTGGACACCCTGGAGCCGCTGAAAACCTCGCCGGTGGTGGCCCCAACCTCGGAGCCCTCCAGCCCCCTGCACACCCAGCTCCTCAAGGACACCGAGCCCCCCTTCCAGCGCAGTGCCAGCACTGCTGGGGACATCCCCTGCACCTTCAGGCCCGTCAAGTCTGTCAAGGTGGCCTCGCAGGTGAAGCCGCCGGCCACGCGGCCCAAGCCTGCCGTGTTCCCCAAAACCAGCGCCAGCAACCCCGGCGTGGCCTCCTCTGCAGCCCAGCAGCCCCCTGACAAGTCCTGTACTGTCTGATGCACCCCCTGCTGCTCTCTGGGTACAATCCTGCTGTTCCACATGGCAAAGACGTTAAAATTGTTATTTAATGAATGCTTGGATTGAAAGGGAGATGATGGGTGCTCCTGGGCAGCCACAGCCTCGTCCCATGTGCCCAGGACAGCTCCTGCCATGCTTGGGAAATCCACAATCCATAATCCACTGTGAAGCTGAGCAGGAGAACACCAAGGGATGAGTTGGATTTTGGTTTCCATGCCTTGTTCAAGTGTTCGGCCGCTGGAAGGAACATTTGGTGGTGTCCTGTTTTGGGATACTGGTGTAGTGACTTCTGTATTCTGTGTTTCATTTACCACAGGGAAACAATAGGATAGATTTTAGTCTATTGCATGTTTTGGTGCCACTGGTTACGTGGAGCTTGGACATGCCTGTTTCTTGTGCATTATTATTATTATAATTATTATTATTATTATTCCGTCGCCCGCTGGTGCCACGGTGGTTAAGGGTCTGTCTCGACTTCCATCACATCCTCTGGTTTTGTTTGTTTGCTCCCCATTCCTCCCCCTCAGGGCCAAAGCCTTTGGCCATTCCAGCCTCATGCTTTATTTGTCATGGAAAAATCAGTTTACTCTGGAACACTCGTAGATTTTGTGGAGTTCTACGTAAGACGTGTCTGTGCAAATATAAACAAACATGTTTTCCTGAGCTCTGGGAGCACAAGAAAGAGCCCAGTCATTGCTTATGGACAATCCTCACTGGTTTCCCCCTTGGCTCTCCCATATTTAAAAGCAGCTTTATTGTTTCCAGTGGCATTTTCAGCCCGTGGGCTCTGATGTGGTGTTTGCTCTCGGGAGACTGAATGTAAAACAAAACAAAAAAAGAAAGATAATTTTGAAAACAAGCATCCTCTGCTGGGAGCCCATGCCCAAGACACACTCTGCTGGTTTGCCTGTTCCTCAGGACAGATCCTGACCCCCATCCCAGCGCCAAGCACTGTAAAAACTTCGCTCAGGAGTTCTCAGCTCCCTGCCTTGCCCCTCTCTGCTCTCATAGAGCAGTGCAGGGAACGCTGCTGGGGACAGGGATGTGACAGCAGTGGCTGCCCCCGTGCTCCCTGCTCCATGCAGGGCTGACCTGTGAATGAATCCTTTGCTGTTATTTGTATTTATCCATAGCCAGCAGCATCCACGGACTCTTTTTGTACTCCCCTGGGAATTCTCCACGGTGCCCACAGTTATTTAATTTAATAATTAAAAGGCTCGTGCCACTCAGCAGTGGAGATTGGCTGACCCTGAGCTCGCCTCGTTCCTCAGCTTTTCTGGGATTTCAAACAAGCTGCACATCTTTAGGCTTCCGTCAAATAATGGATTCAGGATAAGAGGAGAAAAGTCATTTTTCTCACTCATTTAAGCTGAGTTTCCTTGCAGTTTGTGAGATCCTGGTGACTGCAAAGTCTGTTTAATTGGCACTTAAACAAGAAGAAGCAAAGAAGAGTTGCTGAAATGTCCTTTTCTGATGCATTCAGGATGATACTTGGAAAAATGGGGCAGGGTCTTCCTGCATCCCTGTCCATCCCCACACGCACAACCCCCCTTTCTACAGAAGCAATCAATCCATAATTAATGACTTTCCAAAAAGCCAGCTTCCTCTGGGCCCTGAACTAAGGACGTGCAAGAACTGGGGAGCACTGGGAAGGTTTTGGTGAGAACTCTCCTCATTTCCCATTTCTCCTGAGCTGTCCTGGGGGAGCCCCACGGTACGAGTGTGACTGGCCCTGCCCCTCCAGGAGATGCCACCAGTGCCACCTTTGCTCTCAGGTTCTGATGGACTTCTACCACCAAGGAATCACTTGTTCTTTTTGGGGAAAAATAAATAAATAAATAAATAGAATAATTAAACTTGTAATTTTTTTGCTCAGGCAGAACTTTCTGGCATTTCCTTTTTAGTAACAATTTTTGGGTTTTTTGATTTCTTTTTTTTTTTTTAATTTTGGTCTCAAATGACCAAAGTTTATCTGTGTCAAGAGCAGGATCTCTGTAAATTGACTTTGCCTCATTTTAATGCCTTATTTTCTTTTTTATATTTTTATGCCTAGCATTCAATATTCCTAAGAATTAAGTGTTCAGCCACGCACAGCACATTGGAGGAGCTGCTCTTTTCCAGCTTCAAGGTCTGAAGTGTGGAATAAGTTGGAAAAAAAATAAATTTTAAAAGAAAAAGACTTCAGGTTACTGTAACAGCAACTGTCTGTATCTGAATTATTACTGTGCTTCTCTAGCATCCACAGCTCTGGGACAATCCTGCTGCCAAGGGCAAGGTGCTTGGCAGGATCACCTGGATATGGAGCAACTCAACTGGAATTCTGGTGTGCACTGTGATTGACACAAGCAATAGGACAGGCTGAAGCTCCTCCTTCCTCTTCCTCGGGCGGAAAAATCACATGGGGGAGGGGATGAAACAAGAAAATCGCACAACAAAATCATGAAAAAAAGGAGATTTTCAGCTTGTCCTCCCCACTCTGAACACACAAGGCTGAGAGGACGTTTGCCACGAGTGTTTTATGAGCAGAAATCATGGAAATCACGGGAAAAAAAGGAGATTTTCAGCTTGTCCTCCTCACTCTGAACACACAAGGCCGAGAGGACGTTTGCCACGAGTGTTTTATGAGCAGAAATCATGGAAATCGTGGGAAAAAAAGGAGATTTTCAGCTTGTCCTCCTCACTCTGAACACACAAGGCTGAGAGGACGTTTGCCACAAGTGTTTCATGAGCAGTGGCTGCCGGAAAGGTGGGAAGGAGGAACTGGAAATGTTCCCTCCCTGAGGACAGGTCTGACTCAGTGGTTTGCTTGGGGAGGTACCAATGTCACTCCACATCTTCATATCCCGAAGAAATTTTAGCTCTTCCAAGGAAATTCCTCTTTTTCGTGACTTTTCCTGTAACGTTTGTGTGGAATATGAAGACAAAAGAAGTGTTTGATAACTGGAATGACGTCTGTCTGTTGGATAGTGCTTTGTATGAACCTTGTTCATCAGGTGTTGGATTGAAATAATCCAAAGCAAAAAACAAACAAAAAAAAAGAAACCTAAAAAAACTAAAAACTTTTAAAATGAAACACGGTTTTAGGTGATCAATCTGAATGGTTTCTGAAGCTCAGACCTTTTCTGGGTTATTTCCCTAGTTGGGAATGGAGCAGTGTGCTTTAACCATTGCTTAATTTCTGCCTCTCTGAGGTCGTCCAAAGTTTATGAAATGTAAATTTGTCCTTCATGTCCAAGCAGTGGGACACGATCAAACCCTCTCATTTTATCTGTGCTGGGTATTTTATTGCAACAAAAATGAGTAAATAATTAGAGTGCACTGTGACAGCAGAACAAAAAAAAAAAAAAGTTGTTGTATATGTCTGTATTTTGATACCTGTTCAAAAGGAGTCTTTGGGTTTCCTGTGCTGAATACCTCATGTGTTGGGTTTTGGGAGTTTTTGTTGATTTTTTTTTTTTCCTTTTTAGTTTTTGTTTTTTCTTCTTTTTTAAGGCAAGATTGTTCTTGCACAAAAGTAGGTTAAGATAACCGAGTTCTCATAAATTTATTTACTGAATCAAAACACTTCAGCTTGGCAAGAAATCCCATCTGTTGTAGTTCCCCACCTTGCACTTGGTACGGGGCCGACCCGGCGCACTTGGAAGAGCTCCAGCAATACTGGGACAGGAGAAGTTCACTGCAGGTGGAGTTTGCTGCCTTATTTCTCTTCTTCTCTGTGTCAAAAACCTCAGGCTCAGTGGAGCATGGCGTAGGTTTGGGGATTTGTGGAGCTTTTGGGAGATGTTCTGCAAAAATCATCGTCAGCACTTCAGATCCTTCCTGGGGGTGTGGGATCTGTGTGGAGGGGACACTTGCAGGAGGTGATGCTCTCAGTGAGCAATCAGGAATGATGGAAGAATGCCCCAAAAATCCCCGTTGAGACAGTTGGATGGATTCCATGAGAGGCTGAGCTCACCCCCTTGCCCAGCACGTCCATGAGCACAGGAGGGAGAGGAAGGAGGTGCCCCCTGTCCCCCCAGGTGAGGGGCACCTGTGCTTGGCAGGACCAAGCCCTGGGTGTAGAGGGATGTGCCCCAAAGTGCAAACACACTGAACACCCTGGGTAGGGAACTGCTTCAAAAACTGCTTCAAAACCCACAGGAAAACAGGAGCACTGGGGCATTTCCATTGCTTATGGGCCTGAACAGAACAGGAAATTGAGTTTAACAAGCTGGGGATTTATTTATTTTGAGACACTTAGCTTTCACAATAAAACCCAGCCCTTTTTTGGGTTTATCTGGCCTTGGCTAATGCCCCACAAATGCAGCTGGGGCCATAGAGCTGTTCCTTTAGTGGGCTGGTGGCACAAGAGGTGGAAAGGAGGGAACGTCCTTCCCCCAGCACCAGCTCTGGGCAATCACCAAGCGCTTCATGGACTGAACTCTGGGGTTTGAGCTCCTTCCACATCGGCTCCCTGCGCGTCTCTGTGTCTGTGTGACAACCTGGTACTTGAAAATAAGAAATAAAAATAGAAATACTTGACCCTGTGCCTGCGGGGCCGGGATGGCCCCGGCTGCGTCGCGCACAAGCGGTTCCGCCGACCGCCCACCGCAAGGCAGATGAATTCTTTTCCAGGCTGTTCTAGCAGCAAACCATCTATTTGGGTGGCTCTAGAGATGCCAAAACAGCAGTTCAAAGCCTGGAAAATGCAAAGGGTTTTGTTGGTTTGGTTTTTGTTTTTTTTTTTTTTTCTCCCCGTTAAATTTTGTGCTTCCTCTAACGTAGTTTGGGATGAGAGTGTTTCTCAACGATGGGCCAAAAAGAGGGGAAGGTGGAGAGGGAAGGCAGCTCCCTGCCGTGCTAATACTTGATCTGCTGAGCTTCACACAGGGTAAATATTCAGCAGTTTGCAGTGGGAATCGTAGGTGGGCCTGTCCTTTTTGAGGCACTGTAGTAACCTTACTCCTGAAATGGATTTCACCAGCCTCTCCTCCAGGCACAGCCCTGAGGTGTGAACAACAACCCAAGCCTGGGTTGGACTCTGAGTGTGCCAAACTGCTGGAGCAATACTTGTGAGCAGCAGCAGCTCCTCTGAAAGCCCAGCTCGATGTAGCTCAAACAGGGCAATTGCTGAAATCCGTCTCTGATTTCCAGTGGTCCTGCTGTAAAAGCAGGAAAATCGGGTTGCAAAGTGTAGGAATTGTGTTTTTTCTGTCTGAACCTGGGGTTGTCAGCAGCAGTTGTTTTCATGGTGGGATGGAATGTTCTTGCTAAAACAAGTTTCCACTGTTTCATGTCTTCTACACCAATATATATATGGTGTATATATTAAACTGTGTAAAATTGTACTTTGTACATAGAACTCTGTACAATATGGAGGTACAGCCTTTTTTTGTTTCGGTTTTTTCCCCCCCCCTCCCTTTTGGTACAGTCTTGTACAGTATTAGGAGTCGATGTGTTGGAAGTGTTAAATCCATACTGGGGCAACAAAATGTATCCATTGTCATTAGCAATAGTTTTGGAGAAATAAATGTTTTGGGTATGGTGGAAACACTGACCTGAGGGTGCCGGTGTGTGATGTCCTGGGATTGAGCGGGAGAGAGGGAGAGCAGGGCCTGGGGGGCTCCTGGAATGCTCAGGGATGGTGCTGGAGGTGCTGGTGAGGGGGTGAGGAAGGATCTGCAGGAGCCAGGAGCTCCTGGTGCCATCCTGGGCACGGGGACACTCGATGGCAGCGGGGCAGGAGCAACTGAGATGCGGTGACAGGACAAGGGAATGGCCTGAAGCTGAAGGAGAGCAGGTTTAGATGGGATATTGGGAAAGAATTTTTCACTAGGAGGGTGGGGAGGCCCTGGCACAGGTGCCCAGAGCAGCTGTGGCTGCCCCTGGATCCCTGGGGTGTCCCTGGGGACACTCGATGGCAGCGGGGCAGGAGCAGCGTGGTGGCACAGAGGTGGCACAGGGGACACTGAGATGTGGTGATAGGACAGGGGAATGGCCTGAAGCTGAAGGAGAGCAGGTTTAGGTGGGATATTGGGCAGGAATTGTTCCCTGTGAGGGTGGGCAGGCCCTGGCACAGGTGCCCAGAGCAGCTGTGGCTGCCCCTGGATCCCTGGAGTGTCCCAGGCCAGGCTGGAGCACCCTGGGATAGTGGAAAAGCAGGAAAATCCCTGCTGTGGAATGATAAGACTTTAAAGATCTCTCCCAACCCAATTCTTTCCGTGACCCCTCAGATTCCTGATCCCAGCCCCGAGTTCCCCCAGCCTGGGCTCGCACGCAGCCACCACAGCAGGATTCCCCGGGGCAAACACTTCCCTGGCACTGACCTGATTTAAAAATGCTTAATCTTCATCGTTCTCCTGGGGAGGATGGACCCCCAACTGGCTCAGGAAAGAGGATTTAAGATTGGGATTATGGATTGGATCATTATTTTATCATTACCAGCTTTCCCCCAGCTCGGTTTTTCCACAGGCCTTTTTCAGAATGTGGCAGGGCTGTTCATTCTGGCTTCCTTTTCTTAAGATTCGAAGGAATTACTTACTTTCAGTGAGGTTTGATGTCTAATTGAGGCATTTTGTCCCCCCCTGTCCCTGGGGTGAGCCTCCCTGTGCTCCCTGTCCCACATCTCCTTTTGCAGGGCTCAGCTGGAAATCCAGGATGTTTTTATTCCAAAAATCACAGCAGCCTCTGTGGCACCGCCCCAGAGCCAGCTGGGCATGCTGCTGGTGGCTTTTTGTTTTTAAAATATGAAATAGGAGTCAGAAAGTCAGAGGAGTCAGGATGGGGTGGCACAGATAACAAGGGAATTTTGATTTTCCCCGGTCACTGTCCAGCAGAAGATGCTGTCATTATCTCTTAAACCCTCATCAAACCACAGGTGGGTCCAACCCTCCCTCACAAACCCCATGGTTTTTAACAAAGAAATGGTTTTTTGGTGGTTTTTAACAAAGAAACACCTCGGGGAGTGCTGGGAGGGTTCAGCTCTCACGGACGTGTCCCAGGTTTGTCACAGTGACACCGAGGGGACACCACTGGGCTCGTGGGATTCTCGGATTTTCTGACCCCAAGGACGAGGTCCCTGCTGCACACAGAGCTCGCTGCTTGTCCTTCATTCTTCGGGCTTTGCTGCCACCAGCTGGAACAATTAATTCTCGTCACAAATTGCTTTCGAGGCCGGGTTTTTTTCTCTCCCAGCCTGTGCCAGATGAGCTCTCCCACCACACCAGGGTTCATCCCGTGTCATAATTTATCACTTTATCATCCAGTCCTGGGGTTCAGATGGGACTGAGGAGGAAAATTCTGCTGATGGGGCAACCAGGGAGAGGAAATGAGCTGGGAATTTTAAAAGGACGGCAGAAGAAAGGATAAGGGGGCTGGAAGAAGCCGGGCAGGTCCTGGGGGTGAGTTCCCTGCACTCCCAGCCACGGGCTTGGCCAGCAGCATGGGCACAGAGTGGTGATCCTGTTTCACATGCATAGAAAATAAAACCAGACACAATTTCAAGAAGTCACCCCGGCCCTTTCTCTTCCTGTCAGCTGAGCTGCAGCAGAGTGACTTCACTCAAAGTGATTTCGGGTTTCGTGTGGTTAAACCGAGACTCTGCCACCCCTTCCCAGCCCCGGATCACCTCAGGGAAAGGGCCAGGCTGTGCCCTCTGCCCCTTCTGGAGGCTGCTCCAGGCACTCACCCCTGGATGGGGAAATGAAGCTCAGCAGGAATTAAGGAATTAATTAAGGGTGGGGTTTGTGTGCAGGCTGGTGAAGCGATGCCAATGTTTGGATGCCCCACACGCTGATGAACTCTCAGACCTTCGGAGGCTTTATTGGCGAGGATGGAGCCTTTAGAGACATCCATGCCAGCCTGAAATAATTCCTGACAGCGGGACCCTGATGCTGAGCTGGTCACAGTGAAAACAGAGTGAGCAGGGACAGGAGCAGCCCCACTCTGCCCAGTGCAGGCAGCAGAGTGCCCTGAATCCCACATCCTGCCCTGCATCCCACCCTGAACCCCACATCCTGCATCCCACCCTGGCCCACATTACATATTCCATGCTGCATCCTGCATGCCATCCCATCCTGCATCCCACATCCTGCATCCCACATCCCACCCTGTCCTACAGTTCACCCTGAACCCTCCTCTGTGTCCTGCATCCCACATCCTGCATCCCACCCTGTCCTGCATCCCACATCCTGCTCTTCACCCTGCATGTCACCTGTATCCTGCATCCCACCCTGTCCTACACTTCACCCTGCACTCTGCTCTGCGTCCTGCATCCCACCCTGCATCCCACATCCTGCTCTGCACCCTGTATGTCACCTGCATCCCACATCCCACCCTGTGCCACATCCCACCCTGTGCCACATCCCCAACAAGCAGCCCCAACAGTGCCAGCCTTGCCAGGCGATGCTGTGTCCCTGCCAGTGCTCGAGCACTGACCCCGTGCTGGCACAGATAACAAGGGCTGGACAGGGACCCTGGGCACGGATCCTGATCCGGCTCTGCTTCCCAAATCCTCACCCGGCAGTGCCGATGGCAGCCGGAGCTCAGCACCTTCAGCTGCCACCGGAGCTGTCCCGGAGCAGCCTGGGGATGGCAGCCCGGGTGCTTCAGGGGATGGCAGCCCGGGTTCTCCGGGGGATTACTGCCCGGGTGCCCAGGGATGGCAGCCGAGGTGCCCTGGGAGATGGCAGCTCGGCGTGCCCGGGGATGGTGGCCTGGATGCCGGGGGATGATTGCTCGGTGTGCCCGGGGATTGCTGCCCGGTGTGCCCGGGGATTGCTGCCCGGTGTGCCCGGGCATGGCAGCCCGGCTGGGAAGTTTTCTCTCGAGCAGGAAGCTGAGGCGTTTCCTCCTGCAGCGTGGCCGTGCTCGCCGGGCGGGTTTTGCAATCCGCGGGTTTCAGTTCCCGGCCGGGGAGGCGCCTCTCGCCCCGCGCTGCTCCGCTCCGAGCTCCGGCATCCGCCGGGCTCTGCTGCCAGCCCCGATCCGGCTTCTGGGGCTCCTGGGGCTCCTGGCACCGCTGGGCCTCGTCCATGCTCAGCCTCGGCCCCGTGTCCTGCATCCCACCCTGCATCCCACCCTGCAGCGGCCGCGATTCCCGGAGGGGCTCGGTGGGATAAATCTCACCGGACATGCAGAGCACCCCCAACTACCTGTGGAGCACCGAGGATCTCCTGGGCCAGGGGGCCACGGCCTCTGTCTACAAAGCTCGCAACAAGGTGAGGGGGGCAGCTGGGGGGGCAGGAACCCCAAAGTGCAGAGCCCCGGTGCCCCCATCCCTGCCCGAGCCCCGCTCCGCTCTCCCTCCCCGGAGATCCTTCCCTCTGGATCAGCTCAGGCGCTGTTTGCGTTTTATTTTATTTGATCTCCCTGTACAAAAGCAGGGATAAACCCATAAGACGAGAAGACCCTGTGGAACTTCAAGACCAGCAACCGCCTTAAAACACATACTCACCCACCGGGTTCACCGACACATACGCTGCTGGTCTGGGTTTTTCTGTTGGGGCGACCTTGGAGCGAAACAAAACCTCCAAAAATTAGACCATACCTCTAGACTGAGAGGCGCTGCTTTGCGTTTTATTTTCATTTTCCACGGGGCTCCTTCCCCTGCTCTGCGGGTCGGGGGCGGCTTTTGGGGCGCTCCCCGGCTCCTTTTGGCGGCTCCCGAGCGGCGCGGGGGGAAGGAGCTGCTGCTTCCCGGGGAATGCCCAGAGGTTTTGAAAACCCCATCCTTGGCCATTTGCATGCTTCGTGCAAACACTTGCCGGGCTTGGAGCGGGCTCTCCTCCTCCTCGGCAGCCTTTGAAGTTTATTGAGCAAACTGCGGGAGCGGGCTGGGAACATCCCCATCCCTGGGGGAGCTGCCAGCCCGGGCTGCAGATGGGAACTTTTTGTGGGGCCGGATAAACAGAGCGACACTCAGCACGTGGGTGCCGGGACAGGAAGGACAGGGAGGTGAATAACAGCGGTTTGTTTGTGCAGCCGAGCGGTGCAGAGGCATCATTTCATCATTTCATCATTTACATCCCCAGTGGGAGCCGGGACAGAGCTCCTGGAGCTGCTTTGCACGTGAATGGCATCACCTGGTGTTTTCATTCCCTCTTTTTGCTATTTTTTCCCAGAAATCGGGGGAGCTGGTCGCTGTGAAGGTGTTCAACAGTGCCAGCTACCTGCGGCCCCAGGAGGTGCAGATGAGAGAGTTCGAGATGCTGCGGAAGCTGAACCACAAAAACATTGTCAAATTATTCGCCGTGGAGGAGACGGTGAGTGGGAACCCCTCTGGGAAACCCTGGGACTCACCAGCCAAGGGAGGGGACCCACGGGGCTGGCTGAGCCCTGCCCATCTCCCCCCGCAGGGCAGCAGCAAGCAGAAGGTGCTGGTGATGGAATATTGCTCCAGTGGCAGCCTGCTGAACGTGCTGGAAGACCCAGCCAATGCCTTTGGCCTGGCCGAGTCCGAGTTCCTCATCGTGCTGCAGTGTGTGGGTGAGTGTGGGGGTCAGGGACCACCAGCAGGGACTGAGACCCTCCAGCCCTGGGCAATGGAGTGAGGGGTCAGGAACTGCAGCCCTGAACAGGGTGGGCTTGAGCTTGAGTGTTGAGGGATTCTCCTTGCTCTGGGAAGCTGCTGTGACAAGGAGCTGTGCCCTGCCACGTCCTCATCCTCTCCATCCCCCAGTCACACTGATCCCCGTCTAAGTGCAGCCACCTCTCGGAGTTTAGTTGTTAATTGCAGCCCTGAGATGTGCAGGGTGTCTCTGTTTCAGCCAGTGCGTCTGAAGAACGAGTCAGAGCTCTTCACTTTTCGGTCTTGAGGTTGTTTATTAATTCTTATCTATAAAATTTTCTTTCTGAGATCTGCTCAGCAAGGCAGCCACGGGCACTCTGACCACCCCTGAGGTGGTGTTGTCTTTTTATACTACAAACTACATATAACATATTTACACTTAATTCCCAATACCTATCACCTATGTTAGAC